>JADIIZ010000001.1:0-476773 GCA_027604345.1 Boothiomyces sp. JEL0866
ATTCAAACGCCAATTTTACATCGTACAAACCGCTATTAAGTGAGCCTTCCTTTTCTAAATCTGGCGAAGCCAAAAATCCAAAAGGACCAAGTCTGTAGTTCATTGCTACAATAACCACATTTGGATAGTGTTTCAAAATATTTCTACCATCATATACAGCACCTTCATGGTCGTCACCAGTGTCAAACCCACCAGGGAAAACAAACACCATAACAGGTAAATTCTTTGCATTATTTGGTGCGTAAACATTCAAGTTTAAGCAGTTTTCAGAAACCGGAGCTGGAGCACCAGAAATAAATTTCTGTAGAAAAGAAGTGTTTTGTAACCGCGGAATACAATTATTTCCAGACTGAGTAGCGTCGAATAATTGTGAAGAGTTGCCAAGTGGAACTGGGTGCTTGAATCGAAGTTCGCCTAGTGGAGGTTCAGCATATGGAATGTTCAACCAAGCCGATAATCCAGAATCAGAAGTACCTTTGAATTTTCCTTGAGGGATTGTCACGACGGGGTTCGACAGCTGGTGGTTGTCGTATCCAAATGGTGCACACATAACGGAGGCAACTAGTAAGGAAAGCATCTAGTTTCTATATAATTGATCATACGATTTTCCCATTTTTATATCACTGATGTTTCATCTCGATGCCAAATCTGGAAGGCTCGGCATCAGATTTTAAATCAGTTTCACAATAGGCTAAATTAAAAACAATCAAATGCGACCTATATTAATAATGAACGTGCAATTAGTCTTTTATTGACATGTTTTCAAACATTTCTATATGGTTTTTTGTGGGTTTGCCAAGCAAGGAAAAGCCCTTGGCCCTGAACTCGCCGTAAACTAAAACAGCCTGGTAGATATCTAGGTCATCCAAATGAAGAATCAAATTGTAGTATAGCGACGTTCTTTGAAAAGCCTTTCCGTGAAGAGCCAGCAAATCAAGATGCCTTTCGTATGCATTAACAATCCTTTCAGTACAGACATTTGGTACTTTTATGCAGCATTGTAATAGAAACGCACATACAAATAGCAGATATATAATGTACGCATTTAAATGTTCAAATGCAGGGTTGTACGTAGTTATTAGTTCTAATACAAGGGTGTTATCTATTGCGGCTTCAACTGCTTCGTTGAAATAGAGGGAATTCTGCGCCTTTCTCCCTTTTATGATATTTTTCATAAAATTGGGAATAATTAGCTCTATTCTGGCATTATTGTGCATCAAGTGTACTGCCATTACCAGCCATGTCAACTCTGGATCGTCTACTATCTGGCATCGTACTTTGAACGCATGATTCTTTACAATTCCAATAGTATTATCGTACCATGTACGAAGCGATGCATCAAGTGCTCCTGCAATGTATCTGATATTACATGTTTCATTTAATAGTTCCAAGTGTACATAATTCAAGATATTCAGCTGTATTTTGTGTAAAATAATTCGATAGGCTTGAAAATCTCTGTCGGGAATTGATGGAATATACCACTCAGTGCTTGTCATGATTTCTATTCCATAATAATCTGAATGTGAATCAGATTCAAAATAGAGGCTCGATGGTAAAAATATTTGATTATCTGCTGGACAAATGACTGATCCATCTCCAAATTTCCTGGGGTTCATTGCGTACAAGTGATATAGTAGCCACCATATCCTCCTGATATTTTCTCTTTCATAGTCAAATGGTGAAATTTTTACCAATCCAGCCTCTGTATTTATCCCCAAATGCTTTGCAAAAACCAGTCCCATATAGGCATACAAATATGCTTCTTTTCTATCCAATCCTAGAATTAAAAAGAGCTACGGAGATACGAGAATGCTAATTGCGCCAGGGTCAAGATTGTGTTATGGCTATTATTTTCATAGAAATTAAACGTGGCTGCTTTTTGGAGATACACACTGGCCAATTCAATCCTGTCGCATATTCCCTTGGGTATCTGATTTCCTGAAAGGTATAGTGCTCCAGAAGCGTACAACGTAAACCTTAGCGGCCAAAATTGTTTGGCAGATTCAACAAAAAAGTCTCTGGTGACAAATGAAAATATTGCGGATACTTTGTCAAACCGTAAATCAATCAAATAATCGTGGTTCAATTCAAATAACTGGTGCTCTAACCTATCCGAAAGTAGATGTTGGGTTGCATTTAAAGGCGCTTGCGTTTTATTTTCCCAAGGGTGTTTGAATGGCATGATTAGCAGAATTTCTAGATTTTTAATCCTGTTTTCTATCCTGGTATAATCCTGCATGATAAAGTCCTGTTGGGTATAAATGCAAGGTATGTTCTTTTCCTTACACAGCGAACAGGGCCTTTTCCTATCACATTTCCTTTTCTAATAATTACTTGATCTAGTACCCTTTTCACACAATAATCACAGGTGTGCACCAACTTCATTTGGTTTTAAAAAATTTGAAACGGATAAAGTGGCTGAGAGCGGATAACTTTCCTTTCGCCGGACAAGGTCAATGGGCATTATTTTATTATAACTTTGGTTGGCAAAATTTAGCCAGAGTCAACTTGCCAGTGTTGAATATGTCAAAAGTTTCATCAAACGGTTTGAAAAGATCACCAGGTGATTCTCCATGGGTATTGAAAGAAAGATCAGTTTGGCTAATAACTGCCACATTGTACTTGCCTCTAGGACAGCAGGTCTTGAACTTTCCTGTATTCAATTCAAGACCAACTGAAGTATCTATTGGCAACGCAGAATCGAATGTAAATCGTTTCAACACTTCTAGATTCAACTTTATGGCTGGAATCAAGTGAAGGGAAATTAATATAATTACTAGTAGTACAATGGTGATTATTACTGCCCAGGACACCCAATCTGGGACACTCGAAGAGCTGCTACTGCTTTGAGCAAGTGCAATTCCAATCAAAAGTATAATCACTGACATTTCGCAAAAGAATTTTGTACCAACATTTTGAAACAACTTCCTTTTTGGGACACTTTACACAAAAGGTACCATCGCGAATCTTTTGAATTCAAAGTCTGAAAGGAAGTGTTTCCCTATAAGTATTTTCACATTCTATTACCAGCACGTTCTTTTTAACTATACGATTTTCTCCAAATATAGAATTCAACTTTTAAGTACAAAAAGCAATATTTATGAACTTGGTGCCTGGATTTCGATTTGGGAACGAATATAAAAGCGGTACATAGAGTGAAAATCTAGTCGCTGAAAGTTGTGGAAATGCATTTAGAATTGCATCGACTCACTAGATACAGTTAATTGGTTGCACTTGAATTTGACCGCAACTAGTCGTCTAGTTTAATACCATCAATGGCGACAAGGAAATTCATCATTTCTATAATACCTTGAGTGCCGATTTCCTCTGTTGGAATAGTCGCGGCTGAGTTACAGTATTGTTTTGGGAATGTGGGAATTGGAATTGCCACGGAATTAGATGGTGTTGCACTCTATGCGCTCAATTGATATTAAAATTTACCTTAACTAGTTCTCATTTCAAAAGGGAAATATTGTAATCGGTGTACCTATGGCTAAAAATTTGACCATGCATAGCACTTCTATGCACGTATTTTTGACGGCAATCATCAATTAATACTCTAAATTAGGAAGAGTATCATTCACGTGACATCAACTGATGTTTGAAACTTTGAACAGGTAGGTTCCATGAAAACTAAATCTGAAAGGAATAAACAATAATCCTCAGAAACCTTGGGGCAGGAATAGACTGGAAAGAAGCTTATTATATCAATCAACTACAGGAAAGACTAGTAAAAGATAAAGACGATGTATAGCTTTTCCATGTTGAGGTTTTTAAATCGCAAAAACTGGTATATTTCAAATATCATTTGAATCATAGAAATGATACGGGTGACGAAACACTTTACAAAAAGTTTATACCTGCCAAACATGACAGCAATAGTATTTCAGTCAGGTTGGTTAAATTCGTTTGATTGTGCTGGAGCACCATCAACAATGTACGTTTTTTCTGAAGATACCCCGCCTTTAGTATACGCGAATCTTGCAACTGATGTACCATTACCAATATGTGGATGTGCGACGACTGATGTACCAATTGGATGCTGTGTTTCTTCATTAGACTTGTCTTTTACTGACAATTACCAGTCCGTAATGCGAAACTATGTGAATGACTGGGCATCTTTTATTCCACCAACATCGGCGAATTTAAACACATACTGTACAATTTCTACTGCAGATTATTCTTCTTTTCAAGGAATGAATCAAGCTTATTACTTGGCAAAAAACCAATGTATCGATACAGTAATTTGTGATATAGATAGTAATACTTTGACTGTGTACAATAACACCGGCTGCGACGGATTTTTTGAAACTTTTAGCTTGTCAAACTCTTCTCAAATTCAGAATTCAGTTTTATTGGGTAACGTTACTATTGGCTTGGAAACTATTCATAACGGCGCGGTCAATATTTTATGGACAGCTTATTCCCCACAATACGAACTAGTCCCTCAGCTTAAGATTCCATCGGAAAGATTTGCAGCATTTTGTTATTGCATGTCTTTATTAATAGGACTGACAACGAGTAGTTTTTATTTGCGCAAGTTCTATATTCACAGAAATACACGCGATCTGCTATTTGGGATCACCCAGCTATTGATTTCTATCAACATTTCCTTACAGTGCGTATATTACACTACCATTTTGTCTGAAACTCAGCTCAGTGTATTGGATATCGGGGTGCAGGTGTCTAGTGTTTACTCGCTCTTTTCGGTTTACATTAGTCTCCATATATTATTCACCATATTCGTAGACTACCAGTATACATTCGTTCACAAGGCAGTTTATTTTTTCTTTACCGCATTGAATGTATGTACAGTGTATTTCTACGCCTTGGCAGACATTTATTCCTTGGTAACTGGTCAATTCAACGACGTATATTTTTACCTTGTTCGCATGCAGTATTACACTCAAGGATACTGGAAGATTACATATATTGTCATTGAAATACTACCTTCGATTGCAATTCTCTACAAACTGATATTTCGTGCAACAAACAAAAAAATTCAAACTCTTAAAGCAAAGATCAATATCATAATCGGCTTGGCAATTTTCCAGATATTTCTGGTGTTGGCTTATGAAGCCGTAATATTATTACGCACTTATACTTTGATTTACAAGAATGATCGGAACGCTCTTGCGAGTTCGTCGTCCAACTACTTGATCCAGACTATGAACTCTCTGATAGTCTTGATTGTTTATGAAAAGCTGGTGGAATTATTAGAGAAAATTGCAAACCGCAAAGTTCAAATTGTACGGAAAGCTACTTCCGGCTCACTAACTGAAGTGCTTTCGCAAAAGAAAATCCCAGAGATTAACATTGACTAATAAATGAATTTTTACAATTGTTGTAGCGACAATGAGCAAAATGACCTAAGCAAAAATAAAGAAGCACTTTCGCCTATAATGTCTTCAAATGTAGTATTTCAGTCAGGATGGCTGAATTCTTTTGATTGCACAGGGCCAGCATCTACAATGTATGTCTTTTCTGAAGATTCGCCAACTGTCCTGTATAGTAACGTACAAACTGATAGCCCTATACCAGCCTGCGGAAGCTCAACAGGTGATGTCCCAGATGGATGCTGCATTTCTTCCCTAGATTTAACATTCACAGACTCTTATCAATCCATGATGCGAAGCTATGTGCTAGACTCGACTGACTATAAACCTCCAGCATCTTCAAATTCATTTACATATTGCACGATAACTAGCAATACAAATAGCTCTCTTTATGGCTATTATCAAGCATTCTTTTTGGCCAATGGAAAATGTCAGGATAACGTAATGTGTAACATCAATAGTAACCTGTTAACGGTATTTAATAACACTGGGTGTACAGGGCCGTTTGAGCAATATTACACTACAGACTCTTCACCGCGAGTATCAAATTTGCTTGGAAACGTATCGTTTGGAATTTATATAGTTCATAATGCGACAGAGACTATTACATGGACAGGATTCACACCGCAGTACGAACTAGTTCCGCAATTTAAAGTGCCTGTTGAACAATTTGCCATATTTTGTTACATCGTTGCACTGCTTGTGGGAATCTGTACCTGCTTATACTATGGAAGACGGTATCTCTTACATAAGACATTCCGGGATTTAATCTTTTCAATAACTCAGTTTCTAATAACAATGAATATTATTTTGCAATGCGTATACTACACTACCGTTTTGAGCGATACTCAACTGGAAGAAATTGATTTAGCAGTCCAGGTATTTGGATCTTATTCCTTGTTTTCAGTGTATGTCAGCCTTCATGTCTTGTTTACCATATTTGTAGAGTTCCAGAATAGCATGCTGAAAATACTTGTATTCGCGTTTCTTACGATAATGAATCTCGGTACAATGTACTACTTTGCCATTGCTGATATTTACTCACTGACAACCGGGAATTACGATGAATTTTACTTTCAACTAGTACGGTTGCAATACAATTGCCAGGTTTATTGGAAAACAGTTTACTTTGTAATTGAAATTGTTCCTTCCACAGTGATTCTATTCAAGATGATTTATGGTGCCAACAACAAGAAGCTGCAGAAAGTAATGCCCAAAGTATTTGTTATTGTTATTCTAGCACTGTTTCAAATAGTAATTATCCTTGGGTTTGAAGTTTTCAATCTGATTCGGACTTATACTCTATGGCTCGGCAATGATCGGATTCTGCTTGCGAGCAATGCGATTAATTATTTACTACAAGCTATAAATTCATTGTTGATACTTGTGGTTTATGAAAAACTAGTTGAATTGGTGGAGAGTATGGCAAACAGAAAGCCAAAACCAATCAAAATGGCTGTAACCAATTCTGTTACAAAGATGGCCCATTAACACCTTGACTATTGTTGGCTACTCGAAAAAGCCTGTATTTTGAGGTGGACCGTATTCATTCTATTAATATCGCGGTTGTTGCTTCAGAAATAGAGAAATTCTGAAAGGACTTGCACTACAAGAATCATGTAATTTCACATTCATTAATTAATATAAATATTTTAGTGGGATGAGTATCTTTAAGTTTTGTGTGGACAATAGAAACGAATATTTTCATGACGTCTCTAGTGTATCAATCAGGGTGGTTTAATTCCCTGGACTGTTCCGGACCGCCTTCGACAATGTATATATTCAATGAAGATGCGGCTCCGCCAGTCTATAATAATTTGCAAAGTGATACACCAATTCCTATTTGCGGTTGTTCCACTCCCATAGTACCAACTGGATGCTGCATATCATCGTTAAATATGAATTTCACTTACAATTATCAATCAATTACTCGAAATTACATTGATGATCTTACTCGAGCTACTCCTCCAAAATCAGCAAATTCATACGCGTACTGTACAATCACAGCTGCAACAAACGATTCATTGGCAGGCATTTATCAAATATATTATCTCGCCAACAACCAATGTCAAGAAAACGTGATTTGCAATATAAATAGCAACACAATCAGGGTATTCAACGAAACTGGATGCACCGGATATCACGAAATATATTATACAGCCAGCAATCAGATCGAATCTTCGTCAATATTGGGGAATATTACTGTTGGACTGCAGTTAATCAAAAATGCTGATTTGACAATTTTATGGGTAGCCAACTCTCCATCAAACAACCTTGTACCACAATTTAAAGTACCAGTAGAGAGATTCGCGGCATTTTGCTATGCAGCTTCGTTACTTTTGGTAACGTTGACAGGGATGCACTATTTAATACGCTACTACAAATTTAGGCTTCTTAGAGATTTGCTGTTTGCAATAACACAGGGCCTTCTTTCTCTAAATATTATACTTCAGTGTGTATATTATTCGGTAGTAATGACAAATACACAGCTAAGTGAGCTTGATTTAGGAGTGCAAGTGTTTGGCGTGTACTCTCTATTTTCCGTCTATGTCAGTCTATTCATTATTTTTACAATATATAGAGAATATCAATCCACAATATACGAAAAATTGGCATACATTGGGTTTACCGTATTCTATCTTGGGACAATGAATTATTATTTGATTGCTGATATACATGGAATTATTACAGGGGTTCAAGATGATTTTTACTATTTGATGCTTGAATTGCAGTATAATGCAGATATGTACTGGAAATTTGCATATGTAATTATGGAAATGCTTCCATCGGTATTGATTTTGAATAAGCTGATATTTGGAGCAAGCGCAAAAAAGCTCCAAAAACTTCAAAAGTCAATCAACCTTGTGCTTGCGCTTTCGGGCCTACAACTAATTAACATTATCACGTATGAAGTTTTCAATTTGATAGGCACGTACACC
The DNA here is from genome assembly GCA_027604345.1 of Boothiomyces sp. JEL0866. NCBI lineage: Eukaryota > Fungi > Chytridiomycota > Chytridiomycetes > Rhizophydiales > Terramycetaceae > Boothiomyces > Boothiomyces sp. JEL0866. The sequence continues at coordinate 8,276 of JADIIZ010000001.1, forward strand.
CTATATTATGGAAGCGACCGGACCGTCCTTGCATCTACCTCAATCAATTATTTTATGCAAGCCTTAAATTCCCTGATAGTTCTGATTGTCTATGAGAAACTTGTTGATTTACTGGAAAAGATATCCAACCGAAAGTTAATTGCGGCTCGGAACCCTCCATCCAGCTCAGTCACAAATGTTCCAAAATAAAATAGAAATGGCTCTATATTCCTTTTGCCAGCGTTATTCATAAAGCGATTGTCTCACGCGCAAAATTGAAAATCTTTGCTAAATGGCATCTGGTTTAGTATTCCAATCTGGATGGTTCAATTCCTATGAATGCGTTGGGCCGCCGTCCATAATGTCCATATTTTACGAATCAAATGCTCCGGTTGTCTATAGCAACCTTTTACAAGATACTCCTCTTCCATTTTGCGGAAGTGCATTTGTTCCTGTTCCAATCGGATGTTGCTTATCATCACTGGATCTTTCATTCACATCAAACTATCAGTCATTAACACGAAATTATATAGACCACACATCCAGTTTTACCGCACCTGCATCAGCAAACTCGTATGCCTACTGCAATGTCAAGGCAAACTCCAACAATTCGTTATCAGGACTGTACCAAGTATATTTTCTTGCTGATAATCAATGTATGGATAATGTAATATGTGATATCAATAGTAATGTGATAACAATATACAACTCTACAGGATGTACTGGATACCACGAATCTTTTAGTTTAGTCAGTGATCAACCGCAATCTTCACTTATTTACGGAGAAATTGAACTTTCCCTGTATCTGGTGCGAAATGGCCCAGTGACATTCAGCTGGCTCGCATACACACCGCAGTATAAATTAATACCGCAATACCACGCCCCAATAGAGCAGTTTGCAGTGTTTTGCTATGCAATGTCGTTATTAATAGGAAGCACTACCTGCGGCTATTACACGAGGAGATATTATTTACATAGACTCTTTAGAGATTTAATATTTTCCATAACACAATTTCTAATTACAATCAACATCATATTAGAGTGCATCTATTATACTACAATAATGTCGAATATTGGGTTGAGTGAGATTGACTTTGGTGTTCAACTCTCTGGCGTGTATTCGCTATTTTCAGTGTATGTCAGTTTACATATTCTGTTTACGATTTATGTAGAATATCAAAAAACTATTATTCAGAAACTGATTTATATATTTTTCACAGTCTTCCATTTCGGCACCATGTATTATTTTGCGATTTCAGATATGTACGTGATTATATGCGGAGTGCAAGATGAAACGAGTTTCTATATTGCGAATATTCAGGAAAACTCATTTGTATACTGGAAGGGCACTTTTATAATAATGGAAATTGTTCCATCAATAGTCATCTTGACCAAACTAATCTTTGGAGCCAGCGCTAGAAGATTACAGCAATTGCACACCAAGATCAACATCATTGTCGGCCTATCTATATTTCAAATCACTATAATTTGTTCATACGAGCTATTTAATTTAATTCGCGCTTACACTCTATGGTTTGGAAATGATCGTGTCAACCTTGCCGCAAACTCCATCAACTACTTTATGCAGACGATGAGCTCTTTGATTGTGCTGATTGTATATGAAAGGCTTGTGGAAGTATTGGAAAAATTGTCCAATCGAAGAGTGTGTATCCCAAGGAAACGTCCATCGGGCTCAGTAACAGAAGTAATCAAATAAATTTTCTTTATATCACTCTTAAATATTCCACTTTTGGCGGTATTTCTGGATTTGAAGTTTAACAAGAGTTCGGGCAATTGAATAAAGTGTAGGGTAAACGCCGCCTCGATGAGATTGATCGAACAATTGCATTTGATCATGACATTTTGATTCATCTTTGATTGCGGTTACTCGTTCAAAATCCATTTTTGGTTGTACTAAAACATTTTCTGGTGTTTCAGCAGCTGGACCAGAAATATTCATAAAATTGTCTTTTACTTCAAAAGAAAATTCCAGAGGTGAATAGTCATCTTCAAGCCGTAAAAGTTGATTTTCAACAGGAATTTCATATGTTAATTCTTCAAATCTAGCTTCCAAAGCAGATACAGTCATTTGATACAATTCAATCTGATCACGCAAATCCTGTATCTCACTAGCAGATATATAAATAAATTCTTCATTAGGTAAAGTCTTTTTGAACACTGGGGTATTTGGAGTGGTATACGTGGGTGAAATAGGTTCTACTTTTGCAATTGAAGTGCTTTGGAAACTATTTTCACTAGCTTGATGGGTTTCCGGTGAACGAAATTGCTTTATGTATTTTTCAAAGTGTGAGTTTAGCAATGCTAAATCTACATCGGGATCAACCTTGAATAGTGCGTCATCCATCTTTTCCTTTGCGCATAATTCTTTGACATTGGCTGAATAACTTTGCTCCTTTGCTTTGATTTCAAGTAGATTTTGTTCATCCTGTTTAATAACTTGGATCAGCTTGTGAGTCATCTTGGGTACAGACTGCTCGTGGAGAGGAATTTGTGGCAAATTACCAGCATCTCGGTGGGTTGATGAATAGTTGACGGTTTGTGTGAAGGAATTACCACAAAAGTCATCACTGTTGGATAGAGTTCCTTTCTCAGATACTATAGTAGTAGACTGCTTTCCTGATAAAATCTCTACAGCTGGTACATTTCTGCCACGCTTCTTTGATTCAGTCTTTGACGCATGTTTGGATTCCTCGCGCTTCTTCAACAATGTTTCGGTTATGTCTGCAGTAGATTTATCATCCAGACCCAGCTTTTTGAAATTATTATTTGATAGTGGTGTTTTTTGATCCAAGTGCTGTTCCAAGAATGCAATATGTTCGTCTTGCTTGCTGATCTTTGCTTCATAATGAACTTTGGTTTGCTTAATCATCTCTCGAAGTTGTCGCATCTCTAGATCTTTGGATTTCATCTTGCAGATCAAGCTTTCATATTCGATCTCTAGTTGCTCTAGTTTTGACTTTTTTTTCATAAATTTCCATTGCGCTTGTTGGAGTGATATATAGTCTGATACGATCATTGAAGCATTTGCAGTAACATTTTAAAGATGTGCTCGGGACTAAAGCGCTTTAGTGCTGCGACGTATGATTAATCATCGTTAATCATATAAATTTAAAATTGCAAAAGAGATAGGAGAGATTTATTAATTGTATACACAAAAACTGTATTCAATCATTACAGGCTTAAAGTTTCAAATCTCAAGATTTAATATATCGCGGAACTCAACTGCATCGTGCACAGATACCATATTTAACGCGAGAAGAAGCAAGATAAATTATGTCTTCAGAAGATGAAATCAGATTAGCCAACCTAGGTTACAAACAAGGATTAAAACGCCAATTTTCGGCTCTAGAGACTTTTGGTTTAGTACTAACCAACGCGTCGGTAATCATTGGTGTAATTCCCTTTTTTGGTACTGCAATGTTTCTTGGTGGTCCAGTTGCGTTCACCTGGGGATGGCTTGTTACAGGAGTTTTTACAAGTTGTATAGGATTAGCGTTAGCGGAAATCTGTTCTACATATCCAACTGCTGGTGGATTGTATTACTATTCAGCAGCATTGGCAGGAAAGAACTATGGCCCAATGGCTTCTTGGTTTACAGCTTGGTTTAACGCTCTTGGTCAAATAGCAGGTTGTAGTGGATCGGTTTATGCAGCTGCACAGTTTCTAAACATCTTTTTATTGCAGATATTTCCAAACTCTCAAAACACATTTCTAAACTCTACAGGTTTAAATCCAAACGCTACAGTAATTACTTTTGGCCTAATGATGTTTCTTGTAGGGATGATTAATACCTTTGGAGGTGTAGCATTAAAGATTTCATCGTATCTCTCGACGATTGTTCACATTTTTGGCAGTTTTGCAATTATAACTACAATTCTGGTTACTACGCAGGCAAAACAGACACCGAAGTTTGTATTTACAGACTTTGAAGATTCAACTGGTTGGACCCAAACTGTTGGGGCAAGCCCGTTCTTTGTAGTTCTGTTGGGTATTCTCCCATCTGCCTGGTCTCAGATTGGTTATGATTCTTCTGCCCATTTATCAGAAGAAACGCATTCAGCACACATAAACGGACCATCAGCAATAATGTGGACAATAGGGTGGAGCATAGCTTTGGGATGGGGGTTGATCTTAAGTTTAACCTTTTGCATTGGGGACTTTGCAGCTCAATCTAGCACTATTTATGGTCAAATGGCAGCGCAAATATTTGTAGACAGTGCAGGAGTAAGTGGTGGCGCGGTGCTGTTATTTATTGTTGCTTTTGCTGGGTTCTTGTGTGGAGTAGGTACAGTTGCTGCAAATTCAAGAATGCTCTATGCATTCGCTAGAGATGGCGGGCTGCCTTTTTCTCAGTATCTGGTGAAATTAGATACTAATACTGGAATGCCCCTTCGCTTAGTATGGGTTTCAACAGTCTTTTCATTCTTGTTATCCACACCAGCATTGTTTTCCTCGGTAGTCCTGAGTGCCATTGGGGGTGTGTCAATTATCGGCTTCACTGTGTCTTACGCTATTCCTATATTTATCAGAATAACAATTGGTGCGGATAATTTTGTGCAGAGTGAATTTAATTTAGGCAAATACAGCAAGATCATTGGATGGATAGGTGTATTATGGACAGCGTTTATGTTTGTTATTTTCCAATTTCCAAACAACACCCTGGGTTCATTTCCAGTAAGTGTTCAAAACTTCAACTATGTACCTTTGGTAGTCGGCGCATTACTTTTGTTTGCTGGCGGATGGTGGGCAGTAGATGCGCACAAGTGGTTTAAAGGCCCACATCGGGCCACAGGATTGATCACTGGAAAAAGCTCAAATTCAACAGATGATATTGAAAACGAATCCACTCTTACAGCAGCTGATAACAGGACCTTGAGTAATTCAGCACTAGAAATTGGTTTGGGCTGTAAATAAAAGCAACATTGGGTTCTTTTTAACTTGCTGAGGTATTAGAGTAACAAAATTCTCACTTGTATTAGAATTAACTCTACTCTTTTTTATTGGCCACCAGAAAAATTTTCGGAGATTTATTTTCAGCCAATAGAAAACGGCGTTGTCCAAATACATCAAAAAAAAGTTGAAAGTTGAATTTTCACTTTTCAGAATGGTACAGTTACAATTAATGTAGACTCAAAAACGTCGTAATAACGGAAGAAACAAGCACGGTCGTGGACATGTTAAACCAGTTCGTTGCTCAAACTGCTCTCGTTGCGTTCCAAAGGACAAGGCAATCAAGAGAGCTTCCATCAGAAACATGGTTGAACAAGCAGCTGTCGGAGATATCAGTGCTGCATCAGTATTCACCGAATATGCTCTTCCAAAACTTTACCTCAAGACTATTTACTGCGTTTCTTGTGCAATTCACTCCAAAGTTGTTCGTGTAAGATCCAGAGAAGGACGTCGTGATCGTGCTCCACCAGCCCGTTTCCGTTTCAACAAGGTAATTGAATAATTAATCATAGGACAAGAAGCCAGCTGCAGCAGCTGCCGGAAAGGCTTAATTGTATTGTATTACAGATAATATACAATTTTTCAAATATTTTAGTTGGAATTCAGGATTGTTGACCCAGTAATTTCGTGAATGGGCAAACAGGATTCCCTGTTGCTCTTAGGAAACTGGAATATTGACTCATGGTATCGCTGACACTGTCTAGACATTTTTGTCAATTAGCAGTTTCTGATAGTAGGCTTTGAAACATTTATTGAGTGAGTTTTTATAGTTTCTGGTGTGGTGGAATATCCCATGTTCCCCGAGTTAGTGTGCCGATACAGTGAGCGACGTATCAAATCCTGCGTTTTGTTACATGGACGATGCAATCAATAAGCGAGAACGGTAAAGCAAGCCGAGTAATTTAGCTTCCAAAGAATCTCAATATTGGCCTGGTGATATAAAGTTTCAGGGATTCCTATGACCACTTTTATAGAGGTTTACTGGTCAACGAGTAGAATTCTGCGATTTCATCAGGCAATGTTTTTGTTTACGCAAAAATAGGCCAGATGAAACTCTTGAAAGATTGAAATCACTTTCATTTTCCGTTTACATCCACATAATAAAACCTTGTCAATAAATACGATAGATCTTCAAGAGGAGCATCATTCTGAGAGACTGAGATTAATTATTACCGCCAGCTGAATATAGAGGCAGAGATATTGAGGGATTATAAACAGGTTTCATACCAGTGATACTGTATATTGAATAAAGAAAGTTTGAACGCGTTTTTTGTTTCCTACAACATCCAATGTTTTCTTGGGATGAAGTACTATCGCTGACAGAAGAAAACTTTCTTCAAGTAAATACTGATAACACAGGGATCAAATACAGCCGCAAATATAGACAGCATCTATCATAACCTGGTTTCATTTATTGTAGATAAAACGGATGAAAAAGCTACGACAGAAAATGTCCAGCACTTATTTAGAATTACTCAGCTAGTCTTGCAGTACTCTACACTAATTTCAGAGCAAAGAACAATTTGTTATTAGAAGCAGAAGCACAGTTGAATGCCGAAAAGCTTAAAGCTCGCGAAAATGAAATAGAACTAAAGAGACTGCGAATATACGGAAAAGGAGACAAGTTTACTCCAGGTAGATAGAGATTGACAAGATATACGGAATTTGCAAGAAGAGCTTATTGAGTTGGAAAAGAACTATGAAAGTTTACAACGAAACCTGGAGGAAACTGAAGAAACTCTCGAACAAGAGCGACAAGCAAACGCAGCTTCGCAAGCAGTAACTATTCCTGAGATAGATTGCAAAAGAAGATAAGCAAAAACTCTTGGCTCTTCAAGATACAAACAAACGATTAGAAGCAGATTTGAGAGAAACAAAGATGCAGCTATCGACACAAAGGACCAAACTGCAGTCCAGACATACAGATGAAGATTCTCAAAAGGCAGTTATCGACCAAAAAAACCTTCAATTGAATGAATATGCGGAGGAAATCAAAATGCTTAGTAACGAAAATCAGCAGCTAAACGTTGAACTGGAGGCCGTTACATCAGAATTAGAGGCTGCTGTAGCAGAAATAGAACAGACAACAAATGAAACTGAATCTTTACGTGTTATATTGGCTGAAACTGATGACAAAATGGATCAGATAAATGATGAGAGAGATGCGCTAAAGATAAAAGTAGAAGATTTATCAGATCAACTAGAAAATAAAGACAGAGAAAACAAAAAGGAGGTTAGAAAAGTGCAGATTAAAATGGCCTCGTTGCAAGATGAGTTGACTGAATATAGCATTGCAAAACAGCAGAACGAATCTAAGATTAAAGAATTGCAAGATATTATCCAAAAATTACACGAGAACGATTCTTTGGAATTCATTGACCAATTAAAGCAAGAAATTATCGCTAAAGATAAAGTGATTGCAAAACAAAAGAAAGAACTACAAGAAGCGGCCAGCGATTTTGAATTATTGGCGAATGATTGGAATAGAGTTGACCAGATATTGACTGGAATGGTAAAAATTCATTAACCTTGCAATCAAATAATAAGGTACAAATTCCAAAGCAAAAGATTGAGTTGCCAAGTGCAATAAAACTAAAAGAAAAGATCAACTTGTTAAAGCAACAGAGAAAGGAAGATCAAGATCGAATCGAGTCACTGTTGGGTTCAATTAGTGAACGAGAACAAGAGATTTTAGATTTGAAGCAATATGTAATGAAATTCGAAAATGGTGAATACGGTCTAGCGGAGGCAATTAAAGAAACTAAAATTCTAAAATCTCAAATTCAATTAATGGAAAAGGAGATTATTGAATATACAGCCAAAGTTACTGATTTGGAAGCTCAAGTAAGTTCTGTTAACACAGTGCTCTGATATAATAGAAGAAAACTATGGCCTTCGAAATCAGTTGGGATTAGGTGAATCAAAACTAGATTTTACTAATTTCAAAAAGCTCAAATTAATAGAGTTGGAAAAATCCAAAGCTCTAGTTCTTACTTTACAGCAAGAAATTGAAAAATTAGAAGAAGAAAGGCTGCAGTTCAAGTCAAAGCTGAGATTACAAGCCATGGAAAGAGGTGAAAGAGCAGTTGAGCTTGGATTGGATGTATCTGATCTCATTGCAGTGGAGGAATACGCTGAAAAGCTAAGAAAGGGCGATATAAAGAAAGAGTCTATTCACGAGTCGAGACCAGTAATTCATGAAACCAAATTTGACAAATTACTGACCCAGCTTGAAAACAGCTTTATTATGCAAACCGAAGTACGCGAGAAATTGGAAAGGAATCAAGAAAAGATGCTGTCCATGCAGAGTGAATGCGAATTGTTGGAATCTACTATTATGGAGTTGAGTCGATTACTCACCGATCAAAACGAAAACTTACCATCTGCTAGTCTGCAAAAAATTGAACAGTTAACCTCCTTACTAGCCTCAAAACATCAATCGCAAAATGTAAAGGTTAACACTGCACTCAAGATTATTGACACCAACGTCCAGAATAAAACAAAATCGTACAAGTTGGAGCTGGATCAGAAGAACAAGGAAATCAGTGAATTGAATGCCAAATTTAAACTAATGGAGGAATTAAAATTATCTCAATTGCTAGAGATACAAAAGCTGAATGAAAAATTAAACAAAATGGTCGAAATAAATGAACACTTGCAGAATGAAAAGAAAATTCGAGTGCCGGTTGAAGAGTTATTAGACAAGCCCTTAGGCTTCATGGATTTGGTAGAGCAATTAATTGCAAGCAAACAAGAGTTGGAAAGAAAAAGCGTTGCCATTGAAAAGGCAAACAAGGAGCTTGATATTCTGAAAGAAAAGTACACCCCGATAGAAAACAAATCCAAGGAACTATACAGCCAATATATTCAACTAAAGAAGCAATACCATCTGGAAATCGAAAACTATAAAAAGGAAATACTGCAATTGGAACAAACAAATCAGGAACTCCAGATAAAAGCCAAGAATTTTGATGAGTTGAAAAGTGTAGGTGCAAATGAACAAGATATTTCAAGAAAAGTAGTTCAAGCGCAGAGAAAAGTAGTAGTGCTTGAAGTGAATGAAAAGAAATTGACTCGAAAAGTGTCATCATTAACTACAACAAGCCAGTTGCTTGAAAAAGAAATTTTGCAATACAAGGTAATATTTTCTTAACTTTGAAAAATATGGATGAAATGGAAGCAGTTGCGAAACAAACTATTGCGAGATTGAATCAAAAGCAAAAGGAATTGCGCGACCAAGTAAGCAGCTTACAGGAAAGTTTGTCAATGTCAGTTCCAAAGGTTCAATACAATGCTCTAGAACACACAATGAACATGTACATTTCCAAAGTCCAAATACTCGCTGAAAAGCAACAGTATATCGCAGAGAATAGTCACTCCCATGCTGTTAGTTCTCAGCAGTATCAAAAACTCAAATCTGATTTGGAAATTGCGCAATTGCAATTACTCGAAAGCAAGATAAAAATTGCCAAATACGAAAACTATGAAAAACTACCAGCTGAAACAAACGAATTGAGGGTACAAAATGCAAATTTGCACGCAAAAGTTCAATTACTGGAGAAGAGAATTGAAATGGCGGATGGCAAAGCTGAAAGAGCGCTGCAGTCGGAAACCAAAATGAAGGGGCAAATACTTGAAACGGACAGATTGTATCTGGAAAGTAAAGAGCAGCAAATTTCTTTACAAGAAGAGAAACTGAATATTTTGAAGCAGTATGAAGGTGGTGCAACAAAACTAGTACATCAGGAAACATTGGAAAAAGTTGCCAGCCTAGAAAACTCTATCAAGACGTTAAATGCCGAAGTTGAGAAATGTAAAATTGTTTTGAAATAGATAAATCACTTTCAGAAATAGCTACAAAACAGGCATCGCATTTGATGCTCCAATTAGGAACCGACGAGAAGGAAATCAATATTTTGAAGGCTGCTGTAAAGGAGCTGCAAATGCATGATGATGAAAAGTTGATTATTGGTCAACTCCATGAACACATATTGTCTCTTCAAAAATCTGAAGAATTTGCAAATACTCTAGCAAAGGAACTGAAAACAAAGTGCATTCGACTTGAAAGTGTGATTGTGAATGTAGTCGAATAGTTAATCTTAGCTTGAATCAGTTATTTCAAACCAAGATAAAATCATATTTGAACTGCGATTAAAAACAAAGGAAAGGGTGCAATTGCTTCAAACTCGATTATCAGAGCAACGAATCAAATTGTCTGGTGCAGTTACTGCACAAAAATACGAGGTGACTTACTCTAATTCAGCGAATTTCAAACACTGCGATTAAAAGTGCAGAAAAGTGCAGCGATCTGAAACAACAAATATCTGACATTCGATATGATTACGAAAAGTGTCAAAGTAATTGAAATATAACATAGACGAATGTGATATTCTACGAATTAAAGATTCATTATCAAATGAACTGATTGACAGTCTAAAGAATGAACTAAATTCACATAAAAGGATACTGGCGTGGCACGAAAAGACGGTTCAAGCCCAAGCCCAATTGCTTGATGCAGAAAGAAAGCTGGAAGCATTACGACAAGAGTCTGCAAGAAGAGAATCAGACTCAATTATACAGCTCAAAAGGATAGAAGAATTGGAAGACACTGTTTTACAGTTAAATAACCAGCATGATTTCCAACTCCTAGAGTGGGAGCGACAACAAGGAGAGTTTGAAAAATCTATTGCACAATTTGAAGAAGAAAGAGACCGGATATATCTTTCAACAACATCTACAGAAATGAAGGAGACTTTGCCTGATAGATCTCTTCCGATTGGTGAGCAACTAGAAACGTCTCTAAGATTATTAGTGGAAAGAACTCGTCAAATTAAAGTTGTGAATAAGAGATATGCAGATTTAGAGGAACAGCTAGGCACAGCAACAAAGACGATTAAAGCGAATCAAAACTTAATTGATAACTATATCGTCCAAATTAAAAGACTAGAGGTTGAGAGGGACGAACTTCGATTCCACAATGCCAAGCTTCCTTCCACAGTAGAAGAAGTGAAAATGAATGTCGGAGATAAATCTAGAATCAGAGAAGTAAATGCTTTAAAGTTTGCGCAAGAAACTGTACAATCTTTGCAGAAGCAGCTGGTACAAAAAAATGAACTAGTTGAAAAATACAGGGACATGCTGCAAACTATAAGAAAAGAGTGCATGATGAAGTATTCTATTTCGGCGCTGGAAGAGAAGAACAAACTGATTCACTCTTTGAATATGAAGGAAATCAACAGGTATCAAAATCCAGAGTTGATTGACGTGAAAAAGAATGAAAGAGATTCTTTACCAGAAATTGAAATGATTAACGAATTACAAAAGTTGGTTTCAACAAAAGATTTGATTATAGACCAACTGAATTTGAAAATAAATGAAAAAGAGAATAATTTGGTAACTTTGTTGGAAGAAAGCAAAAAGCAGGAAAGCAATCTCAAAGTCAAAATAAAAGATTTGGAGGAAAATATAGATGGGCTTCAAGGGAAAATATTGACATTGGAATCTGAATTACAGTTGCAGTGCGAGCTGAATAAAAAGCCACAAGTTCCTGATTTATCGGACGTAGTTCATAGGTTAGAACATGAAAATGACTCCAAGCAGCAGACAATTAATTCCCTTACAAAAGCTATTAAAAAGGTGAGTCATGAATAATATAGTTAAAAGGGCAGCTGTTGAGCCTTACGAAAGAATTAGAAACAAAGCAGATAGTTGAGCAACAGACTTACAGTTATTCTGAGGATGCGTTGAATCAAAGAACCAAGCCTCTAGCGGATAAGATTACTCAATTGGAAAACAAAGTTAAAAGACTATTGGAAAACAACGAGAAATTACGTAATGATAATGGAATGCTGCAACAGGATATGGAAAAGGTCTCTAGCGAACTTGTATACAAAAATATTGAAGAGTCAAAATTGCAAAATCAACTGGCTTTGTGCAAAGATAAATTGAGAAAAGCAAACATGCTGAACGAGGACGAACTAAAAAACATTAAATTTGACCTAAATCGCCCCCTATCAAGTGCTTCCGCTAGGCCAGTGGATACTGGCAGCACATGGGAAATCGAAAAGGTTTTGCAAAAAAAGATTGATAATCTAAGGGGAAAGTTAAAATCAAAGACCATGGAACTAGAAGCGGCACTGAAAACTGTTTCTACATTACGTGAATCTCATAGCCGGGTGGAAAAGGATAGACTAAGGCTTCAATCCAAGATCAATAAACTGATTCAGCATAAAGTAGAAGCAGAGCCTCCAAGGTTACCAGAAAAGATTGTGGAAACAAGCAATGAACAAACCAAACATACATTATTGGATCTGGGCTTTGCTACTTTAAACCCTAGTGAAGTCAAACTGCTTGAACATAAATCACACAGTGACTTGATAGTGATAATCGGAGCGCTTACAAAGGAGATTGAGAAACTAAATACCTCTAGAGACCAAGCAAATTCATCACAGTTGAAATATACAGAACTAGTTAAACAATTCAACAAATTAAAGTCCGACTACCGAGAAACTGATCAGATGAGACAAGACTTGAATGAATACAAGGAGAATATAAAGAAAATCGAACAAGAAAATGTTAAAATCAGACAGAAACTTCGTAAAGAGGCAGAAAAGACAAAATCGCTAGAAAACAAAAATAAGGAGGTCAACATTTCAAACGAAGAGCTGATCAAAGAAATAGTGGAGCTGAGAAAGTTGGTGGGTGGAATAGATACAGCCAGGGAGCCAGTAGAAGACTATGTAAGCATTTTTAACAAAGGCATCGATTATTAAAGAAAAAGAAGCTTTAATACAACAGCTGATGAATCCAGATACCAACGAAATGGCACAGCTAAGTTCAGAAAATAGAAATTTGAAGAGACAGCTGGAAGTCTTGAATATTCGAGTGGCCAAACTATCCGAGAGCAAAAATTTCAACATCAAGGACTTGCAAATAGAAAACCAGCAATTGAAAAGTAAAACGAATCTGAATTTAGGTCAATTAGAGAAATTCCATGGGCTTAATGAAGAGTTGGAGGACTTGAGGTATAATTACAAGGAGAGTCTAAAGCAAGTAGTCATGTACGAACAGCAATTAGCAATGAAATAAAGCCAATCTCTGAAGTAATTTTTGAATTTAGTGCCAACCACAATGGCCAGTTGATGGTTTTACCAGCGAGCAGAAACGGTGGAGGTTTTGAGCATCAATTCTAGCTGAGTTGTATCTTTCACTCAGAGTACAAAGGTGGAGGTTTTGAGCATCAATTCTAGCTGAGTTGTATCTTTCACTCAGAGTACAAAGGTGGAGGTTTTGAGCATCAATTCTAGCTGAGTTGTATCTTTCAGAGTACAAAGGAGGTGTAAATAAGCAAAGATGCCGTTCTAGGAAACACCTGCAAAGGGCAATCATGATGCCAAAGCATGTATTACTCAGTCATACTATTATGGACCAGGGGTTGAGGGTTAGGCAAAGGTACCCTTCAAAAGAGGATAAAAAGTGGTTAATTTGCAACTGGAAATTTTCAAAATTCTCCACGTAAAAGCACAATCAAATGGTGCAAACAAGGAGTGGAAAGAAAACCAATATAACAGACAATGAGGAAACGGAGCCGCTTCTACACAAAATGCAGTCCAAGGACATCAATAACATCATATTGCTAGTCATACTCTACCTACTGCAAGGAGTACCTTTGGGGTTAAGTTTTGGCTCTGTTCCATACTTTCTCAAAGCTAAACTAAACTATAGTGATTTGGCATTATTTTCGTTATCTTCCTATCCGTATTCTCTTAAACTGTTGTGGTCTCCCATTGTAGATTCGTTGTACTTCAAGTCTATTGGAAGGAGAAAGTCTTGGATTCTGCCAATTCAATTTATTCTTGGACTGTGCTTGCTATTTGTTGGGTATCATATTGATGAGCTTTTAGAAGGAGATGTACCAGTAACAATTATTGCTGTTGTGTTTACTTTAATGGTATTCTTGTGTGCTACTCAGGACATAGCAGTGGATGGATGGGCTATATCTTTATTAACGGATGAAAATAAGGTAACTAATTCTAACTGGAGATCTATGCTTCAACAGCTCAAACTATTGGCCTTAACACTGGCTACTTTTTATCATTTACTGTATTTTTGGCTTTCAATTCTCCAGAATTTTGCAACGCATATCTACGAAGCACGCCGTCAGACTCTGGATTATTGACTCTTGGACAGTATTTATTCTTTTGGGGAGTAATGTTCCTTGTTTGTGATTTCTGCTTGTTATTCTTCACAGAAACTCTGGATGACTATGAAGAGGAATCAATTTCATCTGTTTACAAAACTATTATTGATATTTGTCAAATGAAGCACATGCAAGTGTTTATTGGGGTTTTGATGATTTGCAAAATCGGATTCCAAGCAAACGATGCAGTAACGGGTTTAAAACTACTGGAACTTGGGTTTAACAAGGAGTATCTTGGATTAACTGTTTTGTTGGATTTCCCACTACAAATAGTTTTTGGATATTATGCAGCGAAATGGAGCAGGTTTGTTTTACTAATGTAGTGGAAAGCGCCCACTTTTACCTTGGCTGTATGGTTTCTATGGTAGATTATTAGCTGCTGTTATTTGTATGGCTGTGGTTTACAGTTATCCAAAAGAAGGAGTGACCACCACATATTTGGTGATTGTAATAGCTGCCTCTGTATTTTCCTCATTCATGAATACCATTCAGTTTGTTGGGATGGGTACATTCTTTACAAAGATTTCTGATCCTGCTATTGGTAAATATTTCTTACTCAGGCGGAACTTACATGACCTTTTTGAATACTTTGAGCAACTTGGGAGGGACCTGGCCTCGATATTTCATATTATTGGCTGTAGATTACTTCACTGTTGCCCCATGCTCTGTAAATTCGCCTGACGGTTTATCAATCAAGTGTTTAGATGATAAACACCGAGATCAATGCACGACAGCAGGCGGAACTTGCAGCTATATTCAGGATGGTTATTATTATGTGAATACCTTTTGTTTTATTTTTGGAGTAGTAAGTTTGCTGCTATACATTAAGCCGCAAATCAAGAGATTGGAAGGTTTGTCTGATGAGATGTGGAGATTATCCAAATACAAAAAGACTGAATAAAGCACTACAACATGAATTGCGAGTGATTAGTTATTCATTTTGCGAATTAGTCATTTAGGCCTGCATGAGTGAATATCGACGCGCAATATAATTTATGCGAGTTTGAGTAATTAATTTATTGATAGAATCGTTTAGAAAACATTATGAATTTCATATAACGTCATTGTCAGTTCTCTAACAGTAGGCTCTGGTGCATCCTTTGGTTTCTTTGCTGGTGAACTTGCGTGTTCTGCTAAACTATATTAACTAAATGTACCTTGCCAATTTGAATTCCAACTTTGGGTCAAATCCCATTCCGACGTACTGCTCGGTGCGTAGTATAGATGCACCAGGAAACATTCCATTACTTGGTGTGACAATTCCAGTTTTTGGTAATGGTTGTAACTGATATTGTGAAGTTGCTTTATCAAGTGAAGGACGTCTTGGTATATCGTTGATTACTGGTGCTGGTGCGGGCATTTTGAAATTGGCCGATTTTTGTTTGTTTATATAATTGTTAGAACAATGTAAACTTGTTGAACAATGGGATGGACCCAGTTTCAAGGAATTTGACAAATAATGTCAGATGACTATTATGCTGAATTAATATGTATTTGGATAGCGCTGATCGGCTTTATACGTCATCTACCAGTAGTTTGCATATTTACGCGAGCCGCAATGGTGTCAAGGATTAGATAATTGCAATGCTTCCATAGGATTCGCCGTCATTTACTCAGTAGCAGCTTTAAAGAAAACATACAGAACATCAAGATCAAGGTATTTATTATCCACGTAATATGCGGTTGAGTTTCTTGTCAGCAGTCTTCATTGTAGTTTCTACTCGTGAAACACCTTCATCCACTTGCTCCAACATTGCATTTTGGGCATCAAGCTCATTGGAGATTGTTAGTCCAATTTCTTTTTGTCTCTTGATTATTTGCGCCAATGAATCTAATTGATTGTCTTGCATTTTCATTTCTTGTGATTGAAGTTGCAAGAGATCTTGATTATCGAGGTTTCTTGTTCGCTCTGTTTCTTGTGCAACTCCAAATTTCCTAGTTGATCTTGGTGACTGTGTACTGGGTTGAGATATTTCTACATTCGGAGCAGGAACTGACGAGGATTCAGACTGAATTTGTTTTGCAGTAGCCTTGATGTTATTCAATAGATCAAATCTGCGACTAATTTCCCCAGCAGATAGAGAGTTTTTGGTTGCTGGGTCTTTCAAACTTGCTTCTAGATTGCCCACAATTTCCTCAACTTGTCGCAACCCTTTCATTGCTTGTATTTTATTTGCCTGTGCAGCAGATGTATCGCCACCTTTGACATACCGTTCCTTGTTCACCAAAAATGTCCGGATTTCAGAGATAAATGAAACCAAAGATTCATATTCCTGGATCCACTTTGCAGGCTCGATTTGATTTACAGATAGCAGGTTAATTTGGTTTACTACGGTAGTATCTGGTAATCCTAAAAATTCTTGCCATGGTTTACTCCTTCTCCAAGTAGTGTCTTTAGAATACAATAAAGTTTGAAGATATACCGCCAATCCTTCCTGTCGCTCTTTGATTACTTCATTGGTAAAATTCATTAGTGTCTTTTTGGGAAGTTCGCAAGGGGGCGTTTGTATCTCGAGCAACTTTTTGTGGAGTTCATCAAATTCTGAATACCTTTTAGTGACAGTCCAAGACTTTACAGGACCTCTGATACTGATTATGTACACGGTATGTTTCTTTGGTTTTAGTAATTCCCTGGTTTCTTGAATTTCAATGCTCGAGATTGGCTCCTGCATTTCAAAAATATGAGGTAGAAAACCTGAAACGTAACCGAAAATATTATTACAGTAAAAACTGATCACTGAGCACACCCAATGAATATTTACTGAATGATCAGTATATGCTGAATCTTGAATCATCGCCAAAAGTAATTTCAATACACCAATGAATATAGTATCGTGGTCCATACTGTAGAATTTGATTGCGCTTGCCTTGAATTATATTTTTCCAATCGCTAATTTTAAAATCGTGTTGGAAATATTATCAATAGATAATAGCATTTTAGGCAAATACTCTACATCTACCATATATATTCCCTGCAAAGCATTCCTTCACAAAAACTTGCTTTCCAAGCTGGATGTTGGTTGGAAACGGACTAGTGTGAATAAGCGCACAATCTACATGCTCCAAATAAAACGATACCCTAGATATTTAGTGGTTTCCATATCATATCTAAACCTGATCACTCAAGTCCAAAACTGTAAAGTTTGGATATGGAACACATGGACTTTGGCCTTTTTCGTAGTTTCTAGTTTCCCAATTTTTTCAAAACCTAGAGAAAATTGGATGGCAAACATAAGACTTGTAGTGCGACAAGTACCATTCAGGGGTAGGGAAGCTGGGTTAAAGCAGCCTTATTTGAAAAGTTTCCTGTAAGTATTTATTTACTTAGATATCCACCGCTAGTGGTTCAAGTAGAGTTTGACGAACCACAGACCAAAGACACTGTAAATTTAATCTAAACTAGTTGAATTCTTACAGCTTTGCATGCACCTTGGTACTGCTTCCTGCTGATAAATCACAGATCCTTTCCACTTTGCAAAACTCTTACTATTGTAAATCCCCATTTACTGCAAATATCAGTGGAGAACTTACGACAGCAGGAAGAGTATTGATCGATCCAAAAGATAAGAAACCACAGATATTTTTCATGTTTAATGATATCGACATTAAAACTGAAGGTGAATATGTGTTTCGCTGCGTACTTACAAATCTAGAAACGTAACTATTGATTGATTGTAGCAAATCTGTAATCAGTAGAATTGATTCTAAATCGTTTACTGTTTGTCCTCGAACAGAGTTCATTAAGCCAACCGTAAAAACCCTGTTTTCGCAGGTACTGGATGATCAGTATTTGGTTGAATTTTAAAAACTAATTTTATGTAGAATAATACCGTCAATTAATAAATAAACTTTCATAGTAAATGTTTATGGTTATAAGGATTAGTTTTGCTTACAGAAAGATTTGGTTGTTCCGGAACTTGATCCGCCAACCTAATAGCTAAAAGCCATCCCAAAAATTTATTATTTTTTATGAACTTTAATCGAATTTTCCTCTTTATGTTATTATTGTGTACTTTGTTTTGGTTGAGTCGACAAATTAGGATGTGGCGATTTCCTTATTTAGTTGCTTGTAAAAACCAGCCAATAAAAGTACAGCATGTTAAAATTGATGTGTTTAGAATGTTGGCTTTGAAGAGAAAAAGTCGAAAAAGATTCCCTTACCAAACTAATTCCCCAAAAATGTAATCAGTTGTAGAAGGATATGATAATGTCTGTGACTGCGGTTATGGGCGGCCGTCTGAGCAAACTGCAGCCAACCATCCTATTTATTATATTCCACTTGGATTTTTCATGTATATCAGGCGGAAATATGGAACATTCTATTGGTTGCAATAACTATTGGAATTTCAAAAAAAATCATAAAACAACACTACAGCAATATTCGTAATCTTGTTCTGCTACTCCCAGAGATAGGATTACAAATTTTCCGTGGTTATCGCAGGTTTTAATGCAAGTCTTGTGGAGCAGGCACGAAAAAGTGTAATTATTAATCACTAATTTGAGATAATTACGTGCATCTTCCAACGTTTAATAATTCAAAGAGACTAGAAACGATAAATTTTATATTTTCACAGTGTACGAGATGAAAAGTAGTTGCTTACCCATATTCTTCTTTCCCACCATCCAATTTCCGAACATCCAGAAATTTTTTCTCAGATTTTGGAAAATAATGGCTATGATCCAATTGTGCGTTCGACAGTCTCCTTTCAAAGGAAGGGAAGCAGGACTAAAGAAACCTTACATTCAAAGTTATCTGTAAATGAGATATGACTATAGATACCCATCGCTTATACTTCAGTTGGAATTCAACTTTTCTACAACTCTAGAGCAGGTATCTGAACGCTAAAGTAGCTGCAAAAGTATAATTTTGTGTGTTCCTTGTCTATTTATACGCCAGATAAGCAAGAAATGGTCTCTACTATTCAAAATACTTTTTATTCCAGAACACCTTACACGCAAAATTTTACTGGCACTATTGTAAAACCTGGGAAAGTGTTGCTAGATCTAGTAGACAAAAAGCCGAAAATATTCTTTCTATTTGATGATTTGAATATTAAAGTAGTGGGAGAGTATATACTCTGTTGTACAGCCGTAGACCTTCACCGGTAATTTGGAATTTATTTAGAAAACTCATTCTTTCTACTGATACAAAGCCATTTTCAGTAATCCTACGATCTGCGTTCGTGAAATCTACTGTAAGGACTTTACTCTCCCAATATCTCGAAGATCAATTGCCAAATCCAATTGGTTAGTGAAACTTGCTGTATAAATATATCCTTATAATCCTGAATATAAGTACAACTTTTTCAATCAGATCCTGTTTTATGCTCAAAAGTCTTTCCTGGTGAGATACGCAAAAGTAAGGAATATGCCACACAAGTAATTTTACACTGCCACAGAGTCGCAGCGAGGAAACCATTCTCTCCCCTTTCTTTTTCTCTTGTGGTAGTTCATCCTTCTCATTGGATAAAGGGTCGAGCGTGATTATGAAAAATTCTGAGTAATTCCATTTATCCATCCAGTGTTCAAGATTGGTTCAACCAAAAAAAAACTTGGATTATTAACACTTTAAGATTCAAACACTCAATTCGATTTACATACCTTCTGGCGAATACGCATATTAGATTATTCTAGAAAATAACATGTGATTGGAATCACAATTTACAGGTCACAATGAGTTGTGGTTGAATCACTAGCAACTTTTTTATGCCACAAAAGATTTTAATACATTAATCTGGATAGCAATACGGGTTGACACTTTTACAACTTGAATAGATCCAACATTATCAGCTCATTCAATCTCGCAACAGAACTGCAACAGAACTCTGAGATACTCGGAAATAGTAGATATAGTGATGCTCTCACTCTTTAAGCTGTTGATCAATATCAGTTTCGCCTGTACCAATATATTGTTCAAATTTGTGGGATTTGTCAATTGTCGGCTAAATATC
Organism: Boothiomyces sp. JEL0866; assembly: GCA_027604345.1. Lineage (NCBI taxonomy): Eukaryota > Fungi > Chytridiomycota > Chytridiomycetes > Rhizophydiales > Terramycetaceae > Boothiomyces > Boothiomyces sp. JEL0866. The sequence goes on from JADIIZ010000001.1 coordinate 28,376, forward strand.
TCAAAATGCTACAAATACTATAAATCCAATATTGAAACGTCCAGTGAGTTTCTCCGACAAATTTCCCATAATTTGATCCACTGATTTTCAGACTGTTGCCAAGTTTTATTTTCAGCAAGTGGAAAATTAGAAGGAAAAATAGAAAAGATTAAAAATAACAAAGGAATTATTTCATCTTGTAATAATATAAATCTAATCTAATTGTATTTCAATTGCAAATTGCTTGATGTTTTCATTTCTGTGAGTTGGTTCCAAACTTTTCAAAACTACAGTGCGGAACTTTAATTTTTCCCTATTAATTTCGTTTCTGGGATAATGTCAGCTAAAATCCAACTGCAAGTAAGACAGTCACCATTCAAAGGACGAGAGGCAGGATTAAAGAAACCTTTTCTACAGAGTTGCTTGTATTCGATATTAATCTTAGATATCCATCGCTAGTTCTAGAATTGAAGTTTAATATTCCGCAAAGTTTGCAGCAAGTAATTATTCTTAATTTAGCTGAGAAATTATAATTTCATTTGCCATCTAGTACTTGTTTCTCCTGAAAATGAGCACTGTGGGACACTAGAGAACTCGTTTTATTCTCGAACACCATACACACAAAACTTTAGCGGTGAAATGGTGAAAAGTGGAGTAGTACTTCATGATAAAGAGAACGGCAAGCACAAAATATTTTTCTTGTTTGAAGACCTTAACATCAAGGTCGTTGGCGATTACAAGTTTTCATGTGTGGCCATTGATACGGAAAGGTATTTCGATATTAATACTAGAGGATTATTCTCTGAGCCAATTGATACCCAACCTTTTTCAGTTGTATTTAGGACAGATTTCGTTAAAGCAAATATCCGGACGGTTCTCTCCAAATCTTTTGATGCTCAGCTAGAGCAAGCTGGTGGAATTTAACCCCACCAATTGGTCAAGCAAGTATATACCTTTTTATGTTTATCACGATATTGCGCTAATATCTAAAGTTGGTTTCGCGTTTGTTTAATATGACTCACGATGACTGAAGACTAATTTAACCTAATACAAATATTTTTAGATATTGTACTTGATAATAATTGCTCACATTGACTAATCACTTTTTCTTAGTTTGATCGATCGTCGGATTATTTGCCCGCATGATCTATTGTTGTCCCGAAATCCCAACAGCTGCTCACTTGCACCCAGTAGATCAGAATAATTACTTTCAACTATAAAATTACTGGATAACGCTTGACGATAGAATATATCTACGTGCGCCTAATTGATCATTTCGTTAGTTCCGTTCATGAAAGGTTACCCACAGACAAAATTTTACTACATTTTTATTTCGCATGACAGCAGATTTCAGATTAGTAGTAAAACAGTCCCCTTTTAAAGGAAGAGAATCTGGAGTAATGTCTCCCTACCTGAACAGCATATTGTAATCTTGTGTTAATCCAGGTTTCCACCGTTAATATTAGAGCTGGAATTTAACCATCCTCAATCATTTCGAAAAGTAATTTATGCTCATATAGCTACAATCATACAATATCGTGTGCAGTATTACATTATATCCTATCGACAGGTCTGAAAACCTGACAGTATTGGAAAATTCGTACTACTTCAAAACGCGCTACATGGGGAATTTGGCGGGTGATACAATTACGACAGGAAAAGTGTTGTTTGACCAAGACCAAACTCCAAAAATATTTTTCTTGTTTAATGATCTGAATATCAAAGTTGAAGGCGAATATATTTTCAGTTGTACCGCGATTGATATGGACAAGTAACTGAAACTAAACTAGGAGTGAGATGGCTAGTGTTGATACGAAACCGTTTTTCATTTCGCTACGGTCCAAATACATCAAACCAAACATAAAAACTATTGTTTCAAAGTATTTAGAAGATCAACTGTAAATCTGATACCCGTAATAATAATAAATTTTAATGTTGATTTTATTTACGAGATTTTCTCGCTGGCCGAACAAGAGGGACACCATACACGTCCAAGTCAATTGTACGCTCGCTTTTAGGGCTGTTGTATCGATTAAAGTAAGGTGAATAGCGTTGGGCATTCCTTTCCATTCGGAATACGTTTGTAGAATACTTTGAATTACTTCTATGGTATGGGTTGGGGATTACATTTGGTTTGGTCGGCGATTCGTAAGGATATCCATCGTCGAATATATTTGCGCTTGCCGAATCATATTCCAAGGATTGTGGTGGCATACTTGCTGATCTAGTTGGTGAATAATAATCAATAAACGAGAGTGAATCATAGGTCATGGAATTTGCAGTCGAATTACTCCTTTGGGGAGAATCATATTTTGTAGCGGCATAGATGGACTCTTTCTCTGGGAATACAGCTGGATTATTGAACGAAGATGATAGTTCATAGTGTTCTGTCTTTGCATCGTTTTGGAAACCCTCCATCTCGAAAAAGTCCACATCTTCGGAACTGAGTTGACTTAAACTGGAATCGCCAGTCAATCCCAATTCCATAAGGAGTCTATCGGTTGGATTTGGGTTTCTACCAGAAATTGGGTCAGAGTCACAATCTGCATCGGATTGGATATGAATTACTTTAAGGTCATTTTTCGGATGTGAGTGTCGCGCATTTGAAGAGGTATATTTTACAATACTATCACTGTCTTCAGAATCAGAGCTCAGGCGCAGTTGGATCGTTGGTGTTGAAAATCCAAGTAATTCACAAGTATTTCCATCAGATTTGCCATGTAGAATATTTGAACCATTTTTCACATCTAGTTGGTTTTTAACTGGAGAGATGTATGCCAGTTCACATTGCGGTGTTTCCATTGGTACCCTATATGGATTTGTAATACTCTTTCCGTAGTTTAATAGTTGAATTCCCGAGTCAATTATGTCATCAATTATTTTGTCTGTATTCTGCCTTCTTCCTATTTTTAGCAATTCAATTCCAGAATCAATTATATCATCTATTTCTTTGCTTACACGATCTTGATTTTGCTGAATTGGAATTGGCTCTGTTGGGTGGATATTAGTAACCAGAGCGGTCGATATACGCATATTTTCATCATGAACGGTTATAGTGTTAGCATCAATCGCGTGTGGTGAGTGAATATCAGCATCAGGAACTTGAGTTTCTGCTGATTCAAGTTGAGTATATTTACATGTTGTTTGAGAATTAGTTTGAATTTCTGTGAAAAACTGCTGCTCTGATCCAGCCAAATTTCGATTTGAAGGCACTGCGACACAATCTACGTTAAAATGATTTTACTGGGCGTCTCCAGCTGCTCGATAAATTCAGAGAACACATCATCCAAAGACTCTGAAAATTCCAGATTTTTAAGTTGTTGTGCTAGGTGAGTTGTTGATTGAGACTTTTCTCGAGTACATTTTTGAATTTCTTGATTAGCGGACAACACAATATCATTAGTATTAACAACGTTCTCCTTTGATTCACCCACATTCAATTCCAAATTTAGAGATTTATCAGTACTGCAATGCTTTTCATTCTCAAGTTCGGTTTCCAACCTTTGATATTCATTTGAACAGTGCAATTCAACTAGATTCACAACCATCTCTGATTTCCTTAAATCGCTGGAAGCTACATTTTGTTGTTTTTCCGGTTTAGCACAAATATTTGGGGGCTCTATTATTTCACCATCTTCAATTTCTTCATTGATTTCACCTTCTTCCATCTCGTTTAATTCGCCATCCTCCATTTCCACATCCATATTACCCTTCTCAACTAGATTGTTTTCTTGAGAATTATTCAGTGTACCTTGAGATGTATTCACACAGCTCGATAAATTAGCTTCAACAATCAAGGTATCAGTGCCAATTTTATCAGTTTGCATTTCTACATCCAGAGAAACGCCTGTAGTCCCTCCATTTTCAGATTTCAAGGTGCAGCCTTTACCATTAGAATTGATTGCATCCCCATCAACGTCAGATTCCACTCCATATTCCTGAAGATTCAATATAGCATCAAAGTTAGATGAATCTTTTTGTTCTGATTCAACTGTTTTTACACTGTGTGATTCATCTTGTATTTTTGAACTTGCAATCAAGTTGACATCAGTTGTACCGTTCAACGTTTTAGTGGTATATTTATCACTGCGTACATCCTTTGATTCTCGCTGGATTTGTATATTGGCTGCGACAGTTCCTGTATCTGTTAAATTGTTTGAAACAATATTGTTGTCTTCCAAATAATTTTTAATAATACTGCTTTTAATAGATTGATTGGGTAACTCTAGGCCTTTGACAGGCACATCTTCTTTGGCATTAGATTCTACATCAACTTCAATTATTCCAATATCAATATTTTCACCAGAACTAATATCTGAAGGCATACTATAATCTGCAGCTAATTCTGACTCTATTTCTTTTCCCACATTTAATTCACGCTGTCCTGCACTGCCCAAGTTTGAAAGAATCCTCTCTGTTCTATTCTTTTCAGACTCATTCATAGGCTGTGTTACATTCTGTAATTCACCATCGACCATAGAAGTTTGATCAACAGTTTCAGGTATTTCTTTTGTACAATCTTGATTTAATTCTTGATCCACACCATCAGAACTAATCGACGGCATACTTTGGTCCAGAAGTATATCTTGTCTACAATCATTTGTACTTTGTTCAATGTGTGTTTCATGATTACAACTTCCCTTAGCTTCCGGAACATCTCCAATATCTTTATCTGAAGGTTCAACATCTCTAGTTGCTTCTAACGGTTCATGTTTTAAATTCAGCTCATCACCACAAATGTCTTTTTTTTGTTCCTTACGTACTTCATTTCTAGTCAATTCTATTGATGTATCTTTTCTATTCAATTCACCACAAGATACGTCAGCATTGGTAGAAATTTCAACTTTTTGTTCATTGTTTGATAAATTAAAGATTGGATTATCCGGTTGAACATTCTTTTGAAATTTCGATATAAAAACATCAACAGGCTGAAAGAGATTAGAATTAGTAAATTTTTGGTGCTTGAATGATTCCAAATGTTTCTTCAAATCGGTATATTTCGCATTACAATTCTCGCAATACCCAGTATTTCCAACTATTCTTTTCTGACTTGTTTTTGTAAGATTGCTTTTCGCCGTCGAAGTAGTCATGCAGCTCGTGATTGTAGAATTAGTTTTGGAAGACATTGATTCCTTCAGATTGATTCTTTTTTCAATAGAAAATGCGCTTGGTTTATCTTTTGTATTGTATATTATTGTTGATTGAAGGCTTCCTTGGTATTCCAAGACTGGTTTGTATTGATTGGATAATTCTAGAATTTGAATGAATGGAAGATGAAATTCTCTTTTGATTCCACCAGTTTTTTCCATGGACAATAAGTGGAGCAACTTGTTTTTAGATTCTTTTTGCTTTGCTACAGACAATGAATCTCTGTTGGAACGATCTGTTCTCTTTAATGGATCCAGAGTCATTGTATTTCTATTGAAACGATCTGTTCTCTTCAAGGGATCCCTAGACACCGTATCCAAAGACAGTGCATCTCTGTTGGAACGATCTGCTCTCTGTAGGTGTTCTAGTCTTTTAGGAGGAACCAATTTCCCCTTGTTTTCCTTGTCTTTCAAGATGGAATCCAGTCGTTCCAAGACCAAAATTAATTCTAAATTAATGATTTTTTACTTGTTTCATTCCAAACAATTTTGTTTAGCATTTTACTAAACTCCAGAATATCTTTTTGATTGCTTACAAAATGCGTAATTTCTAGTGAAAGATTTGATTTGATTTTAGCTCCAAATTCTATTATTTTTTTGTATTTACTGGAATCCAAGTCATCAAAATAAAACACAAAGGTTTTGAACTTTTCCAATTGTTGCATTGAGATTGTCCGAAATGAATGTAATTAGAAAACTTGTTCCTGTTGGTAATTTCTACTGACAAAAGGTAACTAGAGGTTAAAGCAAGGTAACTATAGACTAATGAAGGTACGGGGACTCCACTCATCATAGGTAACAGCTTTTAACAATAGGTAGTGAAACATTAATAATAGGTTTAAAAAACTAATGCTAGGTCAATCCATACTAATGTAGGTATTCTTTATAGCTCAAAGGTGTATGCCGATCAAATCCAAACAACAGTTGAGCCAAATACAAAAACTCTGATCCCAAACACAGTATTGAATAGATTCCATTTGGTAGGTTTAGGTGCTAGAAAAGTAACATTTTTAAACATCACAGCTTACACCATATCGTTCTATCTCCCAAAAAAGAAATTCTTGGAATCAGAAATCTATGATGAATGCTGTTTACAAATCATTCCTTTCCGGTAATTATTTTTCATTCAGGGATACTGATGGTGCTCACTTGAGAAATGGGTTCATTAGGTTACTGAATAAACAATCTGAAAAACCAACTGAAAAGGAGATCCAGGAATTCAAAGGGCTATTGGCAATCAAGCATTTCAAGAAGCAGTCCAGACTAGTCTTTTATAAAAACGGAAATATACTTGCTGTCTATTTCAATGATCAGTTGTTGGGTTCGATGGAGGGCAGATTAGGCGAATTATTGATCAAGGGCTATTTCACCAATGTATCTCCTTCCTTTACTCAATCTGTACATCAAGGTTTGACCAATTACTTGAAATAAATCATTTGATGGTACCATCGGCTACCCTCGGCCGATACATATTTAGCTTAAAGACCAACAGTTTTTTATAATTACAGCTGCAAAAATAGCTAAAGATGTAGAAAGGATCGCAGTGTCAGTTGCGCACTTTTACTTAATCCAATATCTATACCCAGTTGTTAATTCAGATGCCAACTTGTCACGTGCATGCGGTCAGTCCTCGGCAAAAAAAGGTTAAAAACTTGCCAAAAAACTCACTTCAACAATGTACACTGAAGTAAAACCAGGATTATACAGAAACACCAAACAATGGAAACAAGGCCCGGTATCTATTCCAGTCAGCACTTTTCTAATCAAACACGATCAAGGATGGTCATTAGTCGACGCTGGGTACGATTCACACACTCTAGAATTACTAAATGATGTTAAAACGCACTTGAACGGCGATAAACTCTCGCATGTTTTTATCACGCACGGTCATTTAGATCATATAGCTTGTCTACCACTACTTTTGAACGAGTATCCAGATTTAAAAATCATGGCGAATGAAAAAGAGTTTGTGTATTTGACTGGTGAAAAGAAATATAGTAGTGATGCTGGTGATACATTGTTTTTCAATGCTACTAGAATGTTTCACCATGGGAGTAATGTCAAAGTAGATAGAAAGAACCTTTTCCCAGTTGGAGATAACGAATCGGTGGGCGGACTAGTATGTGTTACCACCCACGGTCACACACTAGGCTCAATGTCGTATATACATCAAGAAAGCAAGAGTATAATGGTTGGAGATTCGCTGATGAACTATACTCCTTTTTCTTCCTGTCCATCTTGTAGTATCTTTGGTATGACTACTTGTTGTATGCAAGATGCTAAAAAGAGTGTGGAAAAGATTCTTGGGTTGGATATCGAAACTATCTTTCCTGCGCATGATACTGAATGTGGAGTTTCCAAGGAAAAGATTAGAAAAGATGTGAAATAAAATATGATCCACGATTCTTGTATTAAAGTTTTGTGAATTGAGATCAGTAATTCTAGGGTTGCCATTCCATCCCAAATTCAATCTCGACTTGCATGAAATAGAAAACAATGTAATGAATAGAAGGCTTTATTAACGGATTTACTTTGGCAAACTTTTGGTTACTTCTTTGCGCAATTTTTCCTTATACTGTGCGATGCTTCCATCCCACAAATTCATGTTACCATTTTCACAAACCCAAATTTGCTAAAATCAGTTTAAAATTACCTCTGCAACTTGACGAATCAATCTGAAATCGTGAGATACTAAAACTACACCACCTTCGAATCTGTTGATTGCTCTTGCCAAACTGTCAATGGTTTCAATATCAAGTGCGTTGGTAGGTTCATCTAAAAGTAAAAGGTTAGGTCTGTGGAGCGACAATTCACAGAAAACAATACGTGCTCTTTGACCATCAGACAACTGTTCAATTGGACATAATTGCGCATTTCCAGTTAAGCCAAAACGACCAACATTTTGACGCCAGTAAGGTAAATCTTGTGGCATTTCTGGGAATTTGGCACGTAAATAATCGACAGCGGATTTATCCAAAGTCAATTGGTCAGCAGAGTGTTGAGAGTATACACCAATTTTCAAATGAGAGTGTCTGCTGATAGTACCTGCAGTTGGATGAAGAGTACCAGCCATCAACTTCAACAAGGTGGATTTACCGGCACCGTTTGGACCTACCAAGGCAATACGAGATTCAGTATCAACACCAAATTCCAAGTTTTTGTAAATCAAATCATCCGTTTTACCACTGTAGGAGAAAGACATGTCGTTAAATGCCAATACCGGAGGTGGAAGTGGGCCAGCTGACCAGAATGTAAAATCAAACATTTTTTCATCTGGGACTTTTTCAATCAAACCATCAGCTTCCATCTTGTCCAAAATCTTTTGACGGGATTTAGCTTGCTTGACCAAGTTGGCAAAAGTACCACAAGATGCAATAAACTTTTTGATATCTGCAATTTCTTCTTGTTGTTTCTTGTATGCTTTCATTTGATTGACTTCGTTTTCTTTCTTGGTCTTGATATACATATCATAGTTACCACTGTAATACTTTAATTGTCTCTTGTGGTCAAGTTCAATGATGTTGGTACAGACAGTGTTGAGGAAATCTTGAGAATGAGATACAAGCAACAAAATTCTATCATATTTAGACAAATATTCTTCAAGCCATACACAAGCACCCAAATCCAAGTGGTTAGTAGGTTCATCAAGAATTAACATTGTTGGTTTAATGAAAAGCGCTTTTGCCAAAGCTACTCTCATACGCCAACCACCAGACAAATCTTTGGTCTTCATCTTCATTCTTTGCGGACTGAAACCAAGACCATCCAACAACATGGCAGCTCTTGATTCAAATGTTGCAGGATCCAAATCTTCAATACGGTCATAAATACCGTCCAATAATGGCGATTCAGGATCTTCAGACAAGATATCTTCCATTAACTTTTCTAATCTTTTGATTTCAACTTCAGCATCATTGATTACCGCTTCCAAAGCAGACATTTCTGTAGGTGCATATTCCGCATTCAATAAATAAATATCTATATGTTCTGGAATTGGAGCTTCTCTAGCAGCCAAGGATTGAAGGAAAGTGGATTTACCGGAACCGTTAGGTCCAATCAAACCGTACCGTCTTCCATAGTTCAATTCTATGGTGCTTTCGTTGATCAAATTTTGAGAAAAGAAATTCAAAGAGTACAATTCAATCTAAATTACAAATAAAATACCTTTACGTCTCTAGAATTTTTTTCTGAAGTGAGAACACCAGTTGATGAGCGATTGTTTTCGAGAGCCACTTTGGCAGCAGCTTCAGTAATATTTTCAACACTGGCTTCCTTGTTTCTCTTTCCGACTCTTCTTGGTTTCTTTTCTTTTTTTTCCTTATCACCAGCCATTATTTTTTTTAAATTTTTTTCTTTCAGTTTTTTGCAATCCTTAAATCACGTGTTAGATAGCACAGGCTGACACTTTATCTTTTAGTTGGTATTGAACTGAATTGTATTTATTGAATCTGGGTTGATTTCAATTCAGGTGCCGTTCATTTCATCAAGCAAAAATAACTCTTGATTTCTTTATTTAAAATCCAGGAATCCTTTTCATTTCCGCTTTAACAGAATCGACAACGGATTGCTCCAGCTCAATCAACTTTGTTCTCAAGTCGAGAGTAATTTTAGGTTCCATCCCACCCCAAACTATTTTAAAGATTTCATCACAAATAGTCTTTTGAGCGTGTTCCAACCCTTTTTCGGCCCAACCAACAAACCCATCAAGCAACTTCCATCCGACTTTCAACTCTTCAAAGCCTTCTTGTATTTCTTGATTGATAAACTTTGTAATTACAGTTTCAAGAGTTGGCGGAATGACCTTGACAATATCTGGGAGAATACGTGTATTTGCATCTCTAACAGTGCTTCTAATCTTGTGAGAAACTGTATCAATAGTAGTAGGTTGTTCTGGCAGGGCAGGTATTGGGGGCCAATCGGAGGATTTAGTATCCTTCACAGGTGGTGCGTCTGCCAAACCCAACTCTACCTTCAATTGGAGAACAGTGTAATCACTTATCTCCGTATCAGAGTTTTTCGTAACATCCAAGATAACAGGTTCCAATTCAGTAGTGAATTTGTTTGAAAATCGATCAAGTTTTTCTTGAGCTTTTGGAGACTCTACGAAATGTTTATGGAGGAAATGATGGGTAACTGCTGAGATAGTATGTTTCTTGCCTCCAATTTTAATTTCTTTAGGGCCAGCAGCGGTATCATTAACGCATCCTTTGATTGTGGAAGGCAGCTCTCTAAACCCCCAGTCCCTCAACTCCACTACCTTTTGGCTGACAGTGGAATGAATAATTGGTTGGATAACATTGTCAATTACTTCTTCTTCAAGTTTACCTACCAATGATGCAAACATGTTGTAGGCTCCAGAAAGCATCAATTTTTCTTTTGTAAGAGCCAGCAAAGGGAGCCACACTCACTGTAGCTTAAATTCACCATAAAAGAAACCTTCCAACTAGGCCGACACATAAATAATCAAAAATATATCTTTACTAGCCACATTTTCTTTTGGCGGTAAACAAATAAATGTCGTCCGATCTATACACTGGGTCTTGATCACCTTCATCTACATTCTTGAATTTAAATTTCTTGCTCAATTTCTGATAAAACTTTTGTTCAACGTCAAAATTCCTGCATTCATGTGAAAACACCACCAGAGTGTCATTTCCACTCAGCAGATCAATTGTATTCACCAATGGAGTGTATAATGACGGCCAGAAATGCACGTCGCTCATAATGACCATATCGTACTGTTGGAGCAGTGGTGGGTCTTTCCAATCTAGCAGTTCCACTTTAATGTTTGATAACTTTGAAAGTTCAGCATTGAATTTCAATAATGGGACTACTGACTGCTTATCCGTAATTGTTATTGTTGAGTTGGGTAATTGTGCAGCTAGAGCAATACCTACCAACCCAGTACCAGCTCCTAATTCTATAATGTTCAAATAATCTTTAATCAAGCCTTTTTTGAATTGCGATTCTAGATACTTAATTAATACATATGATGAATCCCATACCGTGGCCCCAACTCCAGCCCTGAGATTCCCATTTGGATCAAATTGAACTCGAGTATTCTCAAATTCAAACGCAACTGTATTTTCCAGTGTCGGTTCAATAGTTTCCTCCGTATTCTCTTCAGGGTCTGCTATTACTTTTGTATTCTCAGGAGGATCTGCAGAGATCATTTTTACAAAAATGTCAAGGTTCACATCTCTGTGCAAAAAGATTGTAGCAATTGGGCGCAACTACGCAGAGCATGCCAAAGAACTCGGAAATGCTGTACCAACCGAACCAATGTTATTCTTAAAACCTACATCGTCATTCCTTGAAAACGGCGGAAAAATTGAAATTCCAAAAAATTGTGATGTTCACCATGAACTTGAATTGGGCGTAGTGATTGGAAAAACTGGACGAGATATTTCTAAAACGGACGCAAATAGTTTTGTTGATGGATACGTTTTAGCGTTGGATATGACCGCGAGGAATGTCCAAGATCAAGCTAAGAAGAAGGGTCATCCATGGACAGTAGCCAAAGGATACGATACCTTTACACCAATCGGATCTTTTATTCCAAAAGAAAATATCAAGAATCCAAAGAATTTGCAATTGATTCTTAAAGTAGATGAGCAAGTTAAACAAAATGGAAGCACAGCGGACATGATATTTGATATACCGACTCTGATCAATCATGTTAGTGGAATCATGACCCTGGAAAAAGGAGACTTGATCTTGACAGGTACTCCAAGTGGTGTCGGGCCAGTCTTTGATGGACAAACTATCCTTGGCAAGTTAAAAGATAATGAAACTGGAAAGGACTTGTCTGAAATCAAATTCACAGTTGTTGACAGAATAAATAAAATTCCATGAACTGAATTGTACATGAAAAGGATTTATTGAATCAAAATTTAGTTTGGGTTTCCATCAAACAACCACTGAGTTAACAATAATTACCTCTGTTTGGTTGATCATTGCTTCAATTAAACCGTTTTGAAAAGACATATTCATCATGTTGGCGTACATGTCACTTTCACCGCTCTCCATCGGTCTAATTAAACTTGGCCCAAATACAATCGCCAAGTTGCTAGGCTCCATCTTGTTGATTTCGCTCTGAGCACTGACTTTTACTAAATGCCGCATCATATATTCCAATACCTCGTAGTGCACTTTAGGTAGTGCTTGAACAAGTGTTTTAATAGTGCATAATCTGTTATTGTAATCGTCGATTTTCATGCTATCTATGAATTGGTTATACATTGTAAATGGAATAACGGGAACTTGTACTTCTCTAAAGAACACTATTATTAGAATATTCTACGTTTCAGTAGAGCCGCGATAACGTTTACGTCTTGCATTGGTTCGAATATGTCTTGATAATTTTCTTGGTTTAGTTGAGTTCTGAATTTCTGCACTGTTGAAGCATTTCCCGATAATCTGTAAATGCCTTGGCTTTCAAGGCCTACATTAATATCAAATACCTCCATGTTTCTCCACATGTTCAACACATTTTTCAATCAACAGCGGTATTTTCTTTGAAGGATTCTTGGAAGCAAGGTTATCTAGTGCACCTCCAAACACCAAATCTTGCGTTAATAATATATACTCTCAATAGCCACTGGAGTGTCTTTGTCTTTCTTTGCCACGTTTGAAACATTTTCTTTGATGTCTCCAACTCTTTTGAAAAATGCATTTAATTTCGCTTTCACTTTGCCTTTGTTGGTATCATCATCCTCCAATGGTGTCAAGCTTTTCTTGCTGTTATCTCTTGTCGGAATCTTCTTTTTGTCCTCCTTTGGCTCTTTTGGAGATTCGCTCTTCAAGAACAATCTTGACATTACATTTTCATACTAATATGAGTATATAACTACTTCAGCTTGAGTAGAGTTTTCTTTAGTTGACTCTGTGATAGTTGTAAACCATTCATTCACTTCATTTTCGGTATTTGGTTGGATCAGCAAAACAGCACCGCTTCTTGATTGTACCGATATTAAATTCTTTCTTCCTGCGTCTTTGGCTTCCTTCTTGAGGTTCACTCCATCCAGCATTTGGACATGTACTGGAATAACTGGTTTGTCTCCTAGTATTAAGAGATCATACCTTGTTTCTTTTTCAACTTTGCCGGTTCTTCTTTATAAAATATTAAATATCCTACACAGACCACAGCCCAAGCATTATGCCAAGAGTGTTGTCTTTTTGGTTCCACTCCTCCGTAATCTTTTTTCACTTTGTATGCCAATTGACCTTCTCTGCGAATGAGTTCCGGAGGGACTACTTCAATGTGATCCTGGGGTTACGACTAATTACTGATACGACGGGTGGTAGATTTGCTAAATCTAGTTTTGGTGCTCCATCACTGGTGGTACTCTTTTTCCCATCTTTAGATGGGGGTTCCCAGGAAGTTTCTCCAGTCTGTTCATTCCAGTAATATACTGTTCCTCCCTCGGTGGTTACGACATGCCATGCATTTCCTTCAGATTCGCCAGATTCCGAACCCTCGTTATCTTCATTCTCATTCTTGTGATCTACTAACTTTACATGATTCGCAGGAAACAATCCAGTAATTCCACTGATTGTACCCTCATACCAATCCTTTTATTAATAGATTTTACTTGGTTACACAACTCTACAATGTCTATCGTATCTCCAGCTCGAAAACTAATTTCGTTGTCCTAATATTACCTATCGAATACTTCCTGAGCTGTATAGTTCCATAATGCAACTGCAGTTATTTGAGAAGGCATCGCGGATTCTTTTGTGCGTGGCTTGAGGAGAAAAATTGTTCACCAAATGGTAAAGAAACAAACCCAACACTGCTTATCACAGATCTTAATACAGCATGACTGCACTACAATCGGGCCGCAAGTACTAGAGGAATTTGAAAATATATTTGAAAACTATTTTAATTTAATAACAAAGCAAGTGATGTGCTTTACTGAACTGAACAACAGAACTAAACCAACTTGGAAGGATGTACTACTTGCGATTGAGCAAGTATCAAGCATAAAAGAAATACAAGCATATATTCTGCAGGAATTGCAGTTGGAGAGGGTAGAAGACCAAGTAATGGAAACCACAGCTCCACCAGCCCCAACACTTCCTCCTGCAACTTGTACATTTGGAACGGTACTTCGCGATGACTCTATCCCAAAACACTTCCCAAACTATCCACCGCAGCATTCGTTTATGGAAACCAAGGTGACTGATCTTAATATAGCTGCCGTTACATCCGCTTAGCGAGGATTTAAAAGTCAGACTAAAAAAGATTGAGCAGAGCACGATTATTGAACAAAATCTTACCAAAATCCTACAGAAAAGCTTTAAAGATGATCCGTTCAATGAAATAATGAGCGTAGGGTTTGTTGATTATACCGCCAATAAAATCTAATGATTTTTGTACATTATTCTTGTTGATGATTTTGTTGTCTTTTTTCAGCATAGCAAAGCGCAATCTCCAGAAATTATGGAGGATTCAATAAAATATTCATCCAAAACACCAGAGGAATGTTGTCAATACTTGGAAACCACATTAACCGGATTAACGTCAGATCAAATTCCACCGCGTAGAGTGAAATACGGTCCAAATGAAATTGAACTGGAAGAAAAGGAAACGCTGTTGGAAAAGTTTATTGAGCAGTTCAAGGATCCATTGATATTAATGCTGCTATGCTCGGCATTATTATCTTTGTTGGTTGGCCAAGTTTCTGATGCGATTTCAATCACAATGGTAACTTTAATTAATAGTAGACAATCTTTATTGTAATGACTGGTATTTCATATTAATGTAGTTGCGTTTGTACAGGAATATAAATCAAGTCAGAGTATCGACGCTTTGACCAAACTTGCTCCTCCACATTGCCACGTAATAAGGTATTACAAATCTAAAACAGGAATGGACACACCGTGGAATTACTTGCAAGTGAACTAGTACCGGGAGATGTTGTTAAATTCAGTAGAGGAGATAGGATACCTGCGGATTGCAGATTGCTGGAAAGTGTTTCTTTAGAGGTTGATGAATCAAATCTCACTGGAGAAACAGAACCTAGTAGAAAGGACATTAAAGTAATACACTCATTTTCTACAGATTTATCGTTTGCAGAACGAACAAACTTGGTGTTCATGGGAACATTAGTCAGAAATGGCCATGGAACTGCTGTGGTTTTTGGAACTGCAAACAAGACTGAGTTAGGATCAGTATTACGGATGGTATCAGAAGTGGATAAGCCCAAAACTCCTTTGCAATTAAAAATGGATGAGCTGGGGAAGCACTTGTCATTCTTTTCTTTCGTGCTTATCGCAATTATTAGTTTGTTGGGGATCATTCAAGGAAAGGAATGGCTTGAAGTTTTTCAAATTGCAGGTGTTTTAAGATTAACTTCAGTCAGTTTGGCAGTTGCAGCAATCCCTGAAGGACTTCCAGTCGTAGTAGCAGTTACATTAGCTTTAGGTGTGTTAAGAATGACCACTCATAATGCAATCGTAAAGAAATTACCATCTGTCGAATCTCTTGGTTCAGTAAATGTAGTTTGCATCGACAAAACTGGAACAATTACAGCAAACAAGATGGTAGCAACTTTGCTAGTTGCCGCTGCAGATAAATTAGAAATAGATATTGAAAACTACTCGTTTTCACCTCAGCTGAATCATCCTGTCATTAAGAGACTATTAAGTGTTGGAAACATCTGCAACAACTCTTACTATGATGAAGAAGGAGTTCTAAATGGCCAGCCCACTGAAGTTGCAATAATGGAATTCTTTACTAAAGCCAGATTGGAGGATGAAAGAAAAGTAATTACTTCTAATCCAAGTATCACACACGACTATCTGAAATACCTTTTAACCCAGAAGTAAAGTGGATGGCGGTTGAATCATCGAATCAAGTAGAATCTCTATACTACGTGAAAGGAGCAATCGAATCCGTTTTGGCGAAATGCACACATTACATGCATGGGAACAGTGTAAAATCACCAATTACTGAAATAATGAAACAAGAGTTTTTGGATTATGAAAGCAAGATTTCGTCCAATGGTCTACGTATTCTCACATTTGCTGTTGGAGCAGAACTAGACTCTTTAACTTTAATTGGGTTTATTGGTGTTTATGATCCCCCCAGACCCCAAACTGTTCAGACAATTGAGAAGCTTAATGATGCAGGGATACACGTAATAATGATAACTGGAGACTCATGTACAGTTTATTTAATGTAGACGGCACTGCAAAGGCAATTGCTGAACAAGTTGGAATTAAAGTCAAACACACAAGCTATTCAGGAAATCAGTTAGACGCTATGAGCTTTGAGGAACTCAAAAGCACTGTATTGGTTTCAAGTTTGTATTACCGAACTACGCCTACACATAAGTTGAAAATAGTAGAAGCGCTGCAAGCTGGAGGCAACATTGTAGCAATGACAGGTGATGGAGGTATTTCTGAAATTAAATTAGTAAATGATGCTCCTGCATTGAGTTTGGCGGATATCGGGGTATCAATGGGTAATGGAACTGATGTTGCCAAAGAAGCTGCTGATATGATCTTGGTTGATGATAATTTGGGGACCATCATATACGCTATTGATGAAGGGAAAAACATTTTTTACAACATCAAAAACTTTTTGACTTTCCAGTTGTGCACATCATTAGCTGCTTTAATGTTTGTTGCAATATGCTCTCTGTTTGGACTCCCTAACCCTCTCAATGCCATGCAAATATTATGGATTAGTAATATTAGTTAACAAAAGATATCATTTGTGATGGCCCTGTTGCCCAATCCTTGGGTGTCGAGCCAATGGATCCAGTTATATGCGCAAAACCTCCTAGGAAAAAGGATGAGCCGATTTTAACAAATTTGCTACTAGTTAGAGTTATTACAAATGCCATAGTCATTGTAGTTGGAACTTTAACTGTATTTATTCATGAAGAATTTGATGATGGGTTGGATGATCGAACAAGAACGATGGTACAAGTACTTAACCATAGTCGTTTACTCTTATTGTCCTTTTCGCCCTATGGAACTCTCTTTCTTGCAGATCGGAAGCGCGATCTATTTTCTCCAAAGGGTTTATCACCAATCAAATGTACAACTATGCCCTTTCGCTGGTCCTCTTTGGGCAAATATTAGTAGTTCATTTCCCATTCTTAAACTCAATCTTTCTTACAGAGCCATTGTCTATTGTTGACTGGCTATACCTCTTTGCACTAAGTAGTGTGGTATTTTGGATAGAAGAACTAAGGAAATGGTATACCATACGGCAAGCATCCCAAAATAATTTAGCATACTCAAGATTATTATAGTAGTAATATATTTAACGCAAAATGTATTTATTCGGCAGAAGGTGCCAACATATTCTCCGCTTCAAGGAATCTACGTTAATCATATTAATACGCTAGTTCCATGGCTTGATAAGCTTTCTCTTCCTTGAGTTCTTCTACGTCTTCTTCATTGTTTTCTGCTTTCTGCTCTTCAGCTTGTTTGGCAGCCAGTGCTTTCGCAGCAGCCTAATTATTAGCGATTCTATACTTGAGCTTGTTCGAGAACAGCAGCGTCAAATGCAGCTCTGTCCTTGACATGGTTCTTTTTTCTTTCGCTGTTGGCAGAAACTCTTTTAATTTCTCTGTCAAAGTAGGTGGATATTACTACCCTTTCATTTTTTGTCATTTTCTGCAAGTTCTTTGGGGTCTCTAGTATATGTAATGTACCCGCGTCGTCTCCAATAGCGATAAACTGAGGACTTCCTTTCCCAGCGTACTGTTTAATTTCTATTGAAGAAATTGCACTGGTAGCGACACTTTGTACTGTAGCTGGACTGTGAGATTTGTCTAAAAGGTCCCATACTTCTAGCATACCATCAGCTCTGCCAATATAGAAAACACCAGGTCTAGTGGGAGACCACTTCCCACAAGTGACACCACTAGTGGCCTGAGCACTAGATAACAATGGACCCATCTAAATTAGAAACAAATTACATGTTGCTTTTCTTTCCATATGTGGAATGACCAACCGCCAACGGTTAGAATAATGTCAGGGAAGAATGGTGATCTAGCTATTTCGCTCATTGGGCCAAAGTGTGCTCCATAAGCAAACTCTACTCTGGTTACTTTTTCATCAGATACTTTTTCAGTAATCCAGTCTGCATAAATCAAGTCTCCTTCTTCTGTAGCACAATAGAATTTTGTAGACAGGGATTTAATAACAGATTTGGCAGGTTTCGCTTCTGGATTTGAGGGCGTGTCTGATGCAGAGGTGGGTTTTGTTGGTTTACCTTGCAATTCCTCATTAAAAGTGGTTTTAAGAGAAACCCTGGTTAAACTGTAATCATAGCTGTTATCCAGTGCACTTATTGGAACACGGATAAATGGTCTCCAAGCCAAATCTAGTGATTTCCAATCTTTTTTAAATCTGACATCCCAAATTGCCACTGTGCCATCAAGAGAGCAGGTTACAATTTGTTTATCTCCGTTTTCAGCATTTTCAATTGGCTCTCCATTTGGCCCAACCTAGCGTCAGTAAAATGTACCTCGTAATGTTTTGGCAGCCATTTTATATCTGTCACTGGTCCTCTATGACTAGCTTCAATTGAAGAAATGACTGCGTATCTTAATGAAGGTGTGGTTTTTGATTCTGTATCATCATTCGCTTGTTGGTCGCCTTCGGTTTTTCTTGACGACCGCAACATTTCCTGGTACTCACTGATATCCCACAGTAATATTTGACCACTGACACTTCCAGCAACAATGATTGAAGAATCTTGGGGGTTCATTTCAAAGCATGTTACGTCCTCATGAGACTCTAAAATAAGTTGGGGATGGATTGGGTCGTGGAAACTCCAAATAATAATTTGGGCTAATTTCGATCTTGAAGCATAGCCTTGCTGCAGTTTGTCTTCGAATCCGCATGCTTGCGTGCAGGAAACTGCGAGAACTCCTTTTTGTGCTGGATGCCAGTTTATGCACGAAATGCATTTGTCTTTGCTGTTGACCAAATCTGTAAATGACTGATATTCCTAGTATTAATCAATATCACCTGTAAAATCGTGTGCGATCCTTGTTCAATTGCGACCTCCTCTTCTCCAAGATTGATGTAGTCATCTTCATAAATGTTGATCATTTCATTTTGTTGCAAGCTCTGCTCCAACCTCGTGGAAATATTTAATATGAAATCTTCCATTCCAGTAGAATTTTGAATTTCTTCTTGTTCATTGTAATCCATCTCTATAGGCTCATACTGACATGAAAAATTCAGTTGTCGAAACCACGATGTTTGACTTTCTGTTGACACCAATTCTGGGACAGCCTTTATCAATTGCGATATACCTGGCATCCAGCCATCAGCTCCATTCTATTCAAATCGTATGTAGGGTCCTTGTACGATTTTATTTCCAAAAATCCATCTTGCGCATCTCTGTCAGCAAATTTACAAGGCGCTTTGAATTCACTAAATTTACGAGATACATTGATTTTCACTAAACTTCCTAGGTTTCTCACCCATTCCATTTCGACATCCTTTTCACTTCCGTGTGAAATCCAGGGCTTTCTCTCTTTTACTTTCTGCTGCTCTGCCTCGGTTTCTTTGGATTCTTCTGGTGGCTAGGATTATACCATACTTACATTAATAATCATATCGACAGTCTCTGGCGAGACTACCAAGAAAAAGTTTTGGCTGTATTTGTATTCCGGATCATAGTGGAGCATTAATTCTTCTCTGGGATATGCCTGTATTACATATAAAGTACCATGATTGCTTCCTTTGCTGGAGTAAAATCAGATATCGCCAGTCTAGTCGCCATGTCTTGCATCAAATCCGACTTTGGAATCAACCTAAACATTTTCTCTTCCGTTACGTCTTCGCCTATCGTACATTTTACTATTTGTTGGGATTGCGCTGTCAAAAACAGAGGTATTATACCTTCAAGTTGTTTTCTGTGATAGTATTCCGTAGAAATACCCTTTTCCTCTGCAAGTTGATCTTTTATTGCTGAAATTATATCGTTCTTTGACCCTATATTTGGTTGTGGTCCTGGTGAAGTTCTTTTCAAGGAAGCAGAACCAGCTCTGGAACTAGCTTTTACTCGGGTAATATCTGACTTTGATTCATGTAGTTTTTGTATAGATGTAGTTCTACTACCGGCTCTACTAGGAACTGCACTTCCAACATTTGATTTAGTTTTTAACCTGCCAGTGCTCATTTGATTTTTGCAAAGTTTGGACGCGTATCGTCAAATAAGCTTAGAAAACACAAGCTTGTCTGTTATCAGCTGCCACTGGCATTCAGTTCGGAAGCAAAACCCTTTTAATATCAAGTAACAAGATTAAGACGGTGAAATCAGAAGGTAAGAATTAGAACACCAAACAATATCCCGTGTTTCGCTATTATGCTTGAGTTTTTGTAGAGTACATCTGGTTATAACGTTGTACTGACAGAGCAAAGAAAATACGTTCATCCAGTGAAGATCAGGCCACTAAAGGGAATTCAACATTCAGCGCAGTGTTAGTTGCACCCTATACGCTCAATTTAAACTTGCCAGTCTTCACTCTGCGTTGCGTATTTGGCTGGAGCATAGATTTTCCACTGCAAACTGGTTTTTCCCTTCACCAAAAAATGGGAAACACATTTTCGAACCTCTTACCTGTTATCTCCACCGATTTCGGAATTCAATTTGCCGCATATGCTATAGCTGCACCTCTTCAGGTTCTCTTATATTAATTCAGACTGATCGCTTTTATGATTTCACTGGATCCATGACTTATCTGGTTTGCGTATTAGCTTCACTTGCAAACAGCCGCTTAAAAGAATATTCAATTCCGTCTATATTACAATTATTGAAGGATTTACACCCACGTCAACTTTTAGTGTCTGCAACTACAATATTATGGTGTGTACGATTGGGTTCCTATTTGCTTTACAGAATATCAAAACATGGGAAAGACTCAAGATTCGACAAGATTAAAGTCAATCCGGTGCGATTCTTTGTTGCGTGGTTCCTTCAAGGAGTTTGGGTCTATTTGACAGCCTTCCCTGTTTATGTTGTAAATGTTACTCCAGCAACCGACCTGGCACCAATTGGGCTTTTAGATTACATTGGATTTGGAATGTGGTTGGTTGGGTTTGGATTTGAAACCATCGCAGATTATCAAAAAATCAAATGGCAAAACAAGCTTGGAAACGATCGCCATAAAACTTTTATCGCTGATGGATTGTGGTCAGTTTCTAGACACCCTAATTACTTTGGAGAAATGTTGCTGTGGGCTGGAAATGCTGTTACCTGTTCCTCTGCTTTCACCCATTTGGGGGTAGTAGGGTTGAGAACTGCGATAATATTCGCAGTCTCGCCGGTGTTTGTTTATCAACTAATTAACAATGTTTCTGGTGTTAACCTCTTGGAAAAAGCTTCTGACAAGAAGTTTAAGGATGTCAAGGAATACTTGGCTTACAAAAAGAGTGTTCCAATCCTCGTACCTCGTTTGTTCCCAAAGCTAAAGAAAGATTAGACTGATTTGCAATAAATAAAAACTCCCATCTTAACTCTGTCCTATGACTTTGATCACAAACGGTACCCATATCGGTAGGGTATCTGTGTACCAATCCTGGACATGAAGTTCCCCAATGATAGAGCCAGTTTCAGCGGTAGAAATTAATGATACGATAGAAGTTTCCGATCCTACACACTATACCCTATATATTATCACAGTGTTTGGACCATTATCTACTTGGCAAGTGTCCAGGAGATTTTCAGAATTTGTAGAGCTAAATTCACAATTATCAGAAATAGAACAGCCTCCATTTCCTCTCCCACCAAAAGCGGTATTAAACTTTTCTGCAGATCTAGTGAACGAACGCAAGCTGGAGCTCACAAAATATCTTGAAGGAATTCTCTATTCGGATGATCCGCTATTACGATCAAGCAACATTTGGAGTCTATTCTTGGAAATACCAGACAAGGAAATTGTATTTGAAAAGGTTACAAACAAACCTCAAAGGGATCTGGATTTGGAAAATACCAAGAGGAGACAAATGGAGCTTCGAAAGATAAATCAAAACTGGTCCCAAAAGAAGTATTTTGTTTCCAGCTTAGTAGAGGTGGATATTGAATTCACCTGTTTCCAGTTTGACTACGAAAAGCTAATTCTTGGCACTCTTGATGCCAAAATTAGGATATATGGACTAGGAACTGGAATATGCCATCGGATATTTGAGGGCCACACTGAAGCAATTACCTGTTTGCAGTTTGACGAAAATATAATCGTTTCTGGCTCGAATGATAAATCAGTAATAGCTTGGGATTTGTTTAATGGGAAAATACTGTTTAAATTGAAACACAGTGGTACAGTAACATGCTTACAATTTGATGACCATTGTATTGTAACAGGATCACATGATCAGTTGGTAAAAGTATGGAATGTTGATAATGGGAAACTGTTGTATACTTTGAACGGTCACTCTGAAAGCATCAGCTGTCTTCAAGTGGTTAATGACATTCTGGCAAGTGGGTCTAAAGGTAATCATAAATTGATTAGAATTAATACTATGCGATTTGAAAAAAAAGTTGCTCCAAGTAGTAAAGTTAGGCTTTAGAATATCTTGTCTGCATTTCGACGGTGAATATATAATGGCTGGACATCCTAACGGATTTCTATCCGTTGTAGATATACGTGGTAAGATTGTAAAGCAAGCGAAGCTGCATCATAACGAAAACATCATTGGGGTGCAGTTTGACCTGGCACGCCTCGTAACTATATCCAAATCATCTATTAAATTGTGGAGCAGGGATAATTTTGCATTCCTATACGAAATTCCCGGAAATAGTCTCTTGCAAATGCAGTTTAACGAAAATTTTCTAGGAACTTGCTCTTCAAAGGTAGGAACAAACTAATCTAGCACATTAATGTGTATGACTATTCTCATTATGTCGAAGAATAAATAATTTCATTTTGTGTAAATCTTTGGCGATATGGTTGGATTTAACAATTTAATTGGCCAACTGGGATTCTGGATTCTGAGGTACAAAATTTCAGTCGATCCGCCTTAAAACATACTCTGGATACCAGTGCTGGCATTTATATTGCACACTGATCAATAGCATTTGCAACAGGTCATTACACTTTGATCGTGTTAAATCATGTGACTAAAATGCCACAATTTTGGTCTCCACTTCTTTCTCAACTTTCAAGAGGCGTAGAATAATGGGAGCAACTATCAGCAAAGAACAAGCTCAACAACCATTCGGATACCTAAAGAAAGATTCTGATCCGGAATGTAATCAGACCGAGCTAGAAAAATCAAATTTATTAGTGCACTCTTACCACACAATTAACAAAGTGTCACCAAAACCAGCGCTTCAAGAATTCAAATTTAATGAGTTGAAATCTCTAATAACCCTCAATGCCTGCAATTGCAATTTATCGCTTATTTCCGACAATATTCAATTCTTGAAAAATACCACCAGACTGATGCTGTAATTCTTACTAATTTTAGTTGCTGTAACTCGTTGACGGATATTCCAGACTCTATTGGATACATGAGAAATTTGACAAACCTTTCATTAGCAAATAACAAAATTGTTGCACTGCCTGACACTCTCGGTTATTTGGAAAAGTTGACGGAACTGACTGTGAGCAATAATGAATTGGTTTATGTGCCAAGTTCTATTGGTTTACTGAAAAATTTGACAACTTTGTCTCTTCAAAGGAATAGTTTGAAAGAGTTACCGGTAGAAATCGGAAAATTAAAGAAATTGGAAATGATTGATGTGTCAAACAACCCATTGGAAGTGCTTCCTGCAGAGATATCTCGTATTTTCAGTCTAAAGCTTGTGCGCACTAATGAATGTCCCTTTTTGCTGGATGTCCCTCTCCCAGCCGCCCCAAAGGTATTGTCGCTAAAAGAAATCACAGCCAGATATATTGTAAGGAATCAAATACCAGTGACTTACACTATTCATGACCAGTTACAGACATACCTGACATCAAGTCATGAATGTACCTTTTGCAAAGGACCTTATTTTGAACAATATGAAAAGCGAATAAGAATGGTGACAAGAAACAACAAATTGATTCCGATAGAATCGCGATTATGTATAGATCATTATGATAATGAATTGAAAAGAATTGAAAAATTATTTAGCATTGTACCTACAACAGCGCCTACCAGAAGTTCCCCTTCAAGTACTCCAAACCGAAGTAGAGCCTCCTCCAATGCGTCAGTTAAAGAAAAAACACTGCACAGTAGCCCAAGTTTGCCCAATCTCCCACAAAAAGAAAAGAAACCAAAACTTATTCGAAGACTATCTGCTGCGGTGCTAAAGACTAGTTTGTCAATGACCTTCCTGAGGGAAAAAAACCTTCATTAATATATTTTATAATTTGTATTCATGTAGTGCAACATTTATTTGAAACATTTAATAATGATTTTGCCAGTAGTTTTTTGAGTTTCCAAGTCAGTGTGAGCTTGGCCAATGTTTTCAATATCATACTCTTTGGAAACAGAAATATCCAATTTACCTTGTGAAATCAATTCAAATAATTCGGTGGCATCTAAGTTAACAGTATTTACATTTGGTAAAATCTTGTTCTGTTTTGATCAAATTGAACAATGATGGGCGTGATAGCCTGACGCATTTTGGTACCAGTTTCATAATATCTATTGGGTCTACTTTACCGGAAGCATTTCCAAAAGATACCAAAGATCCAAGAGTTTTTAAACATGCCAAAGAAGTGTCAAAGGTGGTTTTGCCAACACCATCAAAAACAGCATCAACTCCCGACCCATTAGTAATTTCCAAAACTTTCTGAGTGATATCCGTTTCAGTGTAAATAATCACATGGTGTGCTCCTGCTTTTAGAGCAAGCTCTTTCTTTGCTTGGGTAGAAACAGTACCAATAACAGTAGCACCATATAATCTACATAATTGAACAAGCACTTGACCAGTGCCGCCTGCTGCTGCGTGAATCAACACCGTTTGGCCAGATTGAACAGGGTGAACCATCCGAGTCAATGAAACGGCGGTTAATCCCTGCAATAATACTGCGGCCCCTAATTGAAATGAAACGTTATCTGGAATTTTGATAGTGCTGCTCTTTTCTGCTGCAGTGTATTCAGAATAAGTCCCAGAACCAGTATATGCTACTCGATCTCCAACTTTGAAACCTGTGACTTGATCCCCTACTTGCTCAACTACTCCAGAAGCTTCGCTA
This sequence comes from Boothiomyces sp. JEL0866, assembly GCA_027604345.1. Classification (NCBI taxonomy): domain Eukaryota; kingdom Fungi; phylum Chytridiomycota; class Chytridiomycetes; order Rhizophydiales; family Terramycetaceae; genus Boothiomyces; species Boothiomyces sp. JEL0866. The sequence continues at coordinate 53,667 of JADIIZ010000001.1, forward strand.
AATCAATAGCAACTTACCGTCCAGGAATGAAAGGTAATGGTAGTTTGTAAAGTCCAGTTCTGTGGTAAGTATCAATAAAGTTGATTCCAGCGTAATGATTCTTTACAAGCAACTGAGTTGGCTTGATTGAAGGAATTGGAACTGTAGTATATTTGAGAACAGAGATGTCTCCAGTTTCTGAAACTTGAATTGCTTTGGCCATTTTTCGCAGATTACTAAAGTACCAAGCCATGGGAATTAAAATTTGAAAGCACGAATTCCAGAATCTAGTCTAATAATAACCATTTATTTATAAGAAAACCCATCCAAAACTTGCTTGCCGATAGGCGATGTAGCCCACCAACCACTCTCCAAGTCTACTCCATACAATTTTGCCTGCTGATATATCTCTGGAATCAAGCTTGCATAATAATTTTCTAATTTAACTGCCTGCTTATAAAATATGGTTTCCGGGCGGTTATAGAGTTTGCAATTCTCGCAAATTAACGATATATCTTGTTGAAATTCTGCCAAATTTTTGTAACGATGAGACTCCAACTTTTCTGTCATAGTTCTGAAATCCATAGGAGACTTTACGTAGTTCAGGTAGTCCTTTATGGCTTCTGTGTCGACAGGCTTTGCAAAAATTTTATACTTGTCATGACTAGGTTAATGTAATTTTACGCTCTACACTTCTCTAATACAGGAGTAAGAATTCTGTTTAAAGGAAAGCTGCAGTATTCAAAGAGCTCAAGCTGTTGCTTATAAATTCGGAGTTTTTGTCGTTCTCTTTTTCGAACGATATCAATCAAAAGTCTTGCCTTTTCTAAATCCTTTCGAATGTGGGAAAGCAATTCGTATTTATGTGCCTTTTGCTCCTCTTCTTCCTTGTTTGCTGAAGCGGTAGCAGTCCATGGCTACGTTAACTATCTCTTACTTCCAAATGTAATCTTTTTAGCAGTGCAGCACCTCTGCGAGACTCTTTTTTCAAAGACCAATACTTTGCAATAGCAATTGTAATTTCCGATCGCTTTTTTGGAGCATAATCACAGGGATATTCAGTAACATCTTTCAGTATTTTAGCTGGTATAATCGGAGCAGATAAAGACAGGCGTTTTGTTGGCTCTTTGGCTGGTTTCTTTTCCGATCTTTGTGTTCCAATATCAAAATCCAATTCAAATACGGTCCTTGATAATTCTTCCACTGCCAGTTGTAAATGATAATCAACATCCACCTTTTCTCTATACTCTTTTGGAGTATGTCTATCACAATACGCTTTGAATTGAGCACTGTCACTAATTCCGCGCATCTTCATGTATAGTTTTGCTTTCCTTGCGCATGATGGATGAAATGGCACAAAGCAGTGTTTGCTGCTGCATTGAATTGGTGCGCCGTACTTTTTATGGCATATGTAGCACAGCTGTATTAATACTATTTACCAATTTCCATCTATTTTTCGGTATGTTTTCAACTCCTTCAATGGGCTCCATATATACTAGATTTTGAATTCCACATTCTGGTATCCACATCGCACAATGTAAGTGGACCCATTTGCTTGACGTAGTTTGTTTAAAGGCCCCTCCGGCGGTTGGACAAAGAACACATTTTACGGGATGTTCAGGACTCAACATACATTTTCTGCAGAGCCATTGCCCTTCAGGTATAAAAGGCACTCCATAACAGTCCTGATGTACTGCCAAGTTACAACCATCGCAAAATACGATAGCATTGCTATTTTCAGCTTCATTGTCATCGCATATCGCACACGCGATATCCTCCGGGTACTGAATATCCTCCTTTAATGTTTTTGGGATATCCTTTACTAAATCAAACCAGTCTTTTTCTAAATGATCCATAACAAACTCGAAATAATCCCAGTCGATATCCAATCCTTTCTTTTTCTTTTCCTCCAGCCAAATTTTATCCTGCTCGTCCAAATCGTATTCTATTCTGTCGGCTAGTTCATCCTCAGTCGCCTCAACGTAACGTGCAAATGAAGGGATATCAGGCACAGTTTTTGTATAGGTTTTTTCAATAATTTTAAAGGATGGTTTTGGAACTGGCTTCAAGAAATTTACTTGTACTTTGGGTATGGGGTCTGTATTAGTAGCATATACCTGAGTTGTAGTTCGCGTGAATAGGATCATCAGAATCTTCCACTTTGTGTAAATCCAACGTTATTAAAGGGTTCAAATCCGGATAAAAGTCTCGGTAAGTTCTATCCTCATGGGGAACGGTGTTTTCTTTTGTCTTGCTCTCCAACAGCATTTCACCAACACAAAAAAATGAAAATCGAGTTTCTATTTTTACAGCTCAAAATTGTTCGTCGTCTGTTAAAATTACACTGAACAACATAGCAACGAATCAATATTTATTGCTATTTTTAAAAGCAGAACCATTTACGACTTAATCTCTTTTCAATATATTCTCTGGTTACCAAGAAATCTGTGATTCCCATTTGATTTCTCCTCATTGCGATTTCAAATGCTTTAACCGGATCTACACGTCTGTCACCTAACAGTAGTTCAACAATTCTGTATTTTTGATGTGAATAGGCGAGAAATAGTGCTAAATAGTCTGTGGCAGTTGGATCTATTCTGCCATCTTCCAGGAGCAGTTTTACAACGTCTAGTTTAGTGACTATTACTGTAGTGACCCCAGTAGGAAGAATTGAAAAGAGCTTGGTGACCGTTTATCTTTGGATCTACGGATTGCAGTAACATATAGACTATATCATGGTTTCCACTCGTGCAAGCTAAATTTTAGCCAAAATGAACCATAAACAAGCGAATCGTTTGTGCAAATACCAAATGATGCATCCACTCTATCATCTTCAAGTAATTGTTTTACCACTGCAAGATGGCCGTTCAAACAAGCATATCTAACTTAAGCTTGAATTACCGCAATCCTTCATTTTTTAATGCACAAGGATCAATGGTTGTGTATTTGAGCAACCTTTCGACTATGCAAGGCAATCCAATACAGCAAGATGTTCGAAACAAGTAGTTATTGTCTACTGACAAGTCAAGTCGTCCATCATTAATCAGTAGATGTATAGCACCAGTATTCAATTGTATCAACGCAGTCTTCAAGTGTTCAAATGTAGGTTGGAATCGATCATCTTGTAGTATGAGATTGAGTATCATCACATCACCAAAGGCAATCATCTTGTCCAACAGTATTTTGAAACTGATATAAACATTTTGTGTCTTTGATTCCTCAAGGATATCAATCAAGATTGAATACAATGCTACTGGCTCAACAAAATAGTTGAATATTGTTAATTTTAGTGCTAGTGGAATTTTCTTTTTCGATCGAATTATTTGTCTAGTGTGTTGATGTACCACCAGATAAATGAATGATTCATGAGTGGTGTGTAGAAGCATCATGTACACTGAGGGATCTCTGGTACACAGGATTTCGGTGGATTCTCTGTATGCGAGAAAAGTCAACCTTGGAATTTCATCTAAACTACTAATTGAACTTAATCTGTAGTGATGGTACTGAATGATGTTTAAATGAGCCCCAATCAAGCGAGAGATTTGCATTGATTGGCAACTTCTACCGCCATTTTTATGCTAAATTTAAAGTTAAACTTTTTGCGTGGTAATGTCTTGGCAAAACTATACCAATCAAAAAGGGATTTACTGATGCCGCTATCCATGATCAAGATAACTACTCTGTGGCATATTCGCCGTCGTTGAACATTACTCGCGACGAAATATTTGTTATTCAAGCTGCCTTTTCCAAAGGAGGTAAAATTACTGTTGCGGGAAACCATATTCAGTTACTAAAGTTGATCAAGTTTTGTACGCCCAAACTTGATTATTGACAAACCAAAGAGATGCCTAGTATTTGTGTGTATGACCAGATTTCAGAAGTAGGTGCGAAAAAGCACATGAACGATCTGGCTGATTATTTCAATAGCGTTGGATACTAGACCTGTATCGAACTAGGCTTGTTTTTGGTTTCTCACGCGAATAATAAACTCGAATCACTTATATTCAAATTAATAGTTTTCTATCATTTGTATAACCATTATTAAATGATATTGCATTGACACTTTGTACCTTGAAGAGAACCCAATGGGTCCACCTGTCATTTGTTTCCAAAAATGAGCAAAGAATTAAAGGATGTAGGATCCAATTCAGTAGTAGGAAACTTGAAATCCAAAAAGAAGTCGATAGCATACATTATTACATTTGTAGTTGGAATTATATCAGGATTCACTTGTTCCATCCTTCCGCCAATGTATATTTTCTATGAAAACATGGAGACCAATACCAAATTTACGGAAATACTAGCTCTCATCTCACTACTCTCTGCTTTCACCCAGTCTGTGGTCTATGTGATTGCATATTGCAAAGAAAAGTTTGAACAAGTGCCATCCAAGAAGAATACAGAGTTTATATTTGGATTTATCGCAATGATTGGCGCTTTACTGTGCTGGGTTTACGTTGTCTATCAATCACTCTATTCATGGTTATTTTGCTTATCGACATTGTACTCTATTGGAACGACATTTCGCATGATTTTCTGGGCAAAGGATGATAAACCATACTGGGATCCACAGGCATTGACTTTTGAACAAAAGCAATGTAAAACCGCACTACTTACAGAATCTGCTGTGACTCTAAACGTTGAAGAAATGCCTGCACATTTTACCGAAACCAGACTGTTTAGATATTTTGATTACTCTATCTACGCAATTGTTAGTCCAACATTGAAATCAGCCGAAGCAGCTTACTATTTGTTAAAACATGGACAAACACCCATTTGGGGATTGCTCTCAGTGTTTGGAATCACCATTCAAATCATTACCTTCTATGTTGCGTATTCATTGGACTATCGCTATGATACTAAAGAAAGAAACTCTATAGAAACAGGTGTTTATGTAGCAGGGTTTGTATCTCTTGCGTTTGGCCTTTTAGGGCCACTCATATTAATTAACCAATCTCCCTTTTACTCATTTGTGTCCATCATGTCCGCGTTCTCTATGCTATTCTTTTATCTTGGACACACAATCAACGCAATCACAATTTCACCTTTTTGGATCAAGAAATAAATTCTAAATCGGAGTATTGTTCTTATATAGTCAGCGCAATCTTGAAGTATTTGGATTGGCGTTGAGGTTTGCTAATTGAATGCTCAATGTACCGCTACCAAAAAATGGGTAGACAAGGTTTACAAGTCATTTTCTTTGGTCTTAAAAGTTGGAGGAATGGAGCTGATAAATTTCCACCCTAAAGATGCCTGACGAAAGCTGTTGCTCAAATGAATGCTGGGAGAGATTTTGTGGGTTATGTATTCTAATGGAACGAGTGCAAAAGATGTACGAACAAATGTTGACAATTCTGTCATTCATTAGTCCAGCACTATATATGCTTCTACCATCTATTTATATTTTCACACAAAGTGATCTTCCAGATCTGAACACCGGCTTTACAATAGCCTACATATCAATGGTTTGCAGTTTGCTAAATACTCTGATTTATGTGCTTTCATTCCGTTATTTTTCAGCAAAAGAAATCCGACTTTGGCGCGTCATGGGTACCATCGTTTCTTATCTGAACATGATTGGGTCTCTCAGTGCACCAATCTATTTGATTACGCAAACCCCTCTCACTGTTTACTTTTGCGTATCATCTATACTAACAGTAATCAGCTGTACTCGTTCAATCACATTCTTAAACATTGGATCTATAGCTGGAAATAGAAAAAAGCAAAATACGCTACTGAACGAATCTAGTGCCACTGTTAATGAAAATTCGGATAAGAACCCAGATTACTTTAGTCGATTCATTACTGTATTGGAAAAATTTTACATCAATGGCATGTACCTCTTTTTCGGAATATCAACCAGCTTGATGAAAATGTTTCTTCCAGTATACTACCTTTTCTCTCAGGGACGCCAAACAACGTGGGCTGGACTATCAATTATTGGAAATGTTGCCTTGTTCACTTTATACTTGATTGCTTACGCTGTCAACCCAGCGGTCTCTAATCCAGAGAAAGAATATCTAAAAGTAGCGATATATCTTGGTGGATTTGTAGCATGTCTGTTCTCACTAGCTGCGCCAATTGCGATCATGTCAGAATCAATATTCTTTGCATTTTTGGGATTGTCGGCTTTCCTCACCTGCTTCTCTTTCTACAACCAAACTGTTTTATTTGCATTAAAGATTGTCCCAGCGTGGATCAAGAATGAACGAAAACTTGCAAAGATATCAAATCAAGTCCAACAGTTATGATGGTTAAATAAATGATCTCTTACGATTTTTATTTAAATACGATTGCTTACCCAATTTTCCAAACCTCCTTCAACAATAAGTTCCTGCGCTGCAAATCCAACTTTTGGAATGCGGAATTCAGCTTCACTACTGATTACTCCATTGATAAGATCAATTGAAACATTGGTGCCTGTCCTTCTAGTCAACTTTTTCTCTGAAGATTTGAATTTTCCTCGAAGGTGTTGAACAAGTTCAGGTGCTTCCAAAACCATTAATCCATTATTAATGGCATTACGTTTGAATGTTTCAGAGAAAGATCCTGCCAACACCAACTTGATACCAGCGTATAGCAACGCAGTAGCAGCTTGTTCACGCGACGATCCACTGCCAAAACTGTAACCTGCAACCAAAATATCATTCTAAATCAATAAATAATTACTTTCTGGCGAATATTGACAAAATCAGTATCATAATTTTCCATAGCCACCTTGGACATCATTTCTGGAGTCATGTCATCCTGGTAAGTGTACTTTCCAGGATAGATACCATCAGTATTCAGGTTATCAGCATCACAAAACAGCAGCTCTCCTTGCAGGGTGGATGGGAAGTTTGGAACGGTCTTGGTTTCGGTTAATTCTTCTTTTGCTATTGGTTTTGGATTGACTTTGATTGAGCTTACAGGCTTTGACGCAGAAGCAGCACTTGGTCCAGTAATATAACCAGAAACTGCAGATGAAGCCACAACTGCGGGTGAGGCTAAATATGCCAAAGCTTTCGGAGATCCCATTCTTCCTTTATAGTTTCTATTCGTTGCAGAAATCCCAACTTCGCCTTCATTCAGCAAACCGATTCCCAACCCAATACATGGCCCACACCCCGCTGGCAATGGTTTGGCTCCTGCTTTCAATAGCTTTTCCCAATGTCCCGATAACTCAACATCCTTTTGTACCTCTGAAGAAGCTGCAGCAATGTAAAATTCCACGCCGTCTGCAACTTTGTTTCCCCCGATAATATTTGCAGCTTCAACTATATCGCTCACCCTAGAATTGGTGCATGATAATAAATATGCTTTATGTATTTTAATCTTTTGCTGCTCCAAGCCGTGTAGTGGATTTGCTGCTTTTACTGAATTTGGCCCAGAAACATAAGGCGAAACGGTGGCCAAATCCAGCACAAGTTCTTTTGCATAATACGCACCCTTATCAGCCTCTAAAAGATTATTTTCTAAATCTTTGATGGAAAACTCGTTGATTCTTGGATGGGATATTGGGTACAGATTTTTAAATCTAGCGTCCCTTTCTTTTAACCAATCAATTGTGACTTTATCAACTGGGAACACACCAGCTAAAGCACCCCATTCTGTAGTCTAAGTTAGAATTGCTATTACCATATTGGCGATAGTGAGACGGCTATCAATGGATAAACTTTCAACACCTGGTTGTTAGATTGCAGCTACCTGGACCGGTGAATTCAACAGCAGCATTCAATACTTCATCCTTATTAAATACTCCGCATAAGGTTACAATCACATCCTTTCCAGTAACTCCTGGAGGCAGCTCGTTCAGTAATTCCACTTTTACTACACTCGGAACTTGCCACCAGGTTTGGCCAGTAGCCCAAATGGCAGCAGCATCAGTTCTAACTATTGGAGTGCCTAAACATCCTATTCCACCATACATATTTGAGTGTGAGTCAGATGCTACTACCATAGTTTGAGGAAATGCGTATCCCTCTTCAATCATGATTTGGTGCCCAATACCCCTTCCAGCTGGATAAAAATCAACTCCATTTAACTTTGCGAAATCTTCAATGTTCTTGTATTTTTGTAAATTCTTTTCAGACTTGTTCTGAACATCGTGATCTAGCGTAAATACCGGCTGTCTGTTATTGTAAAACGATTTAGGACCAATGCTCTTGTACTTTGACATTACAGCAGCTGTATTGTCGTGAGTCATACAGTGGTGAGGTTTGATAGCAATGAATTCGCCTTGCTTAACAGTAGTTCCCATCGCATACTTTTGAGCAATTTTTTCCACTAGGGTTTGCGAATGCTTAAATCTAATAAAAATCCTGGATTTTAGCATTGGTAATTTTTGCAAAGTTCAACGGGGCGATGATCAATCTCCATCACCGAAAAAACCTAAAGAACAGAAAACTTTATTGAGTTTTAGCTGTTTGGGAATCTGGACAAGGTAGAGTGCTTTGAATTTGAATGGTCTTTCCCATTGCATTTGGAGTTGGCTTTCTTTTGACCAACAGCGATGTGGTCTCTTTCAGATATTCAAAGAGAAGGATATTGAATATGCTATTGAGCGGAAATATAATTGTATAAGAAAATTGAACGGTCAGAAAGGTATGGTCGCTACCAGTGATGTTGGTATTCTCTGTTAACGAGCTCAGTATTAAATACAATATAATTAGGACGAGCTGGGAAATGGATAATATCACCATCTTCTTTACCTTTCCAGTTGTGTTGTTTGATTTCTTTTGAAGGGCCACTCTGACAACTTTGAGTAAAATCACCAATGACGGGAGAGCCTCAATTAAGAGGTATATGAAATTCCACACTTGGCTTAAAGAGTGATTGAGATCGTAGTACATATAGAAAACACTGTAGCCACCAGTCAGTATATTATAGACTATGCCTGGGATCAACCAATATGACAAGCCGAAATGAAGGAGCGTAAATATGACATAGATTAGTTTAAGTTGATACGACTGCTGATATTCTTTCCAAAAGCTTGACAACAGTAGCAAACTGGTATACACTGAGTTAAATTAAGACAACCTGAAAATAATGATTGTATGTTTGACAACTCCCTGGCTATTGTAAAGTAGTTGATGATATTGTTATCCTCGAATATTAGACTCAGATAGATGAATGAGAATATTGTTTTTATCCCAATGAAAAACTGATTAAGAGCGAATAACAAATCCTGCTTCTTTCCTCTACGGAAATACGATCTTATGTAGAACGCAATTGAACAAACACTAATAGCCATTGCACCCACAAATAAAAGCAGTGCCACATAGTCCATAACATAGGTGTAGGTGGGTGTCAGCAAGTTTTGCGGCTCATAAGTAATCCAAGATATTTGAGTACCGGGTTTATCTGCTTGATATTTTGATAACTGAATATTGCCCAGTATAGATGAATTATATTCCATGTAATCGGATGTAATCGAAATGTTTTCTGAGTTTCCTTTACAATCCGACTGCTCGAAAATTGATATTTGATTTCTATTTGCATCACAGATTATTCCTCCATCACGGCACTTCCTATCTGCCAGGTAATACATGTTCCAGTACCCTAGCGAAGAGTTATGATATAAAATTAAACTGCAGTAGTCATGTCCAGAAGCGCCTTGAGGCATTGATTGATAACCATTTAGAAGAGTATTAACATAGCTGTTGGTGTATGATGGAGTATTATATGACTGAGACAAATCCAATGATGATATACAACATCCTGTAGGGACTTCAGCTGGGGCGGACCCGCAGTATGGAATCGGATTCTGAATTATCGTGAAATTGTATAGCGGTATAGCCCAATCTTCTGAAAATAAGTACATGGATGTCGGCGGTCCAGAGCATAGATAGGATTCGTCCCAAGCCGATAATAGCACGATATTGGCACTCATTAGAAGGAGTTTAGATGACGTGTTTACCTATCTTAAAATTCAACAATGCCAGAATTTATAGGCATCCGATAGTTGCTGCATTATTGTATGTTTAGGGGTGCAGCTTGATAACCTTTGCCCACGGCTAGTTTCTCAGCGAAAGGTATAAAATAGCAGTCTGGGGATTTGGACATAGTTGCGGTCATAATTGTTTGTGCTATCAAATAACATCAACTCTAGAACTGGTTTGCTGCAGTTGAAAGCTCAGCTCAAATTAAACTGTGGCAAAAGTTGACATTCAAATATGAAATCTTGCAATACTTGTCCGTTATTTTGCTGCTTCAAACAAAGACAGTATCCATCATTTGATTACGATGAAATAGATGATTTGGAATTTGAAAATCTGCTGAACGAAGGCGGAACTGGAGGATTTGGACAACAACAGGAACCAACAATTTGGAATAGCATTGCATCATTATTTAGGTTCAGTCCCAATGGATACTCTCGAACGACTTATCAACCTCTCCCTACTTTTGATTCTACTAGGGAGGATGTTTTATTTGGACAGGAAACTCAGGCAACAGCAGAATTATTAACTAACGAACAAGTTTCTAAATTAACTTCATTTCCTATACCGACGCCTTCCTCGCTGCAAATTTCCCTTATTCCTCCATCACCAGTGAAACAAGAACCACCTAATACCGCCATCATGTCTGCAATGGACGAATCAGAGTTTTTCTCAACGAAAGCATCCCCAAAGAATACCAAAGGAAAGCATAAAATTTCAGATCCCTTGAATGTGAAGCAGCTTGGGCAAAGCTTGTCATCCACAGGAGATATAATCCCAGAGGTAAAAGAGGAGCCAGAAATAGAAGTTGAAGAAGTGTTTGATCCTAAATTGCTAGAAACTCTTTCTAAAGCGAATATCTCCTTCAAATAAATATTCAATTGTGTATACGTAATTTTTTGTAAAATGAAGTTCGTGCTGCTAATTATTGCAAAATGCATTGCTGAAAGGACTAGAATGAAGCTGCCAGAACGAAATACTGTCCAATTAGACAAAGTATCACGTCAATCTGAAGCATTAACAGGTGGATTCACGAATTGCTTCCTCGTAGATTTAACTTACCAAAATAACGTCTTTTCGCTGCTGTTGGATACTGGATCTTCTGATACCATTCTTCCAAATCACAATTTGAATAATTAGTAAGTTGCTGGTTTAATTTTAGCACTGGCCCAACTATATCTTATACGCCATCATCTGGTGCTCAAACCCTTCAATCTACTTATGGAGATAATTCTTACTGGATTGGTTATGAAGCTAGGCTTCCCATTAGTGTTACAGGGACTACTATTCAAGCGACAGTGCCAATTCTTGTGATGGTGCAGCAGTCAACAGATCCTATTTTTTCTGACGGACAAACTTCAAACGGTTTGATGGGAATTGGGTTTGGCAGTTTAGCATCAGTAACTGATGCTCCGTTGACTGTTACCGATGCATTTTATTCCTCTGGGGCAGTTTCCAAAAACCAAATCGCAATTCATGGATGTCCATACGCCTATTTGACCAACGCGTATATCGACTTTGGAAATACCCGTGCATTTAGTTCATGCTCGAGCATTTCGGTTACTTTTACTTTTCCGTATGACAGCTACTACACAGTTGATGTTCGAGGAATATCCATTGGAGGTAAAGCAGTAACATTACCAACTACATTCCAAGGAGCTAGTAAAAATTACCTGGGCGGAAGGGATTGGTCAATCCTAGACTCGTGTACATCGCTGATTTCAATCCCAACCAGCGCGTTTAACAGCTTAAAAACTGCAATCACCAATAGCAATGGCTTGCCTTCCATTATACAGTCTTCACAATATTTGAGTGATTGGCTGAATGGAAATATTAATGTTCATGCATCTTCTTCAGACTTTAAGTGGAATCTACTTCCAACCATTGACTTTACGCTATCTACAGGTGGCTCAAGCCCTTCGCTTGTACATATAATCCTTGGTCCTCAGCAATATATCCAAGCTGATTCAGATGGATATTATTCGCTGTTAGTGTACAATGCTGGTGACGACAATTCCGTTATTTTTGGACTGCCATTTTTTTCAGCATTCCATGTGGTAGCCGACATGACTCTTGGTCAAGCGACTGTTTCCTTGGGATGCTCGTGCTCTTATTCTACTGATGGCTATCCTCAAATTGTAATGGGTAACTCTATTGCATCTGTGCCAACAAACTCTAATGCTTGGAAAAGTGGTAAAATATTACTAAAATAGAACACATCTTATATATCACTCTGACTGCGATTGCGTTATTGATATAATATAAATTTATTTCTGATGCTTACGTAATTGCATTTTGAAGCATGCCAATGATCATCGCAGTGTTATTTTCGATAGTGTATTGTGAACGAATATCCATAACCTTACCTGATGTAGCAGGAGATATTATCGGTAATGGCATTGGTAAACAGTTATCATCTATTTCAGGTGGTTTTGCAACATGTTTTTTGGCAAGTTTGACAGCAGATGGGCAAACATTTTTAGTGCAAGTGGATACAGGAAGTTCAGATACCGTATTACCTGCAACAGGCTTGAATAACTATAATGGGCCTACAATACCGTATAGTTCTGCAACTATGGGGAACTCCTCTGTGTCGGACACTTATGGCGATGGATCGTATTGGTCTGGATATCAAACGCAATATACTATTGGGATAACCGGGACAAACATTACTGGAGCAGTTCCAATTGCACTAATGACTTCTCAGAGCACCGGAGTAGTCTTTGCTGATGGCTCATACTCAAACGGGTTAATGGGGTTAGGTTTCCCTATACTTGCCGCAATCACCATTGGAAGTAGGACTATTGTTGATGGATTGTTGTCTCAAAACGTAATATCTAAAAATCAAGTTGGTATCTATGGCTGCCCTTACTCGCAAATACAAAACGCTTGGATAGATGTTGGAAATACAGCTACTTATTCTTCATGTTCTAATATTATTGCAACGATCACTATGCCGTATAAATCTTATTACAACATAAATATTCAAAATATTCAAATTGCTGGTGTGAGCGCAACTCTTCCATCTACATTCCAATCTGCCACATATAATAATTATGGGGGAAGATATTGGTCATTCTTAGACACCTGCAACTCTGCCATTAATTTTCCAGCATCTGTAGTTACAGCTTTGCAAAATGCAATTAGAAGCTCGGGAGGGCTTCCGGCATCTGTAACATATTCTAGTTATTACAACCAGTGGATAGCTGGGCAAGTCCGCTTGGCAGTATCATTGAGTGCTTTTCAATGGTCACTTTTACCAAACATATCAATAACAGTCAATACAGGGGATGTATATCAGTCCACAGTTACATTCGTACTAGGACCACAACAGTACATTCAAGCCGATGCAAATGGTTATGGTAATTTTAGCTGATCTAGTGGGGATTGTCGTGTATCCTGGCTCAGATCAGTATGCTGTACTTGGCCTTCCATTCTTTTCAGCGTATTATGTATTAGCAGATAGAAATCTGGGGCAACTTCAGATTTCACTTGGCTGTTCTTGCTTGCTCTCATCTTCCACCTATCCCAAAATAATAACTCCAACTGGAACTGCCGTACCAGGAACTCCAACAGTCACAAATAGACTCGGAGTTACTAACAGCGTAGTATATGCAACTACCCGTGGCAGCTTGTCCCTAATAGCTACTAGTACGCGATCAACTACTTCATCCCGATCAACGCCCACACAATATGGAACAGGTAACAAAGTAAACTCAAATACCTTTGTATTGCAATCTAGCACCTATGCCCCAACTCCTCCTCCTCAAAGTACCACTGTATATGCAAGCGCTAGCAACAGTACTTTTATCCCTAATTCATCTGCCCGTTCGGTAGGCCACTCGATGAATACGCTGAATTTGGCAACATGTATCACCCTAGCTCAATTTGTGATGATGATTTAGTGATGTAAGTCTAGCGATTAATTCTCCGACTCTACTTTTTCATCGACATGAAAAATATATTGTATTTATTTGTATTTAAGCTTGTTATTGCAGATAGAATTTCAATTACAATTCCTGATTCGAATGTAGAAACAGTGTCAGCCGGAATAGCCAAACAAATTTCCTCTATTAGCGGTGGTTTCAAAACATGCTACTTGGCAAGTCTGACAGCTCAAGGAAAAACCTTTAATGTGCAAGTTGATACAGGAAGCTCCGATACTGTGTTGCCAGCGTCTATTTTAAATAATTACACTGGGCCATCTATAACGTATTCTTCGTCTATGGGCACCACAGCCCTAAGTGATCACTATGCTGACACTTCATACTGGTCTGGATATCAGACGAGTTTGGCCATTGGAATAGCTGGAACTTCATTAACTGCCACTGCAAATATTGCATTGATGACTCAACAGAGTACTGATCCAATCTTTGCTGATGGTACTAGTTCCAATGGACTAGTTGGTCTTGCATTTCCTGTTTTAGCAGCGATTCAATCTTCACCTCAAACTATAATGGATGCATTCTATAATGCTGGTCAAATTAACAAAAAACAGGTAGCAATTCATGGATGCCGCTACTCTGAAATATCCCACGCTTATATTGATATTGGCAATACCTCGCCATTTAGTTCCTGCTCTAATGCAGTAGCTACTATCTCTATGCCTTATAAAAGTTATTATAACCTAGATATACGTGCAATCTATATTGGAGGGGTTTTGACAACTTTACCTTCCACTTTTCAAAGTAGTAGTACTAACCAATATGGTGGTAGATACTGGTCATTTATGGATTCTTGCAACTCGGATATCAGTCTACCACCCAGTGTCTTATCGTCATTGCAAACCGCCATAAAAAACAGTGGAGGTCTCCCTTCCCAATTAACATCTTCGGGATATTTGAACCAGTGGCTAAATGGGGAAATTCGTATGTCAGTCTCTTCGAATTCCTTCAACTGGAGTTTGCTCCCATCGATAGCATTCAATGTCAGCACTGGAGGCTTAAATCCAACGATTGTACAATTCGTTATTGGACCTCAACAATATATTCAAGCAGATAGCACAGGATATTGTAACTCGCCTTTAACTTTAGATGGACTGATAGTAAGCTCCAGCTCAAACTATTTTGTGGTTTTGGGATTGCCATTCTTTTCAGCATTCCATGTGGTTGCTGATCTTAGTTCTGGTCAATTAACAGTGTCAATCGGATGTGCCTGCTCGTATTCCACTGATGGATACCCGCAGATAATCACCAGCAACACCACAGCTGGAACTCCGATTACATATGTCCAATCTAAAGCTGATACGTATAGCAAATGTATAATTAGCTCTAACACTAGATTCGGTGCTTTACGCCGTTGTAGTTTTATCTGTTTTGTTTATGTAGGCAATTTTTGCTGAGCGCGTCTTGCAATATAATGATTCTAAATTTGCTATTACTTGTACAATATTTTGAATATTCAAATGCTCTGAAATCAGTATTGCAGCTTCCACAAATGTTTCATAAGGAAACGAATCAAGTTAGCCGCCACAAGTCAGTAATAACTGGAGGTCTCAATACTTGTCTACTGACAAATTTAATTTACAACGAACAGCCATTTCTAGTTCAAATAGATACCGGTTCGAGTGATACGGCATTACCAGGATATACCATTAATAATTTTACTGGGCCGACGGTTCAGTATAACCTTTCCGACTCTTCAGAGAAAATATTTAATGTTTATGGGGATGGATCTTCATGGACAGGAGGTGCGTACTTGCTTCAGATAGCCCTTGATGATTTAGAAGGATATACTAGCGCGCCAATTGGATTAATTACTTCTCAAAGTACCAATCCGGCTTTCATTAACGGAAACTCTTACAGCGGATTACTAGGGATTGCATACTCCGCGTTGGCAAATATAAAGTCATTTAGTCCAAACAATATAATTGATACCCTTGTTCAAAACCAAGTGATTCCAAAAAATCAAGTTGCTATACATGCATGCAATTCAAGCGACTATTGGATTGATTACGGGAACACTACGCCAATTCAAAGCTGCTCAAATGGTGCCGCGACTGTTGATTCTCCTTCATTAACATACTATACCCTGAACGTAATTTCAACGTCAATAGCTGGTGTTGCTCAGCAGCTGCCCAGCAATTTTCAATGTAGGTCTAGACAAGCGTTAGGAGGTAAGTTTTGGTCCATTTTAGACTCTTGCACCAATTTCATTGCAATGCCAGCTGATCTTGTTTACAACTTGCAATCCATGTTAATCAATTCAAATGGCCTCCCAAACGAGCTACTTTCCTCCATCAGTTTTAATTCCTGGTTATATGAGCTTTCTCCGACCTCCTACACTGATTTTAAATGGAATTTACTTCCAAATATTTCATTCACCATCAACACTGGCGGCCCTAACCCAAGAAATTTGACAATCACTATTGGTCCACAAAACTATATTCTTCAAAATGGATATGGTCAATGTAAACTGAAAAGTTAATATTAGATATATTTGCCGTCCAAAGTGCAGATAACAGATACATCACATTGGGGCTGCCAATCTTCATGTCCTTTCATATTGTGCTTGATAGAGAATTGGGACAAATACACTTTGATATCCCCTGTGATTGTATATCAAGCAATCAATACCCAAAGATACACTCTGTTGTGTCAAATTCATCTCCTATGGTTACCAACTACACGTATGATTATTCCACCGTTGGAGATGTATACCCGTTGGGCAACGCGTTTAGTACTGCCACCCCTCCAATTGCTACCACTCTGCAATTCAGAAACTCAGCCAAAGGGCAAAGAAATTTAAAATTATACATTTTAAGTGCATTGTTTATTTTGTGCTAAATAAAACACATCTACTCCACTTTGGATTCCACTTGCTTTTTTAATGCTTCGTTTTCTTTTGTAAGTCGATCTACAACTTCCTGCAGAACTTTGACAGTGTTCTCTAATGTTGCTATTTTTTTGTTTAGCTCAATTTCAGGCTTAAGTTTTTCTATCTTTGGTTCTACTCCAAGCTCTTTTAATACAGTTGGCGGTGGAGGTGGGGGAGCAGCTGGTACGTCAGCAGGTTTATGATCCTCTAGCAGATTAGAAGTGCTGGTTTTCTTTGCAAAAAAGAAAGACCGATGCTTTTCTTTTGTTTCGCCTCCTGAATCTTTGATTTCGTTATTTGAACCGATGGCGTGTTTTTGATCATCTAAAAGATTTGACGAACTTGTCTTTTTGGCAAAAAAGAATGATCTGTGCTTTCTATCGACATCTCTATCTTTCAAGTCTCCCTTAGACGAGACAAGTTCCTCAGTAGACCCCTCCTTTTTCTTTAAAAATCCCAAGAAGCTGCTGCGACTTTTTGTTTTCTGTAGCTGTACTCTAGGTGATCCAATCGCTGAAGCATCTTGAAGAGGAACTCTTTCTACGTCTTTATTTTTCAAGTTATGATCTGACGTTGGCTTCTTTTCCCTTGTAATATTTTCAGCCTTACTTTTTTGATTGCCATTCAGCCTTTCTTCAGACAATATCTTCTTTGTTGGTAGCTCTGAAATTTCATTTGATTTTGTATGTACTATTGGCACTGCTTCAGTTGATTGATTCTGACCATTTTTGCTTAGTGGAGACACATAGTTTCGAGAATCATTCCTGTCAAGCATTGGGGTTTCAAAGGTGTCAGGAAAGTCAGAAACGACCGGAGTGGGATCCATAATCCTAAAAGAGTAAGGATCATTATCATCTTCCCCGCCAATTGGATAAATGGTTGCCAGTGTTCCAGATACAGGTTTCTTGAGATCATCGAAAAGTATTTGTTCCGCAGAAGGTCGTTTAGAAACATGTTGATATGAATTACGTATTACTGGTTGTCCTCTACTGTTTTCTTCCACTGAAACACCTACTCCTACCCAAGAATTGTTATCTCTTCTTGGTTTGGTTATAGGAGAAGGGGCGGCAGGACTGGCAGCTCCTTCAAATAAATGCGAATGTAGTCTGTTATGCATCCTAGGAGTAATTGGAGAAGCAATAGCCGACGCATCTGCATAGCTAGATGGAACTTTAGTATGTCCTGTCCGTGGAGCCTCTATAGAACTTTTGCTCTTTTGGGCTGTGAGTATAGGAGGAGGTGTTCTGCTAGTGCTGCTGGTCGGTACACTGCTCAATGGGTTTAATTCTTGTACAGACATGCTTATTATTGTATTTTGTTTTGATAAGGGAAACTAATAGTCAATGAACAATGGCACGACACCTGATTTTAGTTTGAGAAAAAAGATTTATTTCAATGGATTTCTCTTATTTTCAGTTTTCGCTGGTTTTGCCCCAGGGAATGAAGGTGCTTGTGGTGATGCAGCTTTAGCTCCAGCTTCTTTGACTGGTGGTAATCTTTCATTGTCAATATCGGCGCGTCTTGCTTCATCAAAAGTTTTGATAGCTGGAGGTTAGATCTATATTACCTTCTTTAATGCCTTCAGCACCGAGTGCTAGAGATCCAGGAGGTAACTTTTGCACTCCAAGGACGGACTTGAGCTCCATGATACTTTCGTTTTCGTTACGTAGAGTGTTGAATACCACCGCGAGCTTACCAACAGCTTTGATTTTGTTTTTAATAACTTGTCTCCTCGCTTCTGCTTCAGTAACTATGTTAACTCAAGATTACTATCTCCTTCTTCTTCGTCATCTTCCAGTTCCTGTTTATTGCAGATATTCAAAATAGCCAAAAGCATGTCAGTAACTAGAGTCAACGTTCAAATACTTTTTTCCCCAACGAAAGGCAAAGACCATGTAAAGACATCCATAAAGTTTGGTAGCCAATATGGGTGAGGGGAACAATTAAATTGCCTGATATTCATTACGTTATTCTCGTATTTCAAGATTGCAGCTTTGTTATTATAAACATCAAGGTAATTAGGTGCAGAGAAAATTGTAATTACTGATGGAAATCCAGTTGTTCGAGTCTTCCTGTACATTTTGTATCTAATTAGCAAGCAACTTACCCGGCATCTTGAGCTTCGTGTGCTCTGATAATTGAAAGCAAATTGTTCTTTTCCAAAAATGCGCATGCTGCATGGTAACTGTAAAAGTACGAACATCCTCGAACACCATTGTGAACAAAAAAGTCGTTTGTTCTCTCTTGCCCAAAGTCTTCAAGTGGATCTGCCCATAATGCATCACACATTAATCCGTGAGTTGGTGGCTCTTTAAATCTGTTCAACTGAAAATTAATCTGATGATAACCTGTCTCAGATCATCGATTGATGTTAGTTCTGGAGAAATGCCACCATGGATGCATAGGAATTGCTTGTTCATGATTGCAGCCAGTGGTAATGCGCAAAACGATTCAATCGCCATCTCGTATACTTCTTCCGAATACTTGTGTGTGGCTGCATAAATCAAAGATTACCTTCCAATTTGAAAGTGAAATAATCAGTCAAATGTCTACATTCATGATTTCCTCTTAGTAATGATAATGTGTTAGGGTACCAAATTTTTAATGAATATAGATATAAAATACACTACAATTAGGGATTACTACCTCCATTGAATAATATCCTCTGTCTACATAATCTCCCAAAAACAAGTAACGAGTAACTGCTGGATCTCCACCAACTTCAAACAGTTTTAACAAATCGTAATATTGCCCGTGAATATCACCACACACTGTTAAAGGGGCTTCCAAATCAAGAACGGTTCCTTCCTTCTTGAGAATTTCTGTAGCTTTTTTGATGATAAACAGTGCTTGTTTGGTTGTGAGGCGCCCTTCACGAAAAAAGTGTTGCTTTAGAAATTCCAAGTCTGGTTTGGTTGGGTCTTTCTTTGAGTAAAATTCAGCATCTGTAGGTTTATTGGCAGCTGGAGGCGGGACATCTGAATTATATTCAATTACCTTTACAAATCCTGGTGGTAGTTCGAACTTCCTCTCCAGCTTCGGTAATGTGAATAGTGAAATCACTTGTTTCCAAGTTTGGTCCTTTAGCTCCTGAAATCTTTTGTGCAACTTTCTCATTAACAATAGTTTTTTTTCTTTGAACTGTTGAACCTCTTGATGGAGGTATAACCGCTGGTGTAGATTGGTCTTCTGAGGACATTTAAAAAAACCAGGACGCGAATTCTACTACTTGAAGGAGGCCAACAACCGTAACGAGCTCTATTGCGATCTGTTACTTACTGCGCTTACAATATGGAAAGTGTCTTTTCCGTACACCGCAACCTGAAACTGCATTTGATAAATTGAGACGCATATGCAAACCACCACGCTCTAGGTGTGCTAGAGTCAAACTAGCCACTGCTATAACTGAACCATAATAGTCTCCCATCGGCCGGTCGCGAAGCTGCAACTCAAATCCATCGCCCAATCAAATAGACCAAGAGAGTAGCTTTTATCCATAATTTTTATTCATCCATCGCAAGGAATGTGGTTGTTCTTTGCTCAGTTCTCTTTGACCAAATTTGAAACCGTGGCGCCATCAAAACTGCTGTGTCAGCTTACGGCAGTTTTACTTAAATAACAAATGAATACCCACAGAAGCCTAATGAATTTGCCACCAAGATCGATTGAAAAGGCAAAACGCTTTTTTGGCGAAGAGCTATCAGCAACACAACTAAAAAGCCCAAGCTCAGAATCAACCATTTCTATTGCAGAAAGCGAAGATTTTTTGATAAAGGACAAAGAATCGTTTGTTCCACTACGTCCGCAAAAGAGTGAACTAAGAAGACAGTCGTTTGATGCAGTACTTGCTCCAAAAGATTTGATTTACACTGCTGCAAACCACCGCTCTAGGGACAAGGTAGTTCAATTCTTTGGTGAAAGGGATATAGTTATCTCTGACGGATCCCAAAAGAAGCTAGGTTCATTTTATGGTGTAAAAACTGCGAAAACGTTGACAAAATCAAGGTCTGCCGAAAGTTTGTCTTCAAAAGGATCTTCAGAATTACTCGAAGACTACTCCAATGCTAGGCTGAGCTTGCTGTTAAAGGAAACAATGCCCGATACAGCAGTTGCCACCGTTGCGCTTACAGGACTGCCAGCCTTGCTGGGCAGTAAGCTCCCACTGTTTTATTTCTTGTGCTTCCTTTTGCAAGAACATACATTTGAAAATTTGGTAATGGAATATCTAACCCTAGTTCTTTCTACTAGAATATAAGGAAAACAAAGGGAAAACGGAAAAGAATGAACAGCTATTCAAAAAGTTTGTTGTGCCAGAAGCTCCGTTTGAACTCAATCTGACTTACAAATCCAAGAAACAAATCGAGTCTAATTTAATTAACAGTGATTGTTACGACAAAGCTGCAGCGGAAATAATGGTATTGTTAGAACAGTCCTTTAACGGCTTCAAGAAGTCTAGCGTGTACTCTCAAATGGTAAACGATCTTGGTAATTATTTTGTAATGTTAGGGGATTTCACCATCAGTAGAACAAAGGAAGACTTGGATAAGGTTACTAATCTGCTCAACTCTCTCTTAGTGTCTTTGCATGGATCGGAAAGTAAGAGGGACGTGATGATTGTCCAAAATGTACAAATGTATGTTGATTTGTGCCAGGCTCTGTATTGCTAATTAAATTATTTGTATTTTTAGTAGTAGTTGGTTTTATTTGTACGAGCGCGAGGATGTTACTATTGTTGTGTTAAACAATGGATTAATATCCATTTCACCATAGCTTTGAACCTTCCCACAAAAATCTGTCAAAATATCAGAATCTAATATATCCGATACCACGCAAAAGAGGCTACTGCCTCCAGCACGACCACTGAATGAATTCTTAATCTTTAATAGAGAGCAACGCAAAAACTTTAGTGGTGATGGGTCTAAAAAAATGTCTGAAATATGGAAAAACATGACCCAGGAGGAGAAGATGCCGTATGTCCTTAAAGCAAAGGAAGAAAGGATAAAATACAAGAAGGATTTGGAGGCTTATAATCAGCAAAGAGAACGCGAAAGAAACAATCTTTTGACATCCACTAATTCTTTCGGCTACCCTGTCATTGCTCCGCTTCCACAAAACCCTGGTGATACGACACACATCTATTTGGATCCTTCTATGAATAATAACCCAAACGCAATGAAATTTGGACGCCAGTCAGTGGGTAACTTGGTGTCAAGAAAAGAAAAACTACCAAAAGACAAGTCTGGCTTTACCTGGGTTCACAAGACTAAAGACGACTTTGAAGAATCTAGCAGCCAATCCAATACAAATTCCGAAGATTCGATTTCGTTCCTGCCATCATCTCATGGATCTATCACATCTAAAAAACCAAACTTGAATATCACCGATTCTGTAAACACTCTAGGTGCTTCACTACCGGACGTTGGTATCCAGTCCCTTTATCTAGATGCGGATCAAATTCGAGAAATGTTGTCTCATACGCATGTTAATACAGATGGACAAAATTTGAACAGGACCTTCTCACAGGTAATTCACATTGACCAAGCCTCGATTCCCTACTAAACAAAGGCGAATGCAGCCTACCAGCCTATCAAGGATGAATCCAGGTTCCCTAAAATTAACTTTAGCTCATTCTGTCAAAGAAGTGAGCGAAATTCCTCAGTCAGCTGGAAGCATAGACTATGTAAAACCTTTTGATAGTACGATTATGCTAATTATAGGAACGCGTAATAATGCTATGGAGTCTAATGCCACAATGGCATCACAGCTGTCCCATGATTTTGCCTCCTTTGCTGGGTTTGGAGACGCGAACTCAAACTTTCCCTTCGAAGAACCAGCCAATCAAAACCAGGATACCTCTGAAAGCAGGCAATAAATAACTACTAAATATTTCATTTCCAATTTCCAATCCATTGGTGGAAAAAAAATAACCATTGTTAAACAATTATAACTATTTTTAGCTCAAAATTTCTGCAAACGAATTGATAGGGAGCTCAAAGAGCTCTAGCTCTCCAAAGAAATTACAGTGTCCAGTGAGACCTCTCAATGAATATTTAATTTTCAATAGGGAAAACAGAAAGAACTACGGAACAAATAATTCCCAGAAGATGGCAGAGATTTGGAGAGAAATGTCATTTGAAGAAAAGAAACCATACGTTCTAATGGCCAAACAAGAAAGACTGAAATACAAAAGAGAAATGGAAGAGTACAAAAGATACCTAGAACGAGAAAAACATCAAACTTCGCAACCACCTGTCACCCTCCTTGAGAAGCTACCTTTGCTTGCACCTCGCCAAAAGAAATCAATTATACCAGATCAGAATATAATTCTAAATACCGACGATATAGCCAGTTTCGCTGATGCTGAATCAACCACCAATCTTGATGATAGATTCATTTTTGAAACAGACAAAAACCAGTACCTCTTAAAATCGCACTTGCCCGACAAATATAGTATGTCTGCAGTAATAAATAAGTGGAAGTTTGTTCATCAATCTTCTTCTGACTTTGAAGAGGATAGTAGTAACCAGGAAGAAAAATTGACTACTCCCAGTTACAATTCTCCAAAATTATCCGGAAACAACTCACCAAAGTATTCTGGACACAATTCGCCAATGTTACTGCCCAATTCAGGAAGCAATTCACCAAAATTGCCGCCCTATTCTCCAAGAATTGTTACCAGTTTGGCACAAGCCCCATATATATCATCTACTACTCATTCTGGGAGTAATTCTCCAAAACAAAGTTATTACTCTTCGAAAATTACCGGCAGTTCGCCATTCGTTTCATCTAACCTATCAAATGATGAGTTTTTAAACACGCTCTCACCTATGGCGTATCTTTCACTTTCTAAGAATTCTATTGATTCTTCAGTAACTACAAGACAAAATTCTATAGCAGAGTATGGCAGATTTTCGAGTGCAAACAATATTGGAGTTAAATCAACAGGCATGTCACCAGTAGCTTCCAACACAGGTATAGATCAAACCCAGTTAAGAAGAACATCAAGTGTGCGAGGTGTTAGATCACTAATGGTAATTATTTGCTAAACAGCCGAATGTAACCACTGGTTCCAATCAAAATCTTCTTTCCGTAGCCAAACCCCAACGCAGACTTAAAAAATCAGGTAAACTGGGAATAATATTAGTAACTTCTGAATCGCCCATATACGAAGATGTCCGTGTTGATTTCCCAGTGTCTGAAAATAATTGTAAGCTGCATTAACTATAGTGGTTGCTAATTCAAACGATGGGTTATTAAAACCTGGGGAAATCAAAATTCCTTCACAGGAAACTGTTCGTGAAGAATCTTCTCCAAGAAGAAGCTCCATTTATGACTTGATCCCAGAAGTGGATTATACGCCTGTAGATAATAGCTTTAGAGAGAGCGACGAATAAACGATTTTATAGTAGGCCTATAGTAAAAGAATTCAATGAGATTCCTTTCTTTTGTTTACCGTGGGGTATGAACAATGGTATGCTACCAAGCGTGAGTTAAGAGAATTAAATTATCATAATTTAAAATATCCGGACTACCAAACACCGCATATACACAGCAAAGGTTAACGTGTCCCACTAAACCGTGCAATGAATATCTCCTATTCAACAAAGATATGCGCAAGATCCACGGAATGCAAGGATCGAAAAAAATCGCCGAGTTGTGGAAGGCATTAACACCCTTGGAGAAGAAACCGTATATCCTACAGGCAAGAGCTGATAAAGCTAGATACGACAAGGAATTGGCACTCTATTTAGAGCAACGCAAAAAAGAAAGAGCAACTTTACCAAGTAGTTTGAATATTCTTCCGAAGGGTAATTTGGCAGCTACACCAGGATATTCAAACACGGATAGTATACCCCATTCACATTCGAATTCAGTGCACAGTACAGCAAGTAGCAATAATTCCCTTTCTAGCAACGACGCTGTTATGAAAAAGAGATCTA
The DNA here is from genome assembly GCA_027604345.1 of Boothiomyces sp. JEL0866. Taxonomy (NCBI): domain Eukaryota; kingdom Fungi; phylum Chytridiomycota; class Chytridiomycetes; order Rhizophydiales; family Terramycetaceae; genus Boothiomyces; species Boothiomyces sp. JEL0866. The sequence goes on from JADIIZ010000001.1 coordinate 78,319, forward strand.
GGAGGAGCAGCAAATCGAAAAGTAACTCTCTAAAAAAAATGGAGCTGCTTTCAGAACTAAATATTTCGCCGATTTCTGTTACCGGCCAAAGTGGGGACTTTGGTCCAGAATCGCCAAATTTTCCTGGACAAAGAAATAATAGCAACCGTTCGTTTGGCAAGAGTCCTCTTTCTCAAACATTTCCAAATCTGGTTGCAACTGATCCAAATATTGAAAGATTTACTGCTTCACCTGGGTGGACAGAATCATCTCTGTGGTCAGAAGTTTCAAACAACAGCAACTATCCCTCTGTTATGGATCAAACAATACCCCCGATTGTGCAAAACTCTAGTTCAATTTACCCAGAAGGGTATAATATCAATCTCGGCCAGCCGGGTAGCGTATTTCCGACCCACTCTGAAACGTCCAATTCATTGTCAGAGGCAACCAACCAGCTACTTGATTCTATAGAGCAATCGTTTGACTCCTTCTCAAGCTTTGATAATTCGGTCAATAGCAACTTCGAAAGCATGAACATCAACAGTTCCAATTCGCCCAAAATGCAAAAACCGGATAAAGGCAAACGGCCAAAGTCCTTGTTTAAGATACTCACAGAAAAAACTGCGAAAAGTCCAACTGGCAGTCCGGAAGCTGTCAGGGTTTCCCCCTTATCAATTCAAATCCAGAAAGACATAGATTCAAGCATGGAGGTTAGTATTTCCAAAAACAGCCCCAAAGTGAGGACGCCGTCGGGTGATAGTATGGCTAGAAGCCCTCTTTCTCGTTCGGTATCCAGTCTCAGTTCAGCTCATAAATTTCCTTTCGACCACAACCGGCTTGGAGTGGACCTACAAGCAACTGTGCCAAAGACGCCAACAGACGAGAAGTTTGATTTCCCAACAGAGATTGTTTCATTTAGAAGAAAGTCGTCACGTCTTAGTAAAACTCTGGAAAGAACTTTCAGCGAGAGAAAAGAATCAATTAGTGGAATATCAAGTGTTTCAACATCTACCAGAACTCTCAACGAAAGCAGGTCTTCTGTGCATTCAGGTAGTACTCACACCGCCATCAATTCGTTAGAAGTATTACCTGAATATTCTACCCAAGAAACCTATCAAAGGAAAGGTAGCCTTCCGCTGAAACCAACTTTGCGGCCATTCGCACCGAAAATAGGAGATTTGTCTGACGATTCAACTCCTGTGTACGATAAAATAGAGCCGGAGGGGAATGCCGAAGTTGCTGAAATAATCCAAAAGTTGAATATTTTTGAATCGAACGAATAAAGAAATGCTATTTAATTTCTCGCTCGATGAAACTTTTCTGCGACAACCTCCATCAACCTGCCTTTTTGGCCAACCAAACGCCCTGGAAAAAAGTGTGTGGCTTAGTAAGATTTTTGCGAATAAAAAAAAATATTTCTTACCTATCGAAAGGAATCCTCGCACCCAGTGTATGCAAATTTGCCCTAAAGGAAACAAAGAAATCGACTTAAAGACCACAGTTTATATCTCTCCTGAACCTGAACTTTTATTAATTGGCATTTCTCCTAAAAGACCTCCGTAATATGACTTCTATTAGCAATAGCCCATCTAGTAACTTGATGAACTCTCAAATTTATCAAACTGAAACCAATTTGGAGCAAAAACTCACTCTTTCAGGCTTTGAAGGACCAGAAAAATTGCTCGAGATTTGGTTTGAAAAGCCTCCAACTGATTATCGCCCATCTCTTTCACGTACCGATACATCCGACAGTGAACTGTCGGAAATGGAAGCTCCTACGCATCATTATGCAACAAAAGATGTTGTGAAGAAGAATGGATTATACAAGTTCAAGCGCACAGGCTTACGTACCGTAGAACAACCAATATGGGAAGACATGTTGAGTATTGTTCAATGCCAAGTGCTCTCTACGCTAAAGAACGAGTTTGTTGACGCATATCTGCTCAGCGAATCATCCATGTTTGTTTACAGAAACAGACTTATTCTCAAGACTTGCGGAACAACAACTCTATTGCACGCTGTTCCTCGTATTTTGGAGATTGCAAAGGAACATTGTAAATTGGACAAAGTCGAAGCAATTTTCTACTCTAGAAAATCATTCTTGTTCCCTGAACGACAGGAATTTCCTCATGGAAAGTTTGGAGACGAGGTAGCACTGTTTTTACATTAGGTTGCTTATTTAGATAATATTTTCATACCACAATCGTTTGAAACTGCAGGATATGTGATTGGAAAAATTAATGGTGATCACTGGTGTTTGTACGTTGGGACCCCTCTTGCCTTAGATTCTGACGGAAACTCTATTCCAGATGATGCTGAAAATGATGAGGATGAAGACGATATTACTTTGGAAATCTTGATGACAGACTTGAATCAAGATGCTATGAAAACTTTCTGGCGAACTAAAGAAGAACTCTCTCAAGGCAAACTTCCCCACAATATTGATGCAAAAAAGCATGTATTTGACGGACAAAAGCACAGGATTTACAATGATTCTGGAATTGCCAAGATCTACCCAGAGTCTCTGATTGATGATTATGCCTTTGACCCTTGCGGCTACTCTGCGAATGGACTGCTTGGACCATATTATTACACCATCCACGTTACTCCAGAAGAAATTTGCTCTTACGCATCCTTTGAAACTACCATTCCGGTCAAGGCATTTTTACCAAAACACACTAGAGAAGGTACTGAATTCGAATATACTTCATTCAACGAAGTTGTACAAAAAGTGGTTGACGTATTCCAACCTGGTAAATTCTCTACCACTCTCTTTGTTCGCCATACTATGAAATCTCACTTGCAAGAGTCATTGTTGGAAAACCCATTGCCAGAGTTTAGACAAAGAGATCGTATTATCCATTCACTGGGGAAATGGGAAATGGTATTTTCTCATTATGAATTGGAAAAGAACCAAAAGCCAGCAATTATCAAAGCTGACCGTTAAATAAATTCGATCTCGTTATTATATGTATCTTTTATCTGGACAAGATTTGAATTATATATCCATTGTATAATCTAATCGTGTCTCCATCTGCGTTCATGACCACCTTCCATCATTGGTTCTAGAAACCCTCTAAATTTGATTTCAGGTATACATGTCCATCTTGCACCATATCCTTCTACCACTCTAATTTCCAATACATACACATTATGCGGCAAAGAATGTACATTCAGCCAAACAGCATTATCAATCATCCGCAGAATCAACTCTAACGCAATCTGATTCTTTTCATCTCTGGTTCCAGTATACTTGTTCACTCCGTACCAACCAGAACTAGATCGATGTACATGTTTAGAAAGTGCTCTTGAGCCAACAGTTAAAGTGTCTGCATTTGAATGCAATTCTTGAAATGCGGCCAAGAGATCAGTTAAAGGTGGTGGGAATATTGTATCTACAGATCCTACAGTCCTTCTAATACCCAACAGCAACTTGATTTCTCCAAAATTCAGATTTTCTGCAATATAATTGTAGTCCAGCTTCTTTACATACGAATCGTACTTGTTGTATAGATTAAGTGATGAGTCAACAGTTGAATCATTGAAATGCTTTGTGATTTCATTATTTCGTTCTAAATCTAGGTGAAACAGAATCTGGAAAAAATCTGGAAAAGTATGAATTGATTCCCATTTTTGGAATACTAGTTTCACTCTATTAATGTAGGGGTTGGACGGGTAGTACTTGCTTTGGTGGTCGGTACCTTCTTGTATCAGTAGTGGGATTTCTCCGAGTTGGTCCATGAAAAAAGTTAAAAAATTTCGACTGGTGACTTCAATTGGTTGATTACACGATTTAGCAGCAGATTTATTTACAATTCATTTCTTGAAAAAGTCTGTTATTTTTCTATTCTTTGGAGCACCTTTATCACCATCTGCTTTTCTTTTTTTAGACTCTGCTTTCTTTAGCCCGTCTTTAACACGAGTTGATGGTTGCGATTTGGTTTGAAAACTCGTTGATTTTAAAAAGTCAGCTGATGGCTCTGATTTTACAAGAGTATCAGCAACTGGCTCGACTTTTGTCTCAGCAACAGCCGTGACTTTTACATCAGCTGTTTTAGAGAGGGTATCGACAACTCTTGCAAGTGTTTCGTTAATCGCATTGATATCAATCGTTGCTGTATTTGATTTCTTTTCCTTTTTCTTGAAATCAAACACAGATTGTTTAAACCCCTTCTTTAGCTGTATTGGCTGAACATTACGAATATCATCAACCGCAACTTTGCCCATATCTTTCCAAACGGGAAAATATTCAAATCCGTCATTCTTACTTTCCAACATTCGATAGTCCTTTGCATTCAACCACAGTTCGATTTCATCTTCTCGTAGCAATGCAGGCATTCGACTATGTACAGGTGAAATATTTTCGCTTGCAGGCATTGTAATTATGACATAGACTAACTCGCCTTTATACTCTCCATACAGTCCGGCCATGTAAAAGACTTTAGATTTAGATTTGATACAGTAAGGCTGCTTTTCTTTCCACTCGAAATAAGCTTCACACAAGACTACGCAATGGTTAGTGAGAGAGTATAGAGGTTTGTTTGTAGATTCAATTCTTCTGTTAATGATGAAATGCGATCCAGTGAATCCCCATTTGGCTAGAACTACCTTGTCTTTGGTGATAATTGGTTGTAGTCTAGTGGGTCCAACATTGAACGATGCATAGTATCCCTCCGTTTGGGTGAATAGTTTCTTTGACACTTCCGAGATATCTACTGGTGCCAAATTCATTGTAGTCCTCCCACACATTTTTGTAAAAGAAAAAATAGTCTAATCCAGCAATATTTCTAAACTACAAAACTTTAGTTTAAATGAAATATTTATTCAATTGTAAATTACTGATTCAATCTAGTTCCATAGTAAGTCATTTCAACATCAACGACTTTCTTTCCTCTCATTCTGGCAATCTCTTCCGGTTTCTTTTGCTGGTTAAGAGCCTCAAATGTAGCTTTGATGATATTCATTGGGTTCCTAGATCCCATTACTTTTCCGTACAAATCAGAAATCCCAATGCATCTACAAATTTCGTGGACATAGTTATTCGCAACTACACCGTATCCTAAAATTATAAACAATTACCTGGCTTTGCTGTTTTTAAAGATAGAGATACTTTGTGGAATTTGTAATCTACATCACTGAAAATAGTTCTTTTCTCCAAAAGGTCAAAGTGCTGCATGTTCTTTTTAGCTTGTAAAGTAGCCTTTTCTACTGCTCCAGCATAATCAATACTTGACCCCATTCCAAATCCTGCATTGCCTTGTTGATCCCCAATTACCACTGTTGCTGAAACTGAACGCACTTTACCACCGCTGTTTGTCCTCGACACTTTACGAATGTGTAATACTCTGCGTAGTAAATCTACTTTGGGTTCAAATTTCTTGAATTGCTTGACAAATTCTTTTGATTTGTTCATTTCGATTAAAAGAAAATTTAAAAAATTTTATAGTTCAACATATAGACGCCATTACTATTGCAATTCAATAACAATTTGGATTACAAAGGGTTTGATTTCGCTTGCGCTTTGTATTTTTATTTCATTGAATTCATCTTGCAACTGCAGTATCGATTCACATAATTGAAAAATACTACAGAGTCGGCTACTTGGAATGATTTGCGGATGCAGGTATTCCTGGATTGCGGTAAAGTTCCAGGCGAAAATCAGTTCAAAAAGAGCTGCTGTAGTGTTAATACTAAACAAATTCATAGCGGCTTTATTGATAATACATTTCTAAATTCATTCCGTCATGAATTTCATAATCTTCAAGAGTAATGTGATCCTTGAAAACATTATATGCCTTCTTTAATACAATTTTTTCTGGTTTGGTACCAGTCTGAGCAGCAATTAGTAGTTTGAGAACTTGAACTGTATCATCCGGATTACACTTTACTCTTACTTTGGTTCCTAGTCTGTCATTGCAGGTTATCTACGTGAAACTGAAATTACCTCAATCATTGGAAAATTGATCAAGAATTTTACAATGAAAAATTTTATATAGTCTAGATGGCTAAGAATATCCCTTTTGCATGATGATTGTCTTGTCTGCGGTATTTATCGAATTACTGTTTCCGCCGCTCTTTGATTTAGGGCTGCCGCTCTTCTTCTGTATGAGCATTATCGGCTTCTGATCACTCTGCTTGCTCGGTGTCACCAGCTGTTTAGTAATAATCTTTGCATATTCAAAAAGCGCAATTGTTAATAAATGTTGAACGGTAGTAAGCAGCGTGAATACCCCATTTGTCCCGATAACCTGCCGATCTCCACCCAGATACTTTGTATTAACAAGCAAGTGATTCAACCATAAATACATAGCCGCCACTACTACTTGCAAGCCTAATATTCCCAAAAGGTATCTATACCGGAATAAAATACCTAGTACTGTATAAACTTCTTCATTCCGCCTTTCCAACCGAAACTGTGCAACTAGGCCCTTGTATAACAGCAATATTGCCGGAAGGATCCCAAAAATTAAATTAAATACAATGTAAAATGACTGTAGCCATCCAGAGTACCGAATAATCTGTTCGTAAAGCAAAATATTGTTGTCCGTCAGTGCAGTATCGGAAACAAACACCACACATTCAACCGCAGCGTATACAAGAAATAGCGCGATATATACCAGGTAAATCCATTTCTTGGAGCGATAATTAAAGATATTGAAAATAATTACGCAATTGATTGAATTGCATAGAAAAGTTGAGAATTTACTTGCTTCTAGTACAATTGATATTGCATCAAATACTTGCACATCTGTAAATATCACATATGTGTATATAAAATAAACTACAGCATTGATAAAGCTTAGTATCTGGATTCCTAATATGATTGCGAATGTTAATTTGAATGATTTCAAGAGTTTACCGGCGTACCAAAGTATTGTCAAGATGCATGCGAGTACAGATACAATGAACCCTACTAAACCGCTTACTTCAGATACTGTTTGCGCACTGGGAACCAGTTCCGTTCCAGGCTGCATTGTATTCCAATCAATATACCCCACTTCTCCCTGCCATTCAACGACAGATATGGTCAAATTTCCTGTTATACTAGATATATTGCTCGGAATTTCCGTAATAGCAACGGTCTCCAACAAATCTGAACATTCGTCATCATAATACATTGAAAACTGTTTTCCATCGCATGAATATCCATAAACACACTCTCCAGTAGTTCTATAATACATGTAGAGATAATCAGACGCGTTGTAGCTTTGTATCTTGCAATACTGGTATCCGTTCGCGTTAATTGTTACTTTTTTGTTTAACGAATTCATCCAGCTAGATACTAGTGTTACAGATTGATCTAGAGAGGATATACAGCATCCTTGTCCATCAAAAGAAGGAAAATTATCTGCTCCACAGAATCCTACTGGATTGAGAATGTACCATGGTGACGGTAGTGTTGTGTTGAACACTAGAAAAGAATCGGGAGGCCCTTGGCAGCCAGTAATGGTCCATATTGACTGGAACACGAATGACATTGACGGTCACGTTGAGAAAACTTTTCAAACTACTTTTTATTCATCATTACAGTTTTATCTTGTGATGTTTGGGTCTTGCTTGACGGCATACTCTTCTTTTTCAGCAACATCACTGGGGTCTCATTTGATTTCCGGTCTTGCGATATTAGCTCCCATGTTATGATTTTAAGATATTCGAATAGGGATATGGTGAGTAAATGTTGAACGCATATTAGGAAAATGAACATTCCGTTTGTTCCCAAGACTGCCCGATCATTTCCCAAGAATTTTGTATGCACCAACAGGTAATTGATCCATAAATAGAAACCAGCAACTATTACATTTAGTAGTAATATTGTAATCAAAATTCTGTTTTGGCTCAATACGCTTGATATTGTAATTATTTCATCATTCTTTTTCTGCATTTTGGTTCTTTGTGAAAGCACTTTGGAGAGCAAGACTATAGCTGGCAAGATGTTGAACACAAAATTAAATGAAATGTAAAACGATTGTACCCAGCTAGCATACGGACTTACTAAGCTGAACAACTCGACTTGATTGTAAGACAACGCGATATCAGACAATAGTGTAACTGTTTCTACGGCTGCGTAAATCATAAATAGAATCGAGTACATGAAGAATGTGGATACCTTAGATTTGAAATGAAAGAGTTTGATAATGATAAAGCAACTAATAGAGTTACATAGGAACGTTGAAAACTTTGATCCTTCGATAACCATTGAAAATATGAAGAATACTTGATCGTCTGTGAATGCAATGTAAGTATAAAGAATGAAAAATATAGCTTCGACCAGACTAAGTATTTGAATTCCTAATATCATTGCCGTAGTAACTTTGAATGCTTTAAACAACTTGATTCCGTACCAAAGGATTGTAGATACGCCGATTATAATTGAAAGTATGAACCCCACAAGCCCACAGATCTCAGAAACCGATTTATTGTTTGGTACAATTTCACTTCCAGGTATAATTGCCGTCCAGTCAATGTAACCTTCTTTACCTTGCCATTCTTGAATTGAAATTGAAGCGTTTCCCAATGTAGTTGTGTAATTTACAGGTATATTTGACACTGGAAACTGTTCTGTCAAGCTATTACATTCCAAATCAGAGTAAATGTAGAGCTGATCCAGAGTACATCGATACCCATATATACACTCTCCGCTAGCTCTATAATACTGGTATTCGTATAGTGTTGTGTTATACAATTGTATTTTGCAATATGTCTGAGTATTCGCGTTAACAGTAACGTCTACTTCCAATGAATTCATCCAACTTGATATTGTCGTTGCTGCTAAATCAATCGAAGATATGCAACAACCTAAACCGTTGTCTGATGGAGAGTAATCGGTTCCGCAAATTCCAATTGGGTTTTCATAGTACCAATTTGGAGGTTTTGAAATATTGAATAATAGAAAGGAATCAGGCGGTCCTTGGCATTCTTGTACAGTCCAAATTGACTGAAATACGTTTGACATTTTTGAAAAAATAGCAGGTGACGTTTTACCAATGGTACTGAGGTCATTTCTGCGGCTGGATAACTTTATTTCTAGCTGTTGGATATCGTTCTTGCTAGTGGTTGGAGATCTACCACGCATGTTTCCCATCAGCATTAAGAATAGTGACACCCTTCTATTCAAAAGTAAAGTCAACAGTTCAAGAGATTTCATACGAGATTTTTAGCGATCTGGGGATGCAAGATTCCAAAGAACTAGTGCCAATAATTATATGCTAGTGAGCGGCAATGAATATAGTAGAATATTCTTGAATCTGTAATAAAGTGATAGCAATTTACCCGCTACTAGATGAATCTCTAACCTTCTTGATATCTTGTGATGAGTCATGCGTTTTAGATTCTAGTTTCAAATTTAAAATTTCATAAAATAGTTTTTAATCTGAAATGACAGCAGCGAGGTTCAATCTTGATTACATTATCAACCCACCAGAAATCAAATTCCAGTTTGAAGACTTTTTGACGGACCACTTGTCAATCATTTTAACAAAACCAGAAAAACAGGAAGTGTGTCAGTACTATTTAAAGAATATTTGCCGAATGGGATCAAAATGTGCATATAAGCATCCGTCAAAGACAAAGTTGGTTGTATGTAAGCACTGGCTTCGAGGGTTATGCAAGAAAGGAGAAGATTGCGAGTTCTTGCACGAATACAATTTGAAAAAGATGCCAGAATGTTGGTTCTTTGCCAAGTTAGGAGAGTGTACAAATCCGGAATGCTTATACCTTCATATCGACCCAGATAGCAGACAGAAAGAATGCGCTTGGTAAATTCAAATTAACAATAGGTATGCTAGAGGATTTTGTAAGCATGGAGCAGATTGTAGACATAAGCATACCAGGGCTGCTGCATGTCCAAATTATCTCGTAGGGTTCTGTCCAAAGGGTGACAACTGTTCATTTGGCCATCCAAAGTATGAATTGCCTGTATTAAACTCTTTAGCTGACATTGCTGCCCAACAACAACTTCAGCAGATTCAGCCTCAACCACAACAAAAGAAGGGGATGAAAAACAATGATAGATCTGGGTTCAGACAGATAAGCGAAGTCACTTGCTTCAAGTGCGGAGAAAAGGGTCATTACGCAAATCACTGCCCAAACAAACCAAATCCATTCCAATAAAGATTTATTATTCTAATTTTCCAATTGTTATTCCATGTCACTATCTTGTTCAATTACGTCTTGTTCTTTAACTTTTCCTAATAGTTCAGTCAAATACGAATTTGTCTGCTCTCTCAATTCGCCTATTTGTTCCGATAATTTCTTTTCTGATTTGATTTTTATAGTTTTTTGGTATTCAGTGTTTGTAAATGTAGCCTGCATTTTGATTTGCAAGATTTAAAATCTTTCAATCCTAAATTTCAGCTAAAAGTCAAATTTAGGATGAACCAGATTACAAGTTGGTCCTAGAGGGCAAAATCCAACCAGGTAGTTGGGGCATATTTGCAGCCTGTAGTGTCTGAAATCACAATCCAATCCATCGCTACAAAACCCATTGATAAACCTAGTGTTAAATAGCACATTACCTTGGACAATTAAGAAAGCGGTTTTGCATGTCAGAGTGTGGATATTCGCAATATGGATTGTTGCATGTAAAGCTTTTGTTTACATAACATTCTTGTATGGTTTGTAATGAATATTCATGCGCAAATGGGCAGGCATCGTTTCTGCACAAATTCCGAAGCCAAAACCTACAACATGGCACCATGAAAGATTGGTAACTAGCCAGTTAAAATTTGATTGCTAACACCAGAGCATGTGAAAGGTGAATCAGCACTGTGACTCTTATCATAAATATTTCAATGACTGACTTTACTCATGCTATATACAAGCAAACATAATGTCTTGTTCCATGTGCTTTTAAGTTTGAGTTTAATCCAAGAACTCTGTTCAATCTTTTATTTCTAGAATTAAACTTTAATCAAGTAAAGTGTTTAAACCTTCTTTATTACTAGGCGAGGATTGAAACTCGATATTTGCTTTTTGAAAACTAATCTTGGATGGACATTTTAGAAATTCGAAACCAATTGCTGGAGCTCAATCAAAAGGAAAGCAAAATCGACGATGACCTAGAAACAATAATTGATACGCAATCCAGTATAAAACAAACCAAGGAGATTCTATTCAAGAATAGTGTTCCCCAACTAAACGACTTGCAAAACAAAACAGACGGACTGATTAACATTGTGCTAAAGACCTTTAAATCAGCCGAAAATATTGCTCTAAAAGTACGATCATTGGATAAACAAAAATCTCGAGTTAGTAGTAGCATTCAAGTTTATCAGAATGTAATAGACATGACACTGTGGTCTTCTGTGATTACCAGTAACTTGAATAAGGGAAATTACTTGGATTGCATTCCCTTATTTGAAAATTATCTCAAAATTGATACTAATCAAATTCAGGAAATCTACAATCGCACTCAAACTCTGGATACTAAAAGTGAAGATTTCATGGGAAAAAGTATGATTGAAGAAATGGAAATCTTGCTTGGAAAAGCCATTGAATTGCTGACTCAAGATTTTGAAGAAGCAACAAGCACGTCTAATTTCAAATTAATTCAAGAATTGTTTCCACTCTTTCCTAAATTAAACCAGCACCACTTGGGTATAAACAAATACTCTTTGTTCTTGTGCAAAATGATTTCATCAAAGAAATATTTGGAACAATTTGTGGAAAGTTGCACTTTTATTTATGAAAATGGAGCAATTATGATTGATAAGCAACAAGAAATAGTTTCCAAATACTATGGAGATTTGTATATCCAAGTCTTGGAAAAAATAGTTGATGAAATTAAAACTCAAATTAGATTGGTAATTAATTCGTTTGTTGAAACCAAGCAAGTAGAGCGTAAAGTACCTTATATCTAAAAAAGGTTAAAGAAATACAAGCTGGAAAGAGTAGTGCTGAAGCAAGAGAGCTTGATCAAATTATCACTGAAATTGCTCTAATACTAAACAAAACTTTTCTATTCAACCGGTTTCTGGATACTAGAGATATTAAGAGGCAGGTTCAATTAGATACGCTACAAGATTACTTTATTATTATTACCGAGAAATGTAATTTTTTATTTACTTTTAGATATCCAACAATCTATTCAACATGCAATGCTTAAAAAGAATATTTTGGAGGAAAACAAGAGCACTCGTTCTGTAGATGATGTGTTTTATATTCTAAAGACTGTTTTGGTGAGAGGAGGCCAAACAAACCCTGAATGTTTGTGCGTATTGATTAACCAAATCGGTAAGTAATTAGATTCAAAATGCACTTAGAATAAGTCTAACAATAGGCAGAATATTGGAAGAAAAGTACATGGGAGCCCTACAAAAGAGTTTATCAACTTTGTTCAAGGACGATCAAGGAATTAGCCAAGCCGTTACAGTTCTAAATGATTTACAATTATGCTGTGACTATATCATCAAATTAGATGCAGATATCACTGTAAATCTACCAAGAATGTTTCCACATTCGACTGAACTCTCGTTGGAGAAAATTAAATCTTGCCTCTCAATAATAACTGATTTTTCAAAGAAATACAATTCTATAGTCCAAGTAATCAAATATTAATGCAGACATGGATTGAAAATTATTTTAAGCAAGCAATTAAACCGAAAATCAAACCTATTATATCCACCTTACTTCCAAAAACCTATATAATCAATGAGTTCCAGCAAGATTCGTTTGGCATATCACTCGAAGCTCAGTTAGCACCTTTATTCAATACCCAATTCAACGAACAAAACCAAAACTATTTAGTAAAGCTAGTTTTAGAGCAAGTCACTCGAGATATAGAAATCAAAATATTCCAGCTGAAATTCAATTACATTGGAGCATTACTATTCGAATCTCAAATTAAGCAAATGATTCAACGGTTTAACAACATGCGTGAAATCTGTTCTCGTTTAAATCAAATCAGTATCTTGTTGTCAATGGAAGATAAAGAGGAAGTAAAAGAGTATTGGAACCAGAAATGGAGGGTCAAGAAGAGTGAGTTGGGCAAAATCTTAAGTTTAAGAGTTGAATTTGGAAATGTAGTCGATCCATTGAAAGATTGACCAAATAAAAGTATTACAAAATCTATCTTTAATTCTATTTAGATATAGAGTTTATCCAAGACGAATCTTATTACACGTTTCAGAAACGCTTACGTCAATACCTCGCATTCGACTTTTTTCTCGTGAATGAATAATGAACACAGTATTCGAATCAGGATGGAAAAACTCTAATTCATGTTCAGGTCCACCTTCATTCATGGCCCTATTTCCAGAGCAAAACGCAACTATAGAATATAATAATATGCAGCAAGATTATCCGTTGCCTGTGTGTGGTAGCGCAACATTTGACGTTCCAATTGGGTGTTGTTTATCATCTTTGAGCCTTGATTGGACAAATGGATATCAATCTTTAACGCGGAATTATTTGGATAGCAGTATTGATAGTACATTTCCGCAGTCGGCGAATACATTTCAATACTGTCTCATAAAAGCTTTAGATGTTAATTCATTGAATGGGTATAACAAAGTGTATTATTTGGGAGATACATGCACTAATGGGTATTACTGCAATATGAAACTAGAGCAATTGACAATTTACAGTGATAACGAGTGTAAAACCAAAGTAGAAGAGCTACTAGTAAATGATAATATTAGTTCTCAGGCTTTGGGGAATATTTCAGTGAGTATAATACAGATAGCTAATGGTAATGTAGAATTTAGTTGGGAGACATACACACCATCACTTTATTTCATACCAATCTACAAATCACCCATAGAACTTTTTTCTGCATTCTGTTATGCATATGTATTCCTAGCTGGGCTGGGATCCACGTTGTATTGCCTCAGACTGTACATACAAAAACGTAAAGTAAGAGACTTTCTATTTAGTTTCACACAAGCATTGCAAACAATATCCGCTTCATTGTACTTTGTATATGAAAATACAGTGTTTTTAGATTCAAATTATTTTTATCGAATTCTAATTGCAATGTTGGCGTTTGACGTGTACACGCTGTTCTCAGGTAATCAAGTACTGAATCAGTGTATGTCAATATTTACATGATGTTTACCATATACAAGGAATATAGAGGGAGCTTGTATGAAAAACTTGCATACATCGGATGCACTTTGGTTAACCTAGGAACCAATTATTACTTTCTGCTTGGTACTATAGTTGATTATTTGACTGGCAATCTTGCCTTTTATGTAGAAATGTATGAAGAGAACAACCGTACATACTTGTATTGGAAATTAATTTACCTATCGTTTGAAATATTACCCTCACTAACCCTGATTTCCAAATTATTGGATCATTTATATGCCAAAAAAGTAACCCGGATGTATGCTCGTGGAATGAAGCTGCTTCTAATAGCGCTGTTTCAGATTCTGAATACCTTGATTTATTTGATATTATATCTCTATAGATTCTATTCGAATGGCCTGGGATCGGATAGGGCTGTCGTAGCGCTTTGTGCAATACTGTACGCACTTGCGACTACAAATGCTTTGGTAATATTTGCAAGTTACGAATTCATTTGCACGACTCTGATTGAAATGGGTAGGAAATCAAATGCACACCGCCAACTGGAAAAGCTGGTTGATGTAGAGAATACCGATAGTATAGCCAATTGCAAAACCCAAGCCATCTCTGCCACGGTTCCCATTCTGAGAGAAGTATCAAAATCAGACTAATATAATTTCTTGTTGCATTTTCTTTACCTCATCTCATGTCAGAGGAATTAACCCAAGCACAAAAACTACAATTAAAAAGAGAGCAAAGGAGAGCTAAAATATTAGCGGCGGGTGAATCCCGTCTAAATAAGATTGTTTCGACATATTCAGGGTCAACTGAAGATATGCAAGTTGAAAATGCAGAACCTCATGGAGATGAAGCAAGCGATGCGAATGAAGGAGATGTTCCAGCTGACCTAGATTCTTCTAAACTAGAAACGAAATTAGAGAATGCAGCAGAGAATAGTAAGCAAGTGGAATCAGATCAGCCAGTAGAAAAGGAAATTATTACTCCAAAACAAACTGAATTCGGTAATATGATTGCCAAGGACATGGAATTACCTGCATTGGAAGACCCATTTGAATATGTTGAACAAACGCCGATTGTATCTGCAGTGATGGATACGTTGGGCTGGATCCATGCAGTTTTGTTTTCGCTATTCTCCACCATTGCATTTGCTACTTGGATTGTGTATCATAAGCATGAGACTTTTGCGTTAGGAACAGAAAAAGATGTTTGGTACTTGCAAATGTGTCGCCAGCTTGATTACATGGCTAACCATCCTGTACACTATGATATCGGTGCATCCTCACACGTTAGAATATCGGACTATATAATGGTGAGTTATATTTAATCTAGCCTGCATGGGGAATGTTTTTCACATTTGAAGTTGTACTCTTTAGTATTAGATTATTCCAAATGAAACGGACAAATACCCAGAAATTCACAATCCCGGAAATCATGAAACCTGCGATGATTCAATTTGGATTCAACCCTTCGTTTTATGAAGGGTTGATAAGCAGTGTCTGGGACTATATTGACATGTATAACACTTTTTGTAATGACATGTACGTTGTTGTATTCCTCATGGGTACTGCTGTTACAATCGCAACCGTTGCGCAAACTGGATTCCAACTTTGCTCTTGAATAAAGACATTATAAATTCTAGTTAGAATCACATGGTCAATTCTATAAATTTTTGCCTATGGCTTACTGCATCACTAAAACAGATCCAATACCAACTGATATTTCAGATTGCCTAAAATACACAGTAGATGGAAATACATATTTTCTGCTCGTCTCTGAATTCCGATTGACACTCGTTGATTTTGATATTAATGAAAAAAAGACTTGGGATAATGTAATCGCTGATAGATTTGTATTTGGAAGAATATTTAACTGCCAAATAATGAAGATTCAAGAGCCAGAATTCCATTTACAGGATGCGGGAGAATTTGTAGAGCCGTATGAAGTTATTGTTGTTACCTCGGATTCTGGATATTTATCGTTCTTGGTTGTTGATCTTAAGGAGCAGATTGGATCATTTAGAGTCGTTATGCAGGTTTTTGAAGACTTATCTAAAGGAGAAATTATCAGGAAATGGAACACTATATACAGAACTGGGACATTTATTGTCAATTGATCCTCATTGCAACTATATAGCAATATGTGCATTCGAATCAAAAATGTGTATTTATTGTCCGCAAACCAAGAGTGCCGAAATTAATATGAAAGTAGATGGAGTCATTTGGAATATGTGTTTTCTGTATCCACAAAACAAAGATGGAACAGTTAAATTTGTAGTTGTACATGCACCAAATGGAAGCGAAAGGTATATATGACCCTTGATATAGGGATTTCCTTGTGTCTTGCTTTGAATTTGAAAAATCTAATCCAAAACGAGTGCGGAAATACTCTGCTTGTTCCATTAGTTCCGATTACAGTCCTCTGGAGTTGATTGCACTTCCAAACATACCCAATAGCTTTGTTTTGACAACGGTACCATCAATTTTAACAATAAGCCGTCATCAATTATTTTACTAGAAGCTTCTCCTAGAACTGCTAAAGTATCAATAACTTTATCTTCCGGGTTATCGTTCCAAAGCCCATATGATAGTGCAAACGGTAACTATATACCTAACAAGATATTTCTGGATTGCTCAGTTGTCATATAATCGACACAATGCCGAAAAAAACTCTTGATTTATCCCAGACATTGTTTTTTGCAACAGATACTGGAACTATATTACAAACAGTTGTATCGATGGATTTTGTCCAAAGTAAACCTAACTGGAATTTAAAGATCTCTGTGATAGCAAAATATCAAAGTCCCATTTTGAAAATGACAGTTATTGGCAATGATGGAAATGTAATCATACTATCTCTATTTGGATCACAGTGCAATGGGGAAATCGTCATGATTAAAGCGAAAAGACAATTGATAACTTTTTGGCCCGCAAGGGTAATAGAAAATAAGGCACCTATTCATGATTACTATATTGATACGAATCCTTGGTCTGATACTCTGTACATTGCTACTGGCATCTATCCCAATGGTGCCATTAAGGAAATCAAAAGTGGGCTGCCCTGCAAGGACTCAGTTTTGGCTGAATATTTTGATCAACCAAGGAATATGTGGGGGATAAATCTCTATTGCCTCGCGACCTTACATTATGTTCTAGTACTATCATACCCAGGTTGTACACGAATACTATATATGGACCAGAGCTCAATGGAGGATATTACTGATTCTTCGGGTGTAATTCATTCCCAATCTACTCTTAATGCTTTTACTTTGGACTATTCCGCAACTCTGGTTCAAATTACAAGTACAACTGTTGCAATCTCTAAAATGAGAAATGCTGATGATGGTTCGCTGATGTATGTACGAGGTAGTTGTAAATTGATTTAGCAAAGTATTGGAAACCGACATGTGGTATTATTGTTGCCGGATCGAGTTTTGAAGACAAGATAATAGTAGCTTGCTCAAATCCTTCTAAATTATATTTATTACGAATATTGGTTGACCAAAATAATGATAGTATCGCAATAATAGAAATTTCCCAAATTGATTATGGGAAAGAAATTTCAGTAATGCTTGTACCGCCATTTTCAGATTTATATACGAAATCATTTTTCGGAGAAGCAGTTATCTTACTTGGTAGTTATGATGGTTCGATAGAAATCATCTCTCTGGAATCACTAAAAGAATACCCTGTGATCATTGACACTATTCACTTACAGGCATTCCCCGACAATCCGATATTCTCCATTCCTCATTCTATTGGAATTTTAAGCAATCAAACGAGGAGTTTTATCATGGTGGGTAATAGGAATGGTGATGTTATTTACTATACACTTTCAAAAAGCAATGGCGACATTGCAGTAATTGATATGCGGTTCAAGAATATCGGATCTTTACCAGTAAAGTTTATCGCTATGCCAACGCATGATGAAATCATCGCGTTTTCGAATCAACGTCCTATACATTTAAAAATTTGTATGAACAAAGTCCGATCGATGGAACTTGCACACGAACTAGTACACGTCGGCACCTTTATTGCACAATCTGTCTCCAACAATATTGAATATCAGTTATTATTTGTAACTGAAAATATTTTGTCCATCATTCAAATTGATCACACTAAAATCGAACAATGCAGAAGAATCTTTATGGAACATGTAATTTTCATTAATCTAGACTCCCAAATTTATAGTTTATGATAAAGCAACAAAGAACTTGGTGGTGGCATGCGAACCTGTTAATCGCGAAAGTGCCTGGACAATTAAAGTAATTGAACCAAACACAGGAACTTGCTACCACACGTTTCCTCTGAAACCTAGTGAAATTGTAACTTGCATTACAAGTAAGATGTTCTAATATAGTTTGGAGAGTAAAGCAAGACAAGCGCTATATATGTATTGGGTCAAAATGGAGCAATGGAATTCCGCAGGGTCGAATATTAGTATTTAGCTTAAAGTACAGCAGGAGCAGTACTTCCAATGCCGTTCAGTATAAATTACACCTGCCAGGAAAGTCTGTTGGTGGTCCGATTACTTCTTTGTCAGATTTTGGACATTATTTGGTTGCCGGGATTGGAAATGCTCTTGTTCAAATTAAAATCCAGGCGTCAGACAGAACGTACGATATCTCTAATGTTAGAATTGTTCATGGTATCCAAACAAGCTTGAACCATCCTGCAAATTCACTAAAGACTTTTGAAAATGAAATTTATCTTGCCAGTTCGCAGGATTCTACGTGTATATATAAATTTTCATCCACTAAAAAGTCTATCGAGTTGGATGCTGGTGAAGTCGTACCCCGTGAAGTTCAAGATACCATGGTATTTCCTCAGGAAGAGAACCAAAGAATTATTGTTTCTCTGCTAACAACAGGCGCAATAGCAGGTTACCATTTCCAAAACGCTGAGCTCAAACAAGAAGGGTTTCCGGAATTCTTGGATCCTATTTTTCATTTCAACTTGCAAGAGCCGTGCTCAAAATTATGTTTTGGGTCAACTGTATCTAGATTATCATCAAAAGTTGATTCTTCTTGTTTGCAATCACTAGAGGAAATGGATTTTGATGTTCCGTGGCAAAAAGACAGCAAAGCAGTAGTTCAACTGGTTTCAATTACTGGAAATAGATACGGATTGGTCAAACTGTCAGAAAGGATGTTTGAGATTCTGTATCTATTACAAAACATACTTCAAAAATGGGAGTCAACAAAGCCTATTCTAGGTGGAAGCCACGAATCTTTCAGGTCAACAGAATTGGGCATCGCAAATCATGTAATAGATGGATTGTTTATATCGCAATTCAAGCATCTCACAAGTTCCGAGAGGATAGAAATGGTACTCTTACTTAACAGCCGCATTAAAGTTAATGGATCGCTGCATGATGTATTTGAGCAGCTGTCGTTTGGCGAAAGAGAACTATACGAGAAATCCGTTGTCACTGCTGACGATTTGGATAATATCATGAATAGACTCAACAGTGTAATATAGTAATATAAAAGCCCAAATATTCTGCAAAATCAAAATTCATAACTTTGTACTTTCCTTTATTACATTAAATTCGTTCACATATTCCGGTTGTTCCTTTCACGCTGTGTCGTTTGCAAATCAAGTGTGGATTGTTACAGCTGCGTAGTTCCCCAACTTTAACTGAGCCAAGATTGCATGGTGATCCAGGTTTGTATACCATAGCTGCAAACACTGGAAGTATACAGAGAAGGGCCTCTATTTTCATTTAATTTTCGCAAACAAAAACGGTTTCAAGAACTAAACAAAATTTTCTCGGGTCCCAAACCAAGTGCCCGAATATTCACAAATCAAATCAGTATGATAAACACAGCGGCCAGCCTATAACAATGGTAGATTAGAAGCATGTTTTATTAAAATTCACAAAATATCAACTTCATCGCTTTCAATATTCTTTTTTACAATCAAAAGCAAAGAGGTTTTCCATTCATCAAGTTTTGTCATACGATCGAATTCAGCTAAAGCAGTGGAGAATCCTTCGGCATCCGATTCTTCACAAGCAGTAACAAGCGCCTAGTCTTAATAATGTAGTACACTGCACAATGTAAATTCTCTTGTTCCACTAAATGTAGCGTCCATAGCCTGATATCTTTCAAGGGTGGTTCTTGCTCTGATAGGATCCTAGATTTAGTTGAAAATTTTACATTTAAACATAGCACGCAAATCATCGCCTTAAACAAATATTCGCGAACAGACCATTTCGTTAAATTATTGTCCAATGATTTGCTTGCAACCTTTTCAAATATGTCAATCGCCTTTTCATAATCTCCCGCAGATGCGGCAAACTGCGCAACTTTTAATAAGCATGCGTTCGCCTGACTAACATTAATAACACTTACGCATTTGAGTCTTCTCCTTGATACCACTCGGCAGCAAGTTCATAAGCTTCCATGGCGCCAGTGAAATCTCCGATATCTTGCTCATATATTTCGGCAATCTGTTTTTGGTTTGATGCTGCTGAAGAAAATCGACCTATGATAAATTTCAAATATACCCTTCTCGGTTAAAATCATAACGGCTAATTTGAGAGCTTCTACAGCTTCTGTTGTTAATGAATATAACCTTTTGGAAACTCTTTCTTGTAACTTTTTGAGGCGTTTATATAACATCCAGACGCTTCATCTCTTTCTCCCAACTTTTCATGAGTAGCTCCTTGCTTCATAAACGCATCTCCAGACTTTTTAACTATGTTACTGTGTTGTTACATTCACGTTTAAGTTTGTAAGCATTTCCAGCTCTTCCATACAAATCAGCTGCTTCATCCAGCTTGTTACCGCCGAACCACCCTTTTTGAGTGCTCTTCTTTTCTGCTTCAGCAAATAGAAAATCAGGATCTTGCGACATGAGATTGAAAACAAACTTTACACGCCTAAAAAATACTCAAAAATCCAACTTTTTAGAATTACTCATTTATTGGCATAATCAACTGTATCTGTAACCGACGACAAAACCAGTTCCAAATGCGCCTATAGAAGGTAAATCGCTCCCTAGATTTTTGATAATTTTGGCTGCTCCAACAGTGACTAAAATTAGCAAGTCATAGTACTATCATTAGTAGTTAGATTTCCATCACCATCTGCATCAAATGTAACTTTTGTCAGTTCTTCTACTCTTGGCCAATTTACATAAATCAAATCATTATAAGCTAGCAACTGGAATTAATTACGATTACTTGAATCCCAGAAATTCCAAGACCGACTGCAATAGCAGCAGTTTTAGTTAGTCTCTTTGTTGCGAAACCAGCACTTAATCCAAAAAATGAGGCCTGATTTAAAAGATATATACCACACCAATTTCCTTTATTTCAGGTGCTTGGTCAAAAAAGCTGGTAGAATCTTCCTGCTGAAATACTGCAGAGTCGATTGTAATTGGCTTGTTCAAGTCAAGTTTGAAATTCTTTTCTAATTGCTGCTTGATATTGGCATCAGCGAGTGGTGTAGATTCTTCCTTTGGTGTGCCTTTGCTGAACCAGTTTCCTATTGTCAAATGCTACTTGCCAAACATGTATGAGGCTATTGCTTTTTCGGGAAACTAAAGTCAGCAAAGAACAATTCTAAAAACAGATTTAGAACCATCAGCCGAATAATAAATGTTATGAGGATTTATTTATAGCTATAAAACAATTTGAATCTATCCATATCTGTACCCAAGCCAGAAACTAGTAGCAAACCCAGAAGCGGTAGGAAAGTCGCTCCCCAACTTTTTCATTACTTTAGATACTCCAAATGTAATATCATCTTGGTCGAATTTACCATCTCCATTTTGGTCAAAGTGTGAGACCATTAGTTGTTCAACTTTTGGCCAATTGATTCTGATAATGTCGCTATATGCCAGCCCTTGAATTCCGGTAACTGCTATACCGACGAAAAAGGCTGCAGTTCTAGTCAACCTTTTGAAAGCAAATCCTGCACTACCACCAAAAATAGATGCAATGCCGAGGTCTTTCAATTCAATTGGGCCATCCATTCCGCTTTGAAAATCTTTCTGGAATTCCTTCAGGTCTAATGTAATTGGCTTGTCTAGATCAATGTTGAATGCCTCAGCAAACGACTGCGGTTCCTTTTTTAATTCTGGTTGAGGTTTTTGAGCAAAGAATGTGAAACCTGCATTAAATAATGTGTACCAAACATTGTCCTTATGAGATATATTGTATGAGGAATGGGAGTTGAAATTTAAATGAAAAAGCTGCAGGGTGAGTGGCTACCTTTTCGCTCACCAAAGAAACCGCCGAAAACCAAATTTGGAAAGATTTATAGTTATATTCAAGAATTATCTGGATATATCCTCTTAATGGTTTGATGATGCCCTCTAATCTCATTTTTTTTGCCCACATATCCTGTTGGTTCAACCTTGGCGTTTGATGTACTTTGAAGGAACGAAAAAGTACTAGCCAAGAAATTGCCGCCGCCATGATCTAGCTTTGATGGTGCTAACCATAGAGGGTAGCCGAAAGGCGGATGGGAAGTTTGAACGGCCAAATTGCGCAAGAGTTTCTAAATTAATGACAATTACTGCGTGAGCTTGAATGCTAAACCTCTCATCATCATCATTTGTGAAATATAAGAGTTCGTACAATAAATTTGCCCAAATGCCCTATATTTAGTTCACTTTTACCTTCAACGCTTCAGTATTCATCTTTGCAATCTTTAATCTACTGCTGTCATTTTTGATCAACAATCTAACCCTCAAAGGATCGCCACTCTTTCTCATAGAAAGCTGAAACACACCAGCAACTCCATTCATTATTGCTTTCTGAAATCTAACGGTAGGATTGGTTGGATCGCCGGCTATTTGTTGATTCAAATCAACACTTACTAACCATTGAGCACTAACATATGTTAATGCTTTATATAAATCCTCCATATCTTGAACTGGCTCATCCAGCACTTTAATATCGTACAAATATTTTACTGTGTACCGAAATGATTCAATACAAATTGCTTTGAATGGCTTCCGCGCTTGGTGCTGGATCCAAGCTCTGGCTTCCTGATGAACATTGTAAGACAGCTGTCCACGGTACAAATCATACATCATAGAAGCAGTCAAGCTCACTGGCTGTGGTGATGCTATGTTAGTTTACCCGTACTGATACCAAGCATAATAATATATCCGGATAAAATGATGGTTATTATACTTTCATCAATATCCAGATGTCGTCCGAAACTAATTCCTATTGTACTTTTACTATACTGGACGGAAGACTGTTTGACCAAGTCAAACCACTTGATTGGAAATGCCGCTCTATAATGCTGAATTAAAGTCCTGTTAGCTGGAATGTCTCTGTACGACAAGATAGCATCTAAATCTAGCTTCTGAAAGAAAAAGAATATTAAAAATTTGATGAAGGTTTGCGGAAGCTGTTTGGTAAACGTCTGGTCGTCTATTATCCCTGTAGTAATTTGGTTTGTTTCTGAATATGCCATAGACCGGACAGTAGAAACTGGCTAACGTTAGATTCAAGTACCAGTAGTGTGTGGAGTAGATTTTGATTAAACATATGTCGCTCGTCAAGGGCTGCATCCAATACATGATCAACTTCAGTGCCTTCTAGTGAATGGCAGCTAGTAGGCTCTAGTTCTGTGCCAGTGATATATACGGAAGCACCTTCATACCAAAATTCTACAAAACGAATGATTAATATTTTTGATTCAAACCGCACTAAATAACTAGTTCCAGAATGAGATAAAGGTATTTTACCGGTTGATATTCCATTTGCTAAAACGGTCATAAGTGCTGGTGCCAAAGAAGAGTAAATTGGAAAATCATTTCCCGATGAATAATCCGACTTTAATTCGTCCCAGAACTTTTCTGGCCTAGGAAAACTAATTATTAGCAAGGGCAATCCTAGATACAACATTGCTGGTGCATCAATGATGCTGGAAAGTACGATTGTTACTGGAGATATTATCAGAATCGCTGGCAGAAGCAATAACCAATGCTCGTGCCTTTCTTTTTTGTAAAATAAGAATTGCTTCAAAGCAATTATCCAATAAATAGATTTTTCAGTTAACCTAAACAAAATATTGCACGCCAAATCAACAAGTAGAAATTTTGTTGCACAATCTGCTGTGCTCAAAATCGAGTTGCTTGGCAGATTACTTTCCAATAAGTACAGAATGCATAGATTAGTAGCCGAAGTTTCAGCTCTATTCCATATAACTGTGAAAGACCTGCAAATCATGATTGAATGCCAAATCGCTGGCGAAACAGATATAAATGTCGACGATTCCTGCAAAAGTCGAATATATAAATAAGCGTGGGATAGATACGGCAATACGTAATATGTTATTGAATGAAAGAATCCAAAGAATCCTGTAAGAATGGATGATCTTTCCAGAGGATTTCTTAGTATGGGAAACATTGTTGGCACATGAACCTGCTGTATTTCCCGTAGACCTTTCCTGGCAATAATTGTAATAACCAAAACGGGCAAGATAATGTTCGCATTAATATTGTTGTTCACATATGCATCACCGTATTCGTACGATAACAGTGCTACCAACAGCAATCTAAAAACATAATAAACCCACGAAAATTTGAATTTCCATGATAGACCTTTTGTCACTAAAGTATAGAGTGCAAAATTGGTCCTCCTTGAACCAGGAAAATTCAAGGATATCAAATCCATAACCATGCGACTACTGACTAGTACCCCAGTAATTGATACTACTAAATAGGCAATATAACTGTTTGCAACTGCCCTAGTATCCCATAGTAAAATAAATATGATTGCCCCAATGGTGATGTTTACAAATGTAAATACGAATCCAATAGTATCCGACATCAGATGAGAAGTGCCAAAAAATACAGTATTGAATTTTTCAATTAGCACTAGCAAAGTTATTCTTAAACTTGGCAAGACTCCAATTGCTGCCATTACTGGCAATATTGAATTGACGGTTACTAGAATTTCTCCAACACCAAGAATACCCAAAGGATATGTCTACTTTATACATTAATTACTAAATATATCGCCAGCGTAACTAGCCCAAAGTGAAATGCTCTGGTATAATCGTCGACTCTGTAAACATCATGCGTGTGGTATGAATTTGGCTCCACTGGGCATTTACCTATCAAACACCAATTTGCGGTACATAATGCACACCAAATTCCGATGTTAGCTATCGTGAATAGAATCTGATTTGTGAATCTAATTAGTTTAAATCAATAATACATTTCCCCGACGTAATATAGAGGCGAATACACCATTCCAAGCTCGATCAGGATAACTGATATTACGACCTTCAATATTATTGGAAATAGTTTGAAAGTTTGGTTTTTCTGGACAAATGTGTACTTGAATGCTGCCGCAAACGGATTTCCTTCCAGTGGAGGGTCTATTTCGCTTTCAAATAAGGTTCGAGATCCATTTGCTTCGACCTCTGGTTGTAAAAGAAAATCCAATGTCCTTATAATTACATGTAAAAGGAAATAACCGACTCTTGTCAAGAAAAGTTACCTCCTACCACTATCAGTACCCATATTGGAATTTCCGTACCATATATTTCATACACTATAATTCCTGCTGCTGCTGGTATTGCAAATACAGCTGTTGATATCAGAGCTACCAGACACGTATGGATAAATGGTGATTCGCGCGGGGCTTGATTAAAATACACTTACCGACAGGAAGGCCTCCGGATAACGTCGCAAGTATCCTCCTAAGCGTGAATTCATATTTATATTCATTTAATAATGGTGCTGCCATTTTTCAGTTTAAGGCAGGATACGCGCAATTTTTCTTGGAGAAACTATATACTTACTTCAGGTATCACAGTTAAATTATAGTACTTTCGAATGATGAGCAACCCCAAAATTTGTGAATTTACTGTGGACAATCTGATACAACTGCCAATCTGATACATGTAAGTTAACTGAGAGCCGCAATCAAACATGGGAAATATTCCATGTAGGGTGCAGCACATTCATAACTTCCATTTGGATGGTTCCTCATCTCCAAATTTTTCATGGGGCTGAAAATATTTTTAAATGAATGTTATGAGGTTGGAACAGTACAACTACTTGATGGACTTGGAAGAAGCTCAACCGGCAGTTACTGACGATAGAGATCCACTTAAATTAAGCAAATTTATCTGTCCAAAGTCTAAGCTATTGGAATTATCAAAACTTGGACGTAAAGGAAAGAATATTGTAGAGTTTTACAAGGATCAGAACCATCAGATTAATGTTTTTCTGGGTCTTAACGAAGTGGATTCATTTGAGGATGAAACTGATGTAATAGAGTATAAAATCGGCATGTATGGATCCCTTGCAGCGAATATTACTCTTTTCACCATGCAGCTATTAGCAGGTATCTTTTCTGGATCGCTAGCACTCTTAGCTTCAACCGCAGATGCTTTTATGGACTTGGCATCTCAAGCTGTACTAATGTATTCCAACCATTTGGCATCGAAACAAAATTATCTCAAATACCCTGCTGGGAGAGCAAAGTACAAGACTGTGGGGATTATTATCTTTTCAACTCTAATGGGCACATTATCCTTGCAGATTATCACCGAAAGTATTAGGTCTTTGGTTGGTAGTGATCATAAAGTTGAAGTCGGGTGGTTGTCTATTTCACTAGTTATTGTTGCAATCGGAACAAAGATGATTCTATTTATCTATTGTAAACTACAAAACCATTTACCGTCAATCAACATTCTTGCCCAAGATCACTTGAATGACATTATGTTCAACTCCACAGGTATAGTTACCGCACTTTTAGCAACATACTTTTATTGGTGGATCGATTCAGTTGGTGCAATTGTGATTGCTTTGCTTATTCTAAAATCCTGGTCGGGGACTGCCGCTGAGCATATTCAGCTGATTGTAGGGAAAAGAGCAGAAACTACATTCTTGAATCAAGCAGTGTATATTGCAATGACTCACGACGAACGAATTATTTATGTTGACACATGCAGAGCTTACCACTCAGGAAACAATGTCTTTTGTGAAGTAGATATTGTGCTGCCTCCTGGAATGCGATTGGATGAAAGTCACGATATTGGTGAAAGTTTGCAAAATAGACTTGAAGAACTCCCTGATGTCGACAGGGCTTATGTTCACTTGGATTATGAAATCGATCACAAGCCGGAACATATGAAGTACAAGTAATAAATCTTTATACAAATTATATATCATTGTTGGTTTATAATCGGATTCAACGGATTGTAAAACAAAGTTTATCTCTGACAAAAGTATACTTGGACATGGATATTCAATAGAATCTCAGCTACTAGCAATTGTCTATGTTCTCGAATTGCTTAGAGACTTCCCCATACCTCTCCTCGCCTTCTAGTCAAAGGCTGCCAGGAATGACGAGAAGCAAGAACCTATGGGAGCCGTTTTATGTCCTAAATAACACTTCAGTTTCATTTGGAAGTACCAATTTGGCTGGCAATAGCAATTAAAATGGCGCAGGGAGAAGTTGGATATCCAGCATTAGTGTTGAACTTTTCGAATTTGACAAAGATCCATAGCTGATAATTGTTCATGGGCGACAACTTATTAGCTGCCGAAAGAAAACTTTGTACATTTTTCCGGGATAATAATGAAGAATATAATTATTATGTCACTCAGTATTATTCAGAGACCTAAAACGACCAAGGTCTCTTACAGCTATACATTTATGTTGCTTCTCATTTTATTGACCCTACAGAGTCATACATCCAGATTTCCCAATCCAGCAAAAAACCGAAATTTCACCGAATACGCTAGAATAAAAAGAGGGGAAATCACTAGTACCAACAATGAGCTTTGAAAATAACGCTTCCAATATGTCTCATGACTCTGACGAAGAAGACCCAGTAATGGCCCAACGTGCAATGGACTATGCTAAAAGAAAAGCTGCAAGTCAGTAATTTACTAATATTAGAGCCTAAAATCGTCGCCAAATCCATTATTACACTTGACATCAAGCCGTGGGACGACGAGACCGAAATGGATGCTTTAAAGGAAAGTGTACTCAAAGTTGAAATGGAAGGGTTGTTGTGGGGTAGTAATCAAATAGTACCAATCGGCTATGGCATTTCCAAATTAACTATCAATTGTGTTGTAGTAGATGACTTGGTTGGAACTGATGAATTATCTGAGTTGATCATTGACAACTGTCAAGACTATGTGCGGTCTATTGAAATAGTTTCTTTCAATAAAATATAAAAAATAAAAGCCCAAGGCCTTTAATATGTAAATATTTCATCTCTTCCTAAAATAGTTTGAGCACTTATGGAAGTCTGGAAAATACAAGGATAAGGAAAAAGTACAAATTCTCCTGTGTGAAATGATAAGCAACTGAAATGCTTTAAGCCCCATGACTATGAGTTCAATCAGGTTAAAGATGATTATGAAGTTATCTGCATTGAAATTCATAATATTTTGCAGTAGGATCGACAACGAAAAATTGTCATCCTTCCCAGCAGCATATGAAAGAAAATATGTGAAATACCAAAAATAATTTTCCAAACAAATGCTTTATTTGGCGTTGCAAACAGAGTCCGGCTGGTACTCTACAAATGGAACTTTTGGACCAGTTTTAATTACTGGATCCAAATCATGTTCGCCGGCATCACAAATCATTGTATAACTCTTCTTTGCCTTCTTTGGGAAAGCTTCAAGATCTGGGATTTGCAAGCATGATGAATAGTTTGGCATTGCCGGATAGTATTCAACAAACGCATAGCACATTTCTTGTTCTGATGACCAGCCGCCAACAACCATCTCAGTATCTTTTCTGGTATCGTACGTGCACTTTGTAATCAATCTGTCACCAGGCAAAATCTTTGCTTGGTCTTTTGGAACAAAGTTGTACGACTGGTAGTTGAAATCAAAGTATTCCATTGATGGCAATGGAGACAGTTCAACTCCATCTCGAATGTGCTTGGTGGACATGGCTTTTCCGCGGCGGTGCATATGTAGTTGAGAAGAAAGAACATTCAATCCGGTTTCAGGAATACCCTCTTTCATGGTACACTTTGATCCGCACTCTCCTTCAACAGAAGCTAGCTGGCCAGGAGGTAGGTACATGTAGTTTTGAGGTACACCTAACGTAAATACCCCAACATCCAATTCACGGAGTTTCTTTGTAATCTTGAGCTTGAATCCAGAGCCTGGATCGAATTGGCCAGGGGTCAGAGATGGGTTGGAGTAATGAGTTTCCAAGATAAGATATTTAACAGGAATATCACCAGGCCCAATTGGCTTGCCCATGTTTGCTGGATAGGTCTTTTTGACACCACCTGCCTTTAGTTAGTCTGTACCTTTGGCCCATGCAAAATGAATTGCTCCACAACGAGGACTGTAGTTAATAACTGGGTTAACAGGACGGTAGTAATTGCAAAAGTTTGTGTTTGGAGTTTCAAATTCAAGTAGTGGTTCATCACACAAATAACCTACCATGTGATGAACATATTTTGAAGCAATAGAAATGTCTTCTACAACCACTTGATGCTTTTCGCTTAGATCCTTTGAGATATCAAAATAGGAATAGCAGTACACGGTATCTTCGGCCGGAATTTCGTAAGCTGAAAATTAAAAAAGAAATACCAGGAGCAATCATGGAGTATTCTACTGTATCATCATCCAAAGGAACGTCAACATAATCATCAAAATAGTGTCCTTCAAGATCTAGATACACTTGAGCATTATCTCCTGGAGCGTGCATGGTAAATTCATTTGAAGTACCTACGGCAAAAACAAACCACATTGGATGGCTAGTTACTAATTTTGCGTCGTGATCATCACAGCTTTCTAGTGATCGCTTGAAAGTAAAGGCGGTTGAAAAGTAAGATTGATACCATGACAGCAATTTCAAATCTTGTTGTTGATCAAGGATAGGATAGCCATACGTTTCAGAAAACCTATCTTCAAGGATAAACTCGTCATTCTTTTTGTATCCAAGCCAGATATCTGCACCTTTCATACCACCTAGAGTAAACTACGAGTTACCTGCATCAGAGGTTCCAATGGCAACCCAAGTAGCGCCATTCTTTGATACAACAGCAAATTCGATTTCTTTGGCTTTTTCATCTACAGTCCAGTAAAGTTCAATTTCTTTGTTTGAAGGCGTTTTCAAAGTTTTGGAATTTGTGTATTTTGAAGTATCAATTGGAGAAGTAAAATAATACCAATATCCAGCTACTAACAAAACAACGGCAAATAATATTACCTTGAGTGCTGTTGCTACGGCTCGTTTTCGCTGAGTTGCTGGCTTTTGAATCAATGGTTGCGTTTCGTTCTCCATTGAAAAAGTCAAAAAAGTTCTGTGCCACTGAGATGATTAAGTTGCAACAGACAGGTCATTAATGATACCTAAAATGCTCATCAATGAACTGTGACATTTGCTTGATGGTTCTGGGGGCAATCAGCACAATTCTATTTTTCAACTGATCCGATATACAAAGCAAGTCAGATTTGGAAACTGAATCGCTTTAGACGGACAAATGCCAGCCCTGAACAATCCACTGCACTACTGAATCTCAATTTTCAATCAACCTGATCAGATAATCACAATCTGTATCGCATCATAGAAAAGCTCATCCAAAGGAGACGTTAGGGCTGCAACCTATTTCTCAGGTGAGCAGTATCCAGAAATGATCCTGATTTAGAAGATTTCAAATTAGGAACAAACCACCAGCATCGTAGAACCTGAACCACCACTGATTAACCATAGGTAGTTATTCGTACCAATTAGCATGCATGGAAAATCCGACATAACAGGATTCCATGCACCTCAAAAGTGCTGTCTAAATTCTAGAATCCATACAAAAAATAAAGCCAAAAATATGTATTTGGAAGAAAATTATTCAGTCCATGGAGTTCTGTCTCTAATTACTTGGAATTCTCCCAAATCTTCCTTTTCAACAATTCCATATTCGTCCAATAGTGGTTTCAATTCACGAATATAAGCATCATATTGTTCCTTCTTGTATGCTTTATCCTTGAGACCTTCGAGAATACGAACCGCAGTTGCAAAGGTATTTAAACGACGGGAAGCTCTCAAAGCTTCACTGACAACTTCAACTGATGGAACCCAATCAGCAGCGAAAATGTGGTTCAATCCTCTTTCGAGTTCAAAGTCATCATCAACGGTTTTGAAATGAGTTTGCCATTGATCTACAAAAGCCTGATAATCCTTCTTGTCTGCTGGGTCAAGGTCGGAATAATGACGGCGAGCGATGGTTGGCTGAATATTTCTAATCAAACTGAATCTAGCTGGCTGTTATTTATTGAATTACCTGCGAATTTGGTTGATAATGCTTGTCTGGTAATGAAGCGATTCATTTTGCTGATGGAAAAAAATTGGAATTTTAGACATTTTTACTCATCCAACAGTGGCTGGAAATGTCAAAATGATAACAGCCAATACACTCGAGCGCTTTATTCTACTTGCACAATACTTGGGATGGTAGTAACTGCCTCTGCGATGGCGGCTAAATTCAATTCTAGCAGAGCCAAGTAAAAGACCACCAACCACTGAGCAACGTAGGTCAAAAATGCCAATAATAAACAAGCAAAAGTACCTACAGTAACAAACATGAAGGAAATATAAACCATAAAGCTCATCAATAAAACTGAAAGAGTTTGAATTCCATCCTTTACGATTCCGTTTTGCAAGTCTGTCATTTCAACCCCGCCTTTCTGATACTTTAGTAGCGTTGAAAGATAGAGAATAGTAAATAAAAGTACAACTATTCCGCCAGCCAGGATGCAAGCTTCCCCTGCATTGTAGATATCACTGTTATTAGTTGCAAACCCAACGATCAGCAGTATATTGTACAATACCAACAGGATAAACAGCAATACGAGTAATACCAGTTCTGTAATCTTTTGATATGTAAAAAACACTGGGAATATCTTGCATCTCTGATAGAAATAAAAAGTCAAGCCAAAGAGGATGATTGCAGTAAAGTAGTTGAGGAACGAGTATGCGATGCTGCTTCCTTGAAGTATGATTAGCGTATTGCCATACATGTATTTATAAAACGTTCCTTCTGATAAGGTAATAAATACAGCTATTTGACTAGCCAGGATTACCACCAAAGTTGAATTGTAGACATTGAACACTCTTCCTTTTTGTAAATGAATATTAATAAAATATCCCGCTAGCAATAATGATAGCCCTGCAAATGCGATTGATAGGCCAATGAAAACTGTCAAGGTTGAAAGGTTGTAGTCACTCATATGTGAAAAACGCGAAATTTATTATCCATATCTAAACCCAAGCCAGAATCCAGCAATGAATGAAGCCGAAGATGGAATATCATTAGAAAGGTTGTGAACAAATCTGTTTGCGTATAGTTGCAAATCCTTGGAGTCTAATTTACCATCACCGTCAGCATCGAGTTTTTCAATGGCCATTTTTTCCAAATTATCCCAGTTAATTGAAATAACTTTGGCATGAGATAATCCCTGCGTTAATTTCAATTACTTGTAATCCCATAAATGTCAAGCCAACAAAGAATGCAGCAGTTTTGGATACTTTTTTTGAAGCAAAGCCTGAAGCTGCACCAAATAACGCTGCCTAGAATTTAATACTGTATTACGACACTGACTTCTGTTGGATTAGCAGGCCCTTTGAAGGCTTCAACTGCCTTCTCTTTTAATTCTTCTGGAGTCATTGTGAAACTTTTTTTCGAGTGGCATAGCGAGTTTCACCAAAGAAATGGGTGATCCTTGGGGTGATCATAGCAAAGTGTACGATAGAGCATACACTACGATGACGACAAAATATAGTCAATTCATTATGCAAGAGCTAGCGAAATTACCTGTTAATACCGTGTTGGATGTTGGATGTGGAACAGGAGCATTTGCATTGCAATCAGCAGCTAAATATAAAACCGTTGCTACAGATATTTCACCAGGTATGATTGAAAGAACACTTGCAAAAGCCAAAGAGATGCGTCTTTCTATTGAAGCTTTTGTATGCGATGCACAGACTTTGGACAAGATTAGTGATTGCACATTTAGCGCAGTCGTATCAGTATTTGCACTTTTTCTAGTACCTGATAGAGATGCAGCGCTAAAGAGTGCACTGCGAGTTCTTTTTCCCAAAGGCACGCTAGCAATGGTATCATTTAATGCGGATCCGCATGTTCAAAATCAAATAGTGGAGCTCGCAACATATATACAGTACTATATGGGAAAAGAGCCATCTGATTACCCAGATCCTTCCGTAATCAAAAAGAACCCCATGATGTTTGAAGATTCATTGAAAGAACTAGCAGTGGACTCTGGCTATTGTAATATTCGAATCTTGAAGCAAAATTATGATTTAGAATTTAATACGGGCCAGGAAGCGATTGATTTTTTTATCAATAACCCAGTATCTATAGGCAAAATAGCAGAATTAGGGAAAGAGAAGGTAATTGAATTACTAGTTTGGAAATTTGGGGAGTTGGGCTTTAAATCTGATTTCTGGCACTCTCCAGTTGTTCTATCGACCCACGCTTTGATTTTGCTAGCAACAAAATAAAAAATAATCACGCAAGCTATCTTATCCCTTTATATGAGCGGTCGGAATGATTCGGATTTTTGGTCAGCATAGTTTGATAATGAATCTCTCCTTTAGAATCCAATTATTTTTGCACAGAAAAAAAACTTTACAAATCTAGAGATCAAATGGACGACGATTTGTATGATGAATTTGGAAATTATATTGGGCCAGATATTGACGATGAAGAAAGTGAAGTGGAAGAAGAACCAGAAAGACAAGAACCACAAGTTGACTTTGGTGATGAACCACAGGAAGATGAAGTTATTGTTCACGATGGTAATTCCCCATTAACCCAGAAAACTTTGCCAATCAAATTGTTCTCCATGAAGATAAAAAGTACTACCCTTCAGCATTAGAAATTTACGGTCCTGGAGTTGAAACTTTGGTGCAAGAAGAAGATACACAACCACTCACGCAGCCAATTATTGCTCCAATTAAAACCGCACTTTCATTCGTTCAAGAGAAAGGATTGCCAGAGACTGCATTCAAAAAAGAATTTCTGGTTGATCTAATGAAATATCCCGATTTAATCAGAAATATTGCGTTAGTTGGACACTTGCATCACGGAAAAACATCTTTTATGGATATGCTAGTGTCTCATTCTCACGAAATATTTATGGATGCAGAAAAGCCCTTAAGATATACTGATGTCCATTTGCTAGAAAGAGAACGAGGACTGAGTATCAAAAGCATGCCAATGTCGTTTGTTATGCAGAATCTTAAACATAAATCTCATTTGTTAAACTTTATGGATACGCCAGGGCATGTTAATTTCACTGACGAAATGACTGCTGCTCTAAGAATTTCGGATGGCGCGATCCTGATAGTGGATGCAGTTGAAGGGGTAAGTTTGAAATACTTGACTAAACAGTCAAATGAAAGAGCAATTAATCATAGGTGATGGCAAATACTGAGAATATCATCAAACAGCTGGTGAATGAAAACATCCCATTTTTTTTGTTGGTAAACAAAGTGGATCGACTAATCTTGGAACTTAAATTACCACCTGAAGACGCTTATTTCAAACTGAAGCATACTATTGAAGAGGTTAATTCAATACTATTTAAAATATCCAATATTCGACTATCTCCAGAAAAAGGAAACGTTCTCTTTGGGTCGACAGAAATGGGTTGGTGCTTCTCTTTAAAATCATTTGCAGCCAAGTATTGTGAAAATTCTGAAGGTAATTGATAATTAACGCAGAATCGTTTGATATTGATGCGTTTGCTAGAAGATTATGGGGAGATGTATATTTTGACAGCGAAAGGAGATCCTTTAGAAAAGCTCCAAGGGAGGGAGAAGCAAGACAGCGCACATTTACTCACTTTATCTTGGAACCACTATATAAGCTCTATGGTCAAGTTTTGGGCGAAGATCCAAAAGAATTAAAAGAAACACTCGCATCACTTGGAATAGTGCTAAAGAATAGTGCTTACAAGTTAAACATGAAACCATTATTGCGTTTGGTGTTTGATCAATTCTTTGGAAATCTCAATGGATTGACTGATATGTGTGTTAATTTGATACCTTCTCCAGTTGATGGTGCCAAGGCAAAGATCGAAACAATATATACTGGGGATTTAAAGAGTAAATATGGAGCTGCTATGACAGAGTGTGATCCAAATGGTCCACTAATGATACAAACTGTGAAATTATACAACTCCGATAACGTGCTGTCGTTTGATGCTTTTGGTAGAATCCTTTCTGGCACTCTTACAAAAGGTCAGTCAGTAAGAGTGCTCGGAGAAGGATATTCGCCAGATGATGAAGAAGATATGGCGGTTCACGGAGTTTCAAATATTGCTGTTTATCAATCTAGATACAAGATCAATGTTGAATCAGCTTCAGCAGGAAACTGGGTCCTATTGTCTGGTGTGGAAAGTACAATTATTAAAACAGCGACAATTACTGATACTAACGAAGACGAAGACGACCCTGTCTACATTTTCAAACCACTTCGATTCAACACTATTCCAGTTCTAAAAGTTGCAGTTGAGCCAGTTAATCCTACAGAATTGCCAAAAATGTTAGAAGGATTGCGCAAAGTGAATAAATCATACCAAATATTGTCCACCAAAGTCGAAGAATCTGGAGAGCACATCTTATTGGGGACTGGCGAATTATACTTGGATTGTGTGATGCATGACCTTCGAAAGTTGTATGCAGAAATTGATATTAAAATTGCCGACCCTGTTGTCAGATTTTGTGAAACTGTTGTTGAGGTATCTCAAATTAAATGCTACGCCGAAACACCCAACAAAAAGAACAAAATTACAATGATCTGTGAACCGCTAGAAAGAGGTATTGCCGAAGACATTGAAAATTATAGAGTCAACATTAATTCGCCTCCAAAAGTATTGGCAGAGCACTTTGTTTCTAAATACGAGTGGGATATACTTGCTGCCAGAAATATCTGGGCTTTTGGGCCTGATGAAAATGGTCCAAACATGCTTATCAATGACACGCTGCCAGCTGAAACAAACAAAAAGCTGCTGTTTTCTATCAAAGATTCCATCAAACAAGGTTTCCAGTGGGCAACCAGAGAAGGTCCTCTGACGGATGAACGTAACTAACCAATTAATCGTAGCTATTCGCAACCTGAAGTTTAGAATATTGGATGCCACAATCGCAGAAGAGCCAATCTATAGAGGTGGTGGTCAAGTGATTCCAACTGCTAGAAGAGTCTGCTACTCTTCCTTCTTGATGGTAATTTTCAATTTATTTAAGGCAACTCCTAGGCTTATGGAACCAATTTTTTATATTGAAATTCAAGCACCGTCTGACTGTATTCAATCTGTTTATACTGTTTTGGCAAGGAGAAGAGGGCACGTTACCCAGGATTTACCAAAGCCTGGTTCACCATTGTACACTATCAAAGCTTTAATCCCAGCTATTGACTCTTTTGGGTTTGAGACAGACTTGAGAACCCATACCCAAGGTCAGGCATTCTGCCAACAAATATTTGATCATTGGCAGGTAAAATTGTTCTCATAGTAGATTGTACCTGGCGATCCACTAGATAAGACTATTGCTCTTCGTCCTTTAGAACCGAGTCCTGCACCTCATCTTGCAAGAGACTTTTTGGTTAAAACCAGAAGACGTAAAGGTTTAAGTGAAGATGTTTCAATTACTAAATTCTTTGATGACCCAATGGTGATTGTTTACTAAATTAGATTCTTGATTTGGCAAAGTTGGATGGAGCATTTTTAAATCGTTGAGAATAAAACATCTAATTTTAATTTTTACACGCGTCCATGAATACAGCTGCTCCCCAGGCCAAGAATGCCAAACCGCAAACTGATAAGGCGGCTGCAGCTGCAGCTTCAATGATAAAAAAGTCAAAGAATCAAGTTCGAGAATTCTCAAAAATGAGATATTTCAGATTTCGATGTAGGGATGTCAATAAAACCATGGACTTTTACAAATCTTGTGGGATGAATGTGGATTTTGAAGGGTATCAGGAATGTATAAAGCCTCCTACCATGCAGACTGCCCAGGCTGTTAAAAACCCAGCTGTCAATTTTGATAATATATTTAAAAAGGGAGCATTGGAAAAAGAATCAACCGTAGACCTTCAAAAATCAAAACTCCATGTTGCGGCAAATGGACGAGTGTTTGGAATGTCTTTTGGTGGCTCTTCGTATGGTACCTCGTATCATAACCGGGTCATGTTGTTATTCGAAGAAGATTTAAAAGTAACTCAAAACTAACAGCAGTATTCTCAAGAGTTGCAATACACTAAAATTGAACAACAGAATGTCGCAGAAGGAAAAATGCCAGATGCTTCGAAAACAAAACCGGTAGAAACTGGGCATCAATACGAATATTTAGTTATTTACGTTCATTTTTTACAGAGACTTGTAAAGCGAATGGCTTCAAAAAACTATGAAGTTGAAATGGATGTAACCAATTTTGACGGAGTAAAGCTAGCAATCATGAGAGACCCAAATAATATTCAGATTCGATTTGTCGAAATGCCCGATAGTTACTTGAATGACAGTAGTAAAAAGCAGTGGTTTGCTCGATTAGGTTACTATTCTTTAGCAACTTCAAATGCTGATGCCACAGCCCTGTTGTACGAATCACTATTTCACCAGCGAGTTGTAAATAAATCAAAGGACAAAAAGGACAAGGACCAAATACTATTGCCGGACCCTCCAGAAGTCAACATAAGAAAAGTTGGAGCGAACCAAACAGTAAAAAATGCCTTGGCAAAAGGTTCAGGATTCAGGATTGTAGATATGGATGACTTGGTAATTGGTTTGATGAACACGGTATTTTACTGGTTGGGCAATGACATGAGAACACATGCTTGTTGTGTTTGTATTACAGAAGTCAGTAATGCGGACACTGGTCAGGCTATTACGAGACACAATCCAGACGCTTCGCCACTAATTGGAATTGGTACATCTCTTTAATCATAGGGTTTGAAGTCCCCAGTATTGAGGCTATGATTAACAGGTTTAAGCAAGAAAAGCAGGAGTTTGAATGGGATCCTGTGAGGTTAAAAATCGGAAGTACACTTTTTTAACCTTTAGAGGCTGGCATGTGTGCGAGATTCTCTGAAAAGATAAATGATGGGATATATTTGGAGCTGTTCTGTCAGAAAATTGAAACATCAGTCTTGCCAACTAAAGGAACTGGAGGCCGCTCAATGTCTGTGATACAAAAACCAATTGAAGTTGCACCTAAAGAGGAATTCGACTTTATTATAAACCTGAATCATATTGGAGGGCATTCAAGAAATTTATCGGAAGGTGCAATTATTTGTCTCAAAGGCTATGGACAAAACTTGCTGAAAGATGCTGTTGAAAAGCCTGCTCCGCCGCCAGAAGAACTTCTTATGAAGGGAGGAAGAAAGTTTGATCGAAAGATTATAAATATCCCGATAGCGGAAAATGAATCTACGCCAAATGGATCCCAAGAACTGCTGCAATTTGGAAGAAAGCCAAGAGTCAAACCAAAACCCCAGAAGGTTAAAGAAAGGGACGACCTTCAGCGAGAAGCGTTTATATCAAGAGAAAAGAGTAAATCAATATAAATATGCAAAGCTATTGTTTTTATTTGAAAATCGATGAAAATAAGGTGAATTTGAGATAATTCCAAACTCCGATTTCTGTTTTTGAAACGTCCCCTTGAACTCGATTCTTGATTGCTTTTGACAAAAAAGGAACACTGGCTTTCAGCAGATCAAGGTCTGGCTCCAACTGTTTTCCAACTCCTTCCAACAAGATAATGGCAACCCCAACGTTTGCAAAATCCCCTTCAATTTTTACATGATGCTTGCGAACAATGTTAAATACAAAAGATAGAATCTCTGTCACTTGAATATGCTTAAGTGCAAATGCGTTTTCTTTGATTTTTGACATGAATTGCTTCATTGCTTCTGAAAACCCTTTAAAGTCTATAACTGTATTTGGGGTTTTTGAGCGTTCTACCATCAGTTGGGAAATCAAATTTCCGTCGAAATCTGTGATAGCTTTGAAGAGGTCAATGAAATTTGTAAAGTGTTGTACTGAGAGTTGAGAAACTAATCCTGCGTCAATGTAGTATAGATATGCGTTATAATCTTGGTGAATTTCAAGTAGTGACTGCTGCCAAGCTTCCTTGGTTGTTGATTTTGCGATTCTTTCGATGTTTCTGTCGTCAAGGAACAAGTTTGGGTCAAATTTCGATTGAAAAGAGATTATGATATTGCCTGGATGCAGATCGGCATGCAGATGGTTATCTAAAATAAGCATTTTCTAATTAGATTCAATTTACCAGAAAAGATGTCAGTCCAATGGTTGCAACTTGCTTATCATAACAGCTTCCTCCCCATTTCAAGAATTTTTCCATCAAAATTCCGTCCACCCATTTCTCAACCAAGATATCTTTTCGTACATACTTTTGGAAAGGCTGAGGAAATCCTACTGCATCCCACTTGTTAAAGTTTTCTCCAAACAGTACCAAATTATCTGCCTCTACTGAAAGATCTAATTGCGCTCTCATCATCATTGAAAACATATCCACTTCTTCAGGCAAGCTTAGCCAGTGAGAATTAGGGATTGTGTATTCAATTACCATTGCAAAGAATCTCATAATATCCAAATCTACATTTACCAAATATCGCACATATGGATGTAATACCTTAACTGCTACGTATTGCCCACTTTCTCTTAATTTTGCCTTGTGCACTTGTCCAATTGCTCCTACACCGACTGGATTCATTACAAATTCTGAAAAAACATCTTCCAGAGGCTGATTAAAATTCAATTCAATGGTATTCCTGGTATGGATGAAGGAATGTGCTCTATTATTTGATTGTAGCTTTGATAATTCCGTACAAACATATTGTGGGAACAGATCTGCCCGAGAGGAAGCCCACTGGCCTAGTTTAGTGAATGTAGGTCCAGAGGTTTCAATTACCCAAACCATCCACTTTACCCACCATAGCCGGGGTACTTGGTCGGCCATTATTGCTTTGTATTCAATAATAAACCAGGCTGGAAATGTAATAATTAACGGGCCGTATAACATTGCTAATGAGGTAAATCTAATGACCGTCCCTATCCCTAATATCGTCATTTTTAATATTCTCTTTGTAACTTGGGCTAATTTGAAAAATATGGAAGTGTCCACTTGCAACTTGATAATTACAGTCTTTGGTGCTGGAATTATCAGCCTCTGTAATCTTGGGTGCTTTAAAATGAAATTTGAATTTCTTTGTGATACAGCTCTGCAAATAATTAATGGAGTGAATCTCCGCAGCATTCTTGAATTGGGGTAAAAAATACGCGGATCAGTCACTCTAAAGTCTCCTGAGGACTACAATAAACACGTAGGATCAAATATTAGAGCTATTTATTAAGCCGCCATGTCAGCAGTAATAGGATTGTTAAGATCTGATAAAGCCTTGTATACTTTTTCGTAAACCTAATATTAAACAGCAGTTACCATAAATGTAATTGATTGCCCCGGAGCTACACGGAGCACTCTTGGAACCAATCCTTTATAGAATGCAAGGAACCCTTCGGTTTGCAAGATATTCTTTGAGATCTTTACCACTCTAACGAGTCCATTTTCAGTGGATGGATTCTTTTGGATTCTGGTTTTAATTGTATCAACTGGAGCATTGAATAGCGGGCCACAAGCACCTGAAATCAACCCAATAAATGCGGTTTGGTATGAAGGAATGGACTGGATGTCTGGTTGCATTTCACTGAATTTAGACTTTAGGAATTCATAAACAGTAAAATTGGCTGCTTGGTTGGTACCTTGACGAATAACAGTCAGTCCAAGCCCTTTATACAAGGAACCAATACCTTCCTCCTTCACCATTACATAAGCACAATGGAATGCGTTTCTGTACTTTGGAATATCAAGTGGGTCAGTCATAGAGTTTCTTTGTGCTTGCAGACGAATTTTAATTACGTCCATTGGAGTTACGACCATAATTGATTCCGTTGTACCAGCTCCAAGGCCTGCCAAAAATACTCCAGCAGAAGATAAATAGCCAGTTTGTTTGTCTCTAAGTTGATCTTTGTAGAATTCTAATGAAGAGAATCTAATAGCCATTTTTGGGACAATACCGGCAGTGACAGCTCCCAATCCTTTATATAGCGACAGGAAGCCTTCTTTCTGCACAATTGCAATACCAGTCCCAATGAAACCTCTTTTAGCTTGAGCTTTAGCTAATTGCAAACGAACTTTAATGGTATCTAGGATTAGTTATGGACAACCTAAAGGGTGACAGGCAAGAGCTTCACAACAACCAGCAATACCTCCGGCAGCCAAGTGAACCGCAGTATTCTTTTTCCTCTGTGGTGCTTTAGACATATTCAGTTTGTTCTGACGAAAACCCTTGGGTATTTATAATTTGCATGAGCATCAGGTGGGTAACGGCGCCCAACTGTTTTGAATGTTTGTCCGATTTGAGCGGCATTACTAGTGAAACATTGCAGGGATCAACTGCAAAGTAAAATTATTTCTCCATTGATAAATACTTTTGAATATAGAATTTCTAGGAATTTTATTGAATCATAATGAATTTGCAAGTTTGGGAAGCAACCATGTGAAAATATTATCAGGCTTTTTTGTTTTCAGTGCCCTAAAGTCCAAACATTTTGAGGACGAGAAAAGAAGCTTTCATTAATTTCCCCTGCTAAGAAAGGTTTTATGTTCTCCTTCCTGTTGCGAGAAATGAATGACCCTAAGCCAGGCTCTACCAGAGGCAAGTAGCATGTGCTTGCTCGCGTGTAGACAAAGATAGCGTCCATTGCTGCAATAATTTGATTCCTCCTGACGGGGATAATCCAGTCAGATTATAGGCGAGATTTACTGGCTCGATTTTAGTGTTACAATCACTCTGCGGTCAATCACCTGCCAATCGCCAAAACCTAAAACTAGAGATTGGATCAGAGAACTGTGTTTCGTATAAAGCAGATGGAAAGGACTTTGACGCATCTAAATTCGCACAATACATTTACCCTTCATCTTTGGTGGAATGGCAATCGCAGAAAACGCATCACCCGGACTGTTTTGATAATCAAAATGGCTCTTAGACTTTTATTGCACAAATATTATATTTGATTATGATTCTTCTGTTTTGATGGTTTTCAAGTCATCCACTTGCACTTTTTGATTCATCTCAGACAAGAATTTATATACTTTTTCATAAACCTACAATTAACTAGAATTACCATAAAAGTAATAGATTGACCAGGTGCAACACGGAGTACTCTAGGAGTAAGACCTCTGTAGAACGCAGCGTAACCTTCATTTTGGAGGATATTCTTTGATATTTTTACTACACGAACAAATCCATTTTCAGTAGATGGATTCTTTTGAATACGGGTTTTAATAGTATCAACTGGGGCATTGAATAATGGTCCACAAGCACCAGAAATAAAACCAATAATAGCAGTTTGATAAGATGGTAAAGCTTCCAATGTTGGCTGGTAATCAGAGGCGGCTTTCTTCAAGTATTGATAAACAGTAAAGTTAGCAGCTTGATTTGTTCCTTCCATAAGCAAATATTTACCTTGACGGATAATTGTTAAAGTTACTCCCTTGTACAATGATGCGATACCTTCTTCTTTCACCATTACATAAGCACAATGGGCTGCATTTCTGTATTTTGGGATATCCAAAGGATCAGTCATAGAATGTCTCTGAGCTTGCAGACGAATTTTAATTACATCCTAATTGTAAATACAATGGTACCATTGGTGTTACAACCATTACAGATTCAGTAGCACCTGCTCCTAAACCAGCTAAAGTTAGTGTAGCGCTCACCCAAAAATACACCTGCAGAAGAAATATATCCAGACTTGTCCGCCAACTTTTCCTTGTAATATTCAAATGAGGAGAATCTAATTGCCATCTTTGGAACAATTCCAGTAACTACAGCTCCCAGTCCTTTATACAAGGATAAAAATCCTTCCTTTTGCACAATTGAAATACCGGTTCCGATAAACCCAACTCGTTTAGGCTGCTGTTAATACTAGATACCTTTGCGGCATCTGCAGCTGCACTTCCTGCAGTCTTTGTTCTGATTTGTCTTTCACCACGCAACTGCAAACGAACTTTGATTGTATCTAAAGGGTGGCAGGCCAATGCTTCGCAACAACCTGCAATACCTCCCGAGAGCAAGTGAATAGCTAGATTCTTCTTTGGTTTTTTTTCAGCTGTGGACATTATTGTAAAAAATAGGACAATGGTATGTTGGCGATCATCCAGCATCAGCCACGCGTTGATTTCATGTGAAAGGTCAGGTAGACGGGGCAATTACTATTTTAATAAATGGATTACGAGATGAATGATAATGCAATATTATTCAGCAGAAATTCACCAAATAGCGATGTGGAATTTAAACTTTTTTTATTTCAATGCAGGAGCGAATTACACCAGTAACTTTAATAGGAAACCCTGGCTTGAAATCGACTCTCCACCCCAGGGATTCAAAATACTTTTTGTAGGCAGAATTCAAATCGTCAGCGGTGAGTATTCGCAACTGATTCCAATATTTCCGTTCTTCCGTAATTTTGTTCTTTGGATTCTCGGCTGGGATAATAATTCGCTGATTCATTTTAATTGGAAAATCAGGAATATACTTCTTTACAGATGCTAGAGTAAAGACTGCATGCGAAAAGTTGTCGCATTCGTGATACCATCCATTAAAATTGGGGTAGTTCAGTTGGTGTTCAGGGACAATTTTGAAGCTGCTGATACCTTGTTCAAAAGTTAACCTCCCACCGATATCCAGTATCCTATGCCATTCAGATAAAACTGCTGCGGTATGGAACATGTATCGCCATGTGCTCCAATCAATTACTATGTTCTTGAAAATATTTGACTGCAAGCACCCTAGAGCCTTTAGATTATTAAAGTCCATCCATAGAT
Source organism: Boothiomyces sp. JEL0866 (assembly GCA_027604345.1). Taxonomy (NCBI): domain Eukaryota; kingdom Fungi; phylum Chytridiomycota; class Chytridiomycetes; order Rhizophydiales; family Terramycetaceae; genus Boothiomyces; species Boothiomyces sp. JEL0866. The sequence continues at coordinate 122,209 of JADIIZ010000001.1, forward strand.
GAGGGTGATCTTCCTTAAACACCCCACCAAAGCGATCGCATACCAGATGGGGACTAGACTCTGTCCACCACGTGCTACCTGTCCCCCTACCTACAACTATAGAGTCATGTCTGGTTTTCCATTGCTCATTTGCTGGATGAGATACATTGGAATCAAATTGATACAGCTCAGTACCAAACCGACCCAATTCATCCTCCATTTTAAAAAAGAAAAAAAAATCAAGCAGCAATTCTGCCATTCCAGCAGTCTTGCTCGTTGTAATAAAAAACTCCTTATATCAAACATTTTGTATTAGTATTAAAGTTCTACCCAGAATCCAATACACACATGAATATAATCGTTTAAAGGCCGAGCTTGGTTCTTCTCCAGTGGCGACGTTTAGCGTTGTAACGAATAGTGTTATCGGTCTTGAATCTGAACCAGTTTGGAAGTGCTCTGTTTTGTCTTTGTTTCTTTCCAAGAATTCTCTTAACCTTGAATGATTTGTTTGATGGCTACTGTTAGTCCGTTCACTAATTGTATATGTTGCTTGTCCTTACCATTTCAAAAAAGTAAGGGAATTTTCGTTTGTTCCTTTTTTTTATTTCTTGATGAACGAATGTACGCCAATCAAATTCTCCGATGAATCACGTGATACAGCCCTAACCCTTGTGTCCTCGACTTTAGAGGCAAAGTCTAAAATCAAACAGTGATTGAACATTTCAAAATTAGATTCAAAGTTCCTATTTCAAAAATCAGAGCGCGTTGATAATCCTCATTGTGAGCAAGACGCTTCATTCATCAATTGTCCCATTTTAATGTGAACTGCATGCAAGTCTCAATCAAAATATTAACGTATTATTAATCAAGCGCCTGATTGATTACCAAGGCTCTTTTATCTCAATATTTTCGGGGGAAGCAAAACTTTCACGCCTCTTCAAAAATCAAATGACTGAAGAGGAACGAAAATCAGAAGATTCGACAGAAACTAGAGCGAGTCAAATGCTTCGGCATCAGCCATCGACTGAAGATATACCACCTATCCCTCCATTATCTGCGCTAATCGAAAATATTAATCGTTCATTTGACAAGGAATTAAACTTGAATTTAATTTCCAATACAATTAGACCTACTGACGACTATGGATTTTATTTAGACACTAAAGACTGCACTCCTCATGTGGAATTAAGGTACAAGAAATTAATTCCAGCTCAAAGCAAAAAAAGACTCTAACAGTCAAAGAAAATGAATGGATATCAATATTGTCTAGCTGGGAGCAGTCAGCAAAGAAGAAAAAGAACAAAGTATTCGATATTAATCAAGATAAAGAAACTGTGTAGACAAGGGATTCCAGATTCACTGCGAGCGCAAGTCTGGCAAAATCTTGCTGGATCAAATAGAAAGAAACAGATTGGAAAATTTAATGTATTCATAGTTAATAATAAGGAACTGAGGACGCGGACTGACAAGCCGCCAATTTTTGATATCATAGAACGGGATATTCACAGATGTTTTCCTAGTACTTGTTACTAACTCTAGCTCATGTAATGTTTTCTGATGCAAACGGGGAAGGGTAATTATATATTGATAAAGGCAAAAGAACCTTCGTGACGTACTTCGAGCGTATGCGCTATACAATCCTACTCTTGGATATTGTCAAGGAATGGGAATGATTGTTGGACTATTGCTGATGCGAATGAACCCTGAAGTATTCTAGTTTAATACCAGGATTCCTTTTGGATGTTGGTTGTAATTTTGGAAAGCTATATACCAGATTATCACTCTGAGAACCTGTATCAACTTCGAGTAGATGCAGCAGCATTTGAATTGTGCTTGAAAAAGTTTCTCAAACCATTAGCAAAACACATGGTACGTTAGTATTTATGTAGAATGAATTAAAGCCTCTAAATTACATGACACAGTGGTTTTTGACTTTGTATACAATGACACTACCATGGAATACTGTGCTCAGATTGTGGGATATGTTTCTACATGATGGAGCAAAGGCTTTGTTTAGAGGAGGACTGGGGATTCTCGCTCCAAAAAAATGTACCTTATATTAACCCAGCATATATAATCAAGAATTGCCCGACATCATCAGATATCTTGGAGTACCTGTTTTCATTACCAAAACAAGTTACTGATCCAGATGAGTTTATAGAAGAATGTTTAAAAATTAAGCTTGGACATAAGGATTTAGATAAGATGCGCAATCAAGTCAAGATGGCACATAGTTCATTGGATAGCGGTGTAAACAAACGATAATAATAAAACATATTAATCCAAGTTGGCGCTAGAGAAGCAAAGTATCCGTGCGCTTTGCCCTCATTTTTTCCCAAATGTCCAGAGATCACAAGAGCTGGGAGGTAGACATTATTAGAAGCTTGAATGCCAAAGTCAAAGTATGCTTGATATATTAATCCTAGGATAAAAATAGTGCTCTTTCAGATCTCAGACAATGGGTGAACGAACCAAGATCGCTCGGAAAACTCTCGGATACTGGCTGGGAGAACCTTTTGACCAGTTATATTTCTTTTATTGAAAAAGAAAGGGAGCAACATCGACAAAAAGTGCGAGCAAATAACCGCCCTGCAATTAACCATATTGCGCTAGTTATTGGAATATTCAAGGATATGGTTGTCTTGGCTTCTCAAGAACAGCCAATGGTACTCAACAACAAAATATTAAAGTTCATTTTGCATACATTGAGTACAAATCAAGAAGATAAACTTATTACGGCACCATTTACAAAGTGCTTGGTAGCGATGTGTTCGCAGAGGATATTCAGAGAGGTATGCCACTGATTCACCTAGCGATTAGATGATAAGGAATGGCATTTGACTGTGGATTATTGCATAGATTTTTTCTTGAAAGAATCTGAAATTCAACCTACATTTGATCGAGCAGATCGTAGAACTGAATGGTAAGGATCTATGTAACATAGTCTGGACTTGGCAACTTGTTTTTCTGCTATTGTTGGTGCTACATTCGCCAATTCAGTTATCACCGATGCCAACGAACTGTTGACTTTTATTTCACAGTACATTTCACTCTATCAAATTGAAAATTTATCTTTTGAACAGCTATTGAATACCTCAATCAAAATATTACTGTTTCTGGATATCGATAATCTCGACCTTTCGTTTGCATTTCTTAAAGCTATTTTCCACCGATTGATTGATCTCTATTCATCAAAGAACGAAAACCTAAAACTTGCAATTCTCAGATTATTCAGGATTTATATATCAATTGGGAATCAAAGGGATGTAGAGGAAGAAGGGCCAGGATTCCTTAAAAATTGCTATCGATTATTGAATTTAATGACTGCAATGGATAAACAGCCACCAATAATTCCACTCAATACCATTCACATTTTAGATGAATCAATTTGTTCGCAAAAACCTTATTCTGACAATATTATTTTGTCTTGGACCTTCATTAACTTGCTAGCAGAGCTATGTTTACTGGAAATTAAAAACCCGAATGAATTTAGCAGTCAACAATCAAGTGATTCTTCCGAAAGACCACGAAAAAAGTCAAAGATTGTCAATGGTGCTTTTCTAACTAGACTGTTGAACAATTCTGAAGTAAACTGTCAAGTGTGGGGATTGCAAATACTAGTCCGAATTCTTAAATTGTACCCGCAAGCACTTCGAGGGATTGTAAATCTCTATGCTAATGACATATCTGTTTTGTTTAGTAGCCACGATGTGAATGTACAGCAAAATGCAAGTTATTGTCTATACACGATTTCAAAGAACCCAGAGTTATTTTTGGAAAATTTTGACGGACATTCAGTGTTCGAGACGTGCTTGACTAGATTGATAGGGCTGGGAGAAAATCTGCGACCTACCCTAAAATTAGTTACCTTTTTGTTGGAACAGAATCAAGTACCATCAGAGAAACTCTATGATCTTGTGCATTTTTTCAATACTGTGGAATCATGTGTGCTAAATGGTGATGGATCGAAATGTTTAGCAAGATTACTTGCCCATCCAAGTATCTTGGACAAGAACCTTTACCAAAAAGTTGTGGAAACTTTATTCGATGGCCTTCAACCGCAATCTATTCACTCAGCAAATCTGCACTTTCATCAATTTATTATTTCGACGATCTATAGCATTTTTTTCCTTCAAATTGATGAATTCAAACTACAAAGCATTCCAATTCTCGAAGAAAAAAAACTATTTGATTGGGAGTTTCAAAATATCTATGAGCGGTTGGTTTATGTATCTGGGACTAATGGCGAAATACTGACAGATCAATTGTACAAAGAGCCAAACAATAGCCCAAATTTCCAACCTGAAGGAAAAGAGCGATTAGTTTCATATATGCAAGAAAAGATTTGTTGGTATTTGGGAGTATTGGATACTATCAAGGATGATGATGTACGATTCTTGTGTAGTCTTACCGTTGCAAAGGTTATCCAATTCCTTCCTGCTTCGCAAGAGTTTGTTGAACTTTTTCGGGAACAGTTAAACCTCCTATCTTCAAACTTATCTACAGCTTCAAATGATATTTGTACTCCAAATCTTTTGGAGCACCTTCAGATCATGTCCACACACTTTTCTACATCGAAAGCACTTCTATGGCCTTTAAACGAAGATTTGACACTTCAAATCCTGTTTCAATTGGTAGATATCAAGGATGAAACACAACTTTCTCCAACTGATTCGCAATTTAGTGATTTTATTGCAGATAGAAAGGCTTCTCATAAATTAAATCTGTTTGAAATTACAAATTATGGAAAAAATATAAATTACAACGATTTAGAAGAATTTGACAGGAAAATGAATATTTTGATAATGAACATGAAAACTTTGGCCAGGAGCACTTTTAAATTTACCGAGTTTGTAGATATTTTGAAAGAGTATATTACAATTCTAATTGAATCGAAAGAATTTGAACTGAATTGTATAATATTCGGAAAATATTGCGAACAAATTATGGACGTTTTTGAATTTGGTATAGCAATGGTTTAATTGTAGATTTTTGGCTGTTAATTCTTGATAAATTAAAAGAAAAACTAAAGGAGCCTCCTCTCGATGGAAGTTATTTATATAGACAGGTGTGTATCAAATTCCTGACCTATTCATTCAGAAAAGTTCAAGATGACTTGGATATAATCTCGCTAAAGAATAGCAGCGAGAAACTTATTAGCTATCTGATTCATCACTATGATATTTATCCAATCTCTGTTAAATTAGACATTTCCAGATTTTTGCTTGCGCTTGCAAGTAACCCTAGATTAAAGGTTATTGCCAATACTTGCAATCCAGTTGGAGTGTTTTTGGAAAGCGTTCGGTTTGATGTATTTCAGTACAAACTTTACTTGGCCCTCGAATTCCTTCCACAATTTTTCAAGACTATTGATAAGAGGCAGTATCATAAAGTGGTGGAGTCTATCAGAAAATATGTCTTGACAGCTGATACCAATGATGTACAAAATATTGGCAACTCTATGATATATGGCTCAATCCTTAGATCAATAGGATCAGCTGATGAAGGCGTTATGGTGTCCCTTCTGCAGCTTGCCGCCGATCAACCTTCTTTCGACACCATTCCATTGATTTTTCAAAGAACTTCCAAAGAATTCGGATTCAAATCGGTGTCAGACCTTTTAGAGTTATATCTTGACACAATGCTGAATAATTGGACACTAGGCTTTGAAGAATTTCCCATCTATTTATTCCAATGTGACAGTATTTTACTTTTTGCCAAGAAATATCCAGATAGTGTTGCTCTTTATTACCTCAATAACAACCAAATTGATGAGATTGAAAAGATGACTGAAATTATTTCCACTTCTGAACTTTTGACCAAAGTATTTGCAAAGTTATATTCAAACAGTCTTGTATACAAGGTTTTATTCGTTTAATGTAGAATATCGAAGGAGAAGCTCTTTTGCGAAAGTTGGCTGATCAAGATTCAAAGGTTTTTCTGGATGTTGTGCTGGAAAATTTTGTTCCAATCTCTTTCAACCTGTTAAAAATGGCTCATGGAATAGAATATTTTGATATTAAACTACTCCCCGAGGTTCTAGGAAGTGGATTGCTGGATGTCGGCAGTCAATCTCCTGTGAATAGCAACAGCAATAATATTCAACAAATAATTAGTGCTTTAGAATATCTTTTTGGGTGCAAATCAGATGATATTCATGAAAAGTTAAACTTGAAAACCCTCTACTTGTTATTCCATCAATTGAACGTATACCTAAATAGGCAATCCTTTGTTGACAAACAATTGTCAATTATCAGGAACGGATATACACTTTTGATTATTCTCTCTCAAAAATTAATTCTCCATCCGTTAATATACCAAACCGTAATGCGAAATCTACTATTGTATGCGGGGACACCGTCTCTCACGAAGCCTATTTGCAGTTTGATAAACTATTTGACACACCTATGCCAGAAACAAAATGAATACGTTGCAATTACTCACCATGCGGGCACAAACATATCTATGCTAAGCTCGTTCTGCTACTGTGCTCAGGAAGACAATCAAACCTTGGTAGAGACTATGGAGGGAATTATTACCATCTCCACGTCATATTTAATGATAGACCAGGCAGAGATGAAGCAAAATATGTTACTGGTTGGATTGGACCCTGAGGTAGAACAGTTCAAATCGCTTTTTACCAAATTTAATGTAAAACTTGACAACATCAGCATATTGACTAATTGGCTTATGTCTCTAGATTTAAATTCGTTTTTGTCGAAATCTCCTTTCTTACGAATGTCAAAGGCATTGGACTCTCTGGAGAATATCGGATTTATACGGGAATTTGATAAGCAGGAGTCAATTATCAAAAAGCTGAAGGAGATTATTCAGAGTCCTGATAGCAGATTGCAAAGCATCAAGCCTATTGCTGCAGAGACCTTTGCAAAGCTAATGAATCATTTTAGGGTCAGTTATCAAGTATACGATCAGTTTGAATATATTCCAGATAATTCAGATTGTTATATTGGATGTAAAGTCGCGCTAGAAAAGCTTTTCTCTTATTTATTTCATTCCGAGTTGGATACCGTCTATTGCTGTTTTTCTGTCCTGTCAACTATCGGATCGCTGATCGATTCCCAACCAGCCTTTGCTGAGCTCGATGAAGCGATTAAAGGACACTTGAATCTTTTTCAAAGCAACCAACAGCTTTCAATATCTACTTTACGAGATTATCCTTCAATTGACGATCGAGCAATTTGGAAAAGTGCTGGGAAATCTAAAGATGAATGGGTAAATACTTTTGCAAACTCATTGCTCAATAGTTTTGATTATCCAGATTTTTTTATGTTTTTGGGACCAATGTTTGAAATTCAACCCCAATTTGCAATTGCCATGCTTCCTTACTTGGTGCACTATATCTTGAGCACAGAAGTTAGTAGCGCCCCAAATCAGTCAAAATATATCATCAAAGATATATTATCGCAAGATATCAAGGAGTTTTTTAGTGCTACTACTGAAGACAATATTATAGCCAAAACAATACTACTTGATATAATTATCGTAGATTATTTCTAACATTAGTTTTTATTTAAAACCAAACCTTCAATTCCCTACCATCAGTGGCTTGACTTGGATTTTGTTACTGTTGCAAAAGCTTCCCTGGAGATTCGGAATCACCTCAGCACCATTTATTTTGTAGAACAGTATTACTCCCAGAATAAGAGAGTTGATCCATTGCCATCTGTTATCTGGCAATTTCTTTTGGATGGATATCGTGGACTACACGACACGGACGGATTTCATGGCACTATATCTTCGTTGGATTCTAACGGAATCAATTTCCTGGACTTGATTCAGCAAAAGGAGGCATATGACAAGGAATGGCTAAAACTGTTTTCATTTCAAGATGCTCTGCACCAGGTTAACAACCCTGGGAGTTATTCGGAAGATCTGATTGAAATTTTAGCAAATTCTGGCCATTATCAAACTGTTCATCAATTAAGCATCAATAGCACTTGTACTGATAAAGAACTGGATAAATATGGATGTATGTGGAGATTAGGTCAGTGGTCAACAGATATAGTTGGAAAGGATTTCAAAGTGGGTGGTAATTCAAACAGTGATTTTTATCATTTGCTCTATCAGCTGGAGCATTCATCTAATATTTCAAAGCTCTATCAAGATATAGATGGATGTCTAATCTCGCACAGTAGCTTATTCAGCAATTTTCCGAATAGCATATCCATTTTGGAGATTAAAGAGATATTGCACTACAAGGAAGGTTCAGATGAAATGCTTCATCGGGATATATTTGATATTTGGGATGCTAGAATGGGCAGCTTGTTAAAGGAGTACAAATTTGATGATTTAGAACAAATACTTGCAATTAGGACGCGGGTAATGGACATTTTGCTAAATGGAAAAGAAAAACTAGGCACTAGCAGTGTCGGGTATCTTCCTCTACAGAATTTTTTCAAGAAACATCTGTTCTTGGTCGCAGATCTTGCTATTGAGAACAAAAATTTGGTTTTAGCTAGAAATTCAGAGTTGCAACTTGAAAAAATACATAATCTTTCTCTATTAGATTTAATCAAAACAAAAATTCTATCAATCAAAATAGAATGGGCACGCGGCCATAAAACTGTAGCCATGAAGTTTTTCGATAGTCTACTCAAAAGTACGATTGAAGACCGAACTGTGAATTCAAGTTTAAAAGTTGAAATGTTGCATCTTTATGGGATGTGGTCAAAATTAAGTCGAAAGTCGACGCCAAAAACAATTGTAAAGGATTATCTACAACCTGCATTGAAAAGACTTGATTCATGCGCATCTTTCAGCAAAGGAAAGTACTATTTCGACTTGGCCCATTACTGCGATGAGATCTTTAATACAATGGAGACAGATGAAACGCATGCAAGATCTGTAAAATTGTTACAACGAAGAAAATCGGACTTGGAAGAAGTGAAGCGTGTAGGAGAAAGTGCAAAAAGGAGCAATTTTATTCAAAAGTTGACAAAACAGGTCGAGATTGATGAGCATGAAATTCTTCAATATGAAGAAGAAAAGCGTCACTATTTACTGTCAAGTATTCAAAACTATATGCATACGTTAGCCAAATCGGATATGAAAAATGAGCATTCGGTTTTTAGACTATGTTCTCTCTGGTTTTCAAATCCTAACAACTTGGAGATCAATGCCTTTATCCAAAAAAACTTTATCAATATTTCAACAAACAAATTTTTAGTCCTGATGCATCAGCTGTCAGCTAGATTTTCCGTAAAGAACTTGGGCACGGAGTTTTACAACACTATAAAGAGTTTGATGGAATCGATAGTTATCGACTACCCCTACCAGTCTCTGCCATACATTTTCGCTCTGAAAAACGTTGCAGCTGAAAAAAGTACTCAACCCACTTCGTTAATTTCCAGTGACACAATTGACAGTTTTATTTCCAAAATTAGAAAAGAGCGAAGCATGGAAAGAATTGTTTTTAACATGGAGAAGCTATTTAAAGGCTATTATGTTGCAGCGTATCTTCCTGTCCCCAAAAACAAAAGGTTGACTTTGGATAGTTCATCGATACTGTTGAAAATTAAAGCGGAGGCCAAAATTCCTGTTATCACAGTTCAGCAGAGTGTTTTAGTTCCGAAAGCTTACGAAAATATCATCTACATTGAGAAATTTGAAAGTACATACAACTTGCCGGGTGGAATAAACGCACCAAAAGTTCTGAAATGCATTGGAAGCGATGGCAAAGTCTATAGACAGCTTGTTAAATCCAAAGGTAATTCACGGTAACCCTAGATGACTTGCGTCAAGATTCTGTGCTATCTTCTGTTTTTAATGTTGTTAATTTGCTCCTTGCGAAACAAATTGGATCCAGAAAGCGCAAGTTGTCGATTCGAACATACAAGATTGTTCCAATCGCAGCTCAAGCCGGGGTTCTCGAATGGGTTGATGGAACTGTACCATTTGGCAATCTTCTTATCCAGTGTCACCCAAATACCAAAATTGCAGAAGAATTATCTCGATACAGGACGGTGATGAAATCTGAACATGACAAGAAGGGATCCACTCTAGAGTCTAAATTGAAAGTTTACAAAAAAATCGAGAAAGCCTTTCCTCCTATATTTGGGGCAGTGTTCTTTGAAATGTATCGAGATCCAAAAACTTGGTATGAAAATCGCCTGAAATACATTCAAAGTTTAGCCGCAAGCTCAATTGCAGGCTATATGCTTGGGATCGGTGATCGGCACTGCCAAAATATTTTATTCGATAAGAATTCTGCGGAAGTGATCCATATTGATTTGGGTATCGCATTTGACCAAGGAAAATTGCTATCTACACCAGAATTGGTGCCGTTTAGGCTTACAAGAAACTTAGTTCATGCCATGGGGATTACTGGAGTTGAAGGTGTATTCAAACGTGGGTGTGAAGAAACTCTAAAGATATTACAAACAGAGAGTGATTTTATTTTTACGCTGTTGGATGTTTTCAGACATGACCCTCTTTACTCATGGTAACTTTATTTCTAATGTCAGGACCGTATCTACTCAGAAACTTCAAAAAATTCAAAGGGATGATCAGGACGACGAAGGGGAATACCAAAAATATCTAGACAAGGAAATTTCAGGAAATGAAGAAGCAGATATAGCACTTTTTGGGGTGCGAAAGAAGCTGTCTTCTAATCTGAGTGTGGAATGCCAAGTTGAGGAGCTCGTGAATAGTGCGATGGATCCAAATAATCTTTGCAGAATGTATCCAGGATGGCAAAGTTGGATATAATACATATGTAATATACTACTATCATTTAGATTTATTGCTATTTTACATAAATATAAATTGGTCGATCGAAGCCTCTCTCTTCATCTGGTATTACTTTCTTTAGTAACTTAAAGCCCACTTTTTTCTCCAAATATCTTGGAAATTCGTCTGGGAAGAATTCCATATCTAAATAGTTTTGCCGCATTTCATCAGTCATCCCAGCTCGTTTTTTGTACCCATCCAATCCTTGCCATTCAAGTATGAATATCCCTCCTTTGCTCAAGTAACTATACACTTTTTTGAAGAAATACCGTATCCCGCCGTCGCCATTGTTGAGATGAATCCATTTTGTAATACTAAGAGCTAGTATTACATCAAATAGCTCTTGATCCTCACAAGGATAGTTCTCATGGACCCAGTCCCCACACCTAAAATAGACATTCAAAGTTTTCTGTAGCTGTTGAGGTAGTATTCCAAAGTGCTCGATGCACGAGACTGGAAAATATTGCTTACAATCTGGTCCCGCAAGTGACTGAGTAACTGAGAGGGTATACCTTGCCTTTCTAATCAAATCTGGATCGATATCTACTCCTTCAACGTAAGAGGGAGTAAATTTTTTGGCAATCTCTATACTTATCCGTCCGGCATTGCAGCCAATATCACATACTCGTTTTCCTGTAAACCATTCTTTTTCAAATAATGAAATCCGCGAATCGGTTATTCTATATCCATAGTAGTTCTTGTAGTTTCCGTAGATAGTATCTTTTGGATTCTTTTGCAATTCGACGTGGTGGTTGGTAGACTGTTTAATATGAAGGGTGGGTGCTCTTCTATAAGAATGGTGGGCTGTATCGTTTAAATGGGCTAGGTATGGGTTTTCTGACATTCAGATCACCGGTAAAAAATTTGAAATATATTGAAGATTTTTCCAAAGATATAGCATTCCTTGAATAGCATTCGTTTGAAACTTGGATTAGAATTGTCATGGAAACGCATTGGCCTTCATAAATTCGGTAATCCAGCAGGCGTCCGATTAAGGATATAGATTCTCATATATGAAACTAACTGGCTAAATTTTTATCAATTTATTCAAACTGGGTTCAAAATTTGAGGGTACGCCTGATTCACTTTCTCATAGAGCTCTGGCTTTGTGTTTCTCAGTGCTTCTGGGTCTTCGGCCATACACACATACGATGTTGCAACACCAGAGCGAATGACATTTCCCAGCACATGAAACTCTACCTGGGAAACAAAGAATCCAACGACAATAGCAGAAGGCAAAAGTGCTTGATAGAGATTGTAGTCAAAAGCTAGATAAATGTAGAGGACACCCAGCCCAATTACTATGGCAGAAATAAATAAAGATCCCATATTCAACACCACATGAGTAAAGCAGTCATTGATAATTGGTTCAATTCCCCTCGCTCGAAGTAGATTTAGAGTAGATTTTGCCGCTGTACAATAATCTTTGCCATAGACTGCCACTTGAACAAACGCATAAACGTTAAAATAACGAAGAATATCCCCAAATATAGAAAGTAAGCAGGCGCAACAACAACTGCATAATGATCCAAGATTATTTGAATTTCCTGCGCGATTTCGAGCACTAGAGTTTAGCATTTGAATTAATGCTATTAATAGAGAACCAAAGCAATTCGAGCCCAAACTAGTGGTCCAAGCCCTTTTAAAAGATGCGGTAGTTGGATTTTGTATTGGAATGCTCACGTTTCCGTTTCCATCACTCACACCTAGGAAATAGTATGAGGCAAAAGTCCCGCAAGAAGTTAAATGTACACTATTAGATATTATTTGGGTGACCCAGTAAAACATGAATATCTACTATCAAATGTGCCTTACCATGTAGACTATCAGAAAATTAAAGAATCCATTGTCAATTTGATTATTGAACGCACCTATAATGAGACCCGTCAATGTAAATCCCCACCAAAGGGTGAAAACAACCTGGAAAAATAACCCTAATACTGCATATCCTATTATTCCGGTATACTTTCCGGTTACATTTGTCACCGTTTTTAAAATTACTTTTGCGAGGGGAATTTTATCTCGCTTGGCCCAGAACAAATACACTACTTTAGAAACAGCTTACTATTCAGGGCTGCCAACAGCGCCGCTGCAATTGTGTAAGAGTAAATTTGATAGATAGCAGCAGCTACCGCTCCTGCAGCGTAAAGAAGGATAGCCAACACCAATGTGATGTGAATTATTGTACCTGCATACTTTTGAAGTGCTATCAAGTAACCTAAACAAAACAGGAATCCGGAAAACACTGTTAATATCACATATCCGGCTAAAAGTCCTGATTGGTGAGAATCAGGGCCGGCATATACACTTCCATTATCTGGACTGTAATTATTGATTGCGTTGGAAACACTGTAAATCGCGAAACCCGTAATCCCAGTAAATCCAAGCATGCAAAATATCCACAGAATCAGAGCCCAAACATCCTTTGTTACTTTGTTATTACTTGATAAGGTTTTGGTATAAATCTTTCTTCTTTTTTTGGAATCAATTCCTCTTGGCTTTGAGCTACATATACCGGAGGGCTAGACATGGTTTAGATTTGTCGCGTCAATCTTATCGTTAAAAATTTGATCCAAATTCACTAAAGGACATTCAAGAATCCAATTTGCCAATCTAATTAAAGAACTGTGTGGATACTTCAAATCTATTTGGATTAAATAGAGTGATACTCGCCAATTAATCTACGTTACAATATTTTCAGGACCAGAGAGCAAGAATTTATTGTTCGCCTTCATGGGTAATGTAAGCTTGTCTTATTTTCCCGTACAGAGATGGAGCTGTTTAAAGAGTACTTGTGGTTCTTTGGCAAAGCAGATAAATGTAGTAACTACAGTTTCAATTGCATTTGACAATATAGAGAATTCTAAAACTCCTATAAAAATAAAACCCATAATGACATACTTTTCCCAATTAGCCATACCCGAATCAAAAGATATATAAACAAAGACGGAAGACGACGTAATTAAACCTGCAATTCCCAATAATACTGTCGTTGATTAATGCATCTACGCCGCTATTCTTATCGCGAATATCAGATTTAGGCCAAAAGACAAATAGATTGATACTTTGATGGATATTCCTGGATGCTTATAGATAATTGCAATACAGCAAACAAAATATAGAGGCAACCAAAATTGCTAATAGAAGCAGGCGAGATAATCTTTTGGGATTATTCCCGCAAGATCGTGATTTGATTCCAATTTCAGTACTAGCTCCTTTATTAGTCACTCTTACCAAGGACTGAAAGCACTACAAAGCTGCAAGATGCAAATATAACGCTACCAGTGCCCAAAAATCTTTTACGCCCTCGTTCTTGAACCGATTTTCCTTTGCTACCCTTTGATTATAATTCATATTCGAATTCATGGTTGCCAGTTGCACAAGTTTTAAGAAAAATCTGCCTCGCATAAATGCCAAATATTTTCCAAAAGCGTGTGAATTTATTATTAGAATCCAAGTAATACTTGGGGATAAACTTCGCGGACTTTGTTGAATAATTCTGGCTTGGTATTTAACAATGCTTGAGGATCTTCAGCCAAGCATACAAAGGTGGTAGTAACTCCAGAGTCGATTACTCCAGAGAGAACGGAAAATTCTACCACTCCAATGAAAAATCCAACCAGGCCCATTACCAAGTAGTTTGGCCATACATTCGGAATGGCTGGGCTTATTTTAACATAGGCAAGAGCGATCGCACCAGTAATAATACCAATCATCAAACAGCCCATGCCCAAAACATTACCAATCAAGTTATCATTGATGACTGCATCGATACCACGAGATTTAGCCAATTCCCAAGTATCTTTGGCAGCAGTACAATAGTCTTTACCGTAAATAGCTACTTGGGCGAATGCGTACTTGTTGAAGTATTCCAAAAGGTCTTCAAACAGACTCAAAATGCAAGCAATGCAGCACAAAATAATTTGTAGAACAATATTGTCGCCTCCATCGTTTTTACGGGCATTGTTCACTAAAAATTTCAAGGTTTGAATAATGGCAATGAGTAGAGATCCATAACAATTTGGACCAAAACCAGTGGTTAAAGCTCTCTTGGCAGAGGCCACGGTTGGGTTGGTCACTGGAACGTTTACATTACCACTTCCATCTGCAGTGCCCATGAAGTAATAGGTAGCAAATACACCTGCAACTGTAATATGAACGGAATTTCCAATAATTTGCGAAGTCCAGTAAAAGAAGAAGACGCAGTAAACACTGAGTCCGTATACTGCCCCATTACTAAGCACTTGATTATTTCCAAGCAAGTAAACTCCAGTCAATGTGAATAACCACCAAACAATGAAAACAATTTGCACGACTAGACCAATAACCCCAGCTCCCAAAGTTGCTGGGTACTTTTTGGTGATTGAAGTAACTGTCTTCAAAATAACTTTGGCAAATGGAATTCTGAATCTCCAAGACCAGTAGGCCCAAGCAGTTAGTGCAGCAAGAACCAACATTATAATTCCAACAACAAACTGTCCCAGGATGAAAAACAGCGCAGCTATAGCAAAATTCATGACTATAGCCATTATCAAGGTAATTTTGATCAAAGTACCGGCAAATCTAAAATTAATAAATGAAAACCTTTGCATCATGAAAAAGTAAATCAAACTAACAACAAATCCAACACCAACAGAGGTAACTAAAATTCCAATAAAGTTGTCAGTAGAAACAGAAAATTGCGGATCAGACGAAGTTGTTGTACCGTCTCTCTTTGTAGGTGTGTTATTCGAAGGAGTATCCGTGGAAGACGCGGTGTGGCTCTTCAAATAGTTTATACCTGGATTAATTTTGCTTACTGTAAGCTGATAAACCTGCGAATCCAATTAAACATAAAATCCACAACCCAACTGCCCACACATCTTTATATTGAGAGGATTTAAATCTTTCCTCCTTTTTAGGAGGTTCAATACTTGAATTATTGTTCAAAGGCTCAGTACTTTGATAGACGTACGGTTGAGGAGGTGGTGGATTAGTGTTTGGTGGAGGAGTTCCATAAGGAGGTTGGCCATAAGGTTGTTGACCATATGGCTGCTGTGGATATGGCTGTTGACCATATGGCTGCTGCTGACCATAATTTTGTTGTTGATACGACATTAGTCAGATTCAAAAAGGAAATCAACCACTTAAATTTCGCTAAAAATGAGGCGCGGTAGAATTTGCCACACAACATGATTCACAGCCTGAATGGAAACTCTTGCGTCTTGAAATAAGTCTGGCAAGTAGCAATATGTAGTATCTTTGATAGAGTCCGATGACTAATTAAATCTTGCGTTGCCTACAAAATAGTGCATCGGGGCAACCTGTCAAACAACTTTTATAAATACTGAATCTCAAGCACCTTTGTGATCAATATGGCTGATTTGCTTTTGCTACCGAGTGATTAAAGATTATACCGCGAACTGCAAAAGAATTAACAACTGTCAGTTTTTTCCGGTTGGAGTAAACGAATAACAAACGCTGAAGAACGTCAAATACATCAAACGAGAAATTTAAAATTTTTATTAGAATCCAAGCAAAACCTGAGGATAGACTTCACGAATCTTGTTGAACAAATCTGGTTTGGTGTTTAGTAGTGCTTGAGGATCTTCAGCTAGACATACAAAGGTAGTGGTTACTCCAGAGTCAATCACTCCAGAGAGCACAGAAAATTCCACCACTCCAATGAATAATCCTGCTACCCCCATAATTAGGAATGCACCTGTTTCATTTGGGATGGCAGGACTTAGTTTAACATAAAGCACGGCGATTGCGGCTGTAATAACCCCAATGAAAAGACATCCCATTCCCAAAACATTACCAATCAAGTTATCATTAATGACTGCATCAATACCACGAGATTTAGCCAATTCCCAAGTATCTTTGGCTGCAGTGCAGTAATCTTTACCATAAATTGCAACTTGAGCAAAGGCATATTTGTTGAAATACTCCAGCAAGTCTTGGAAAATATTCAGTATGCAGGCAATGCAACACAAGATAATTTGTAGAGCAATATTGTCACCTCCATCGTTTTTACGGGCATTGTTCACCAAAAATTTCAAGGTTTGAATAATTGCAATGAGTAGGGACCCATAGCAATTTGGACCAAAGCCAGTAGTCAACGCTCGCTTTGCAGATGCTGCTGTAGGGTTTCGCACGCTTACTGTTACACCTCCACCAGCGTTTGGGATTCCCTGGAAATAGAATGTTGCAAACACTCCAGCAACAGTAATATGTACTGCATTTCCTATTACTTGACTGTTCCAGTAAAAGAAGAATACAGTAAACACAAAAATTCCGTAACTAGCACCAGATCCTAAAACCTTGTCGCTTTCAAGCTTGAAAATACCTACTGCAGTAACTACCCACCATCCAATGAAAATAACCTGTACAATCAATCCAATTACTCCAGCAGCTAGTGTTCCTGGGAATTGCTTAGTGATTGATGTAACTGTTTTCAAAATAACTTTGGCAAATGGAATTCTGAATCTCCATGACCAGTAGGCCCAGGCGACAAGACATGCAATGATCAGCATGAAAACTCCTGCAATTAATTGTCCCACGATGAAGAATAGCGCTGCAATCGCGAAATTAACAACAATTGCAATAATTAATGTTACTTTGATTAATGTGCCGGCAAATCTGTATTAGAAATAAACACCTTTGCATCAGGAAAAAGTAAATAACGCTTAGCAAAAATCCTACTACTGCTGATGTAACTAAAACACCAATAATTTCTCCAGTAGGAATTGATACTTGATTTGTTGCACCAGAGGTATTGTCGTTGACGTTTGACTGATTGTTTGTTGTAGTGTTATCCGTAGTAGCGCTAGTTCGAAGATGATTAATACCTACGTTAGTGTGTATTACTGTAAGCAGAAACTCCAGCAAACCCCAACAAACAAATGAACCACAAAGCAATCGCCCATCCGTCTTTGTACTGAGTGCTTTTAAATCGATCTTCTTTTTTTGGTTGTATATTGTTTTGATTTTGATAATTTGGAGGAGCTTGCTGATAAACCTGAGGCTGAGGTTGGCTATAGTATTGCGGTTGAGCTCCATAGCCATTTTGCTGATATTGCTGAGGTTGGCCATAGGGGGATTGGCCGTATTGTTGCTGTTGGTACGACATGTCAAAAATAACGAATCTTAAGGGTGGGTTGACAGGTCAAAACAATGTACCCACCAATCAAATTAACACAGATACTTATTTATTCAAATAAAAATCAAAAGCCAAGCAATACTTGTGGGTAGACTTCTCTAATTTTGTGGTACAATTGTGGTTTTGTGTTCAATAATGCTTGTGGATCTTCGGCCAAGCACACAAAGGTGGTAACTACTCCAGAGTCAATTACACCAGCCAATACGGAGAATTCAACTATTCCAATAAAAAGAGCGATAACTCCAAAAAAGACATATGCAACGACAGTGTCTTGGAAATCAGTAGAAAATTTGACATACAACAATGCAATTCCGCCAGTGAGTAGCCCAATAATCAATGATCCAATAGACAGAACATTGCCGATTAAATTGTCATTGATAATAGCATCAATACCCCTGGATTTAGCTAATTCCCAAGTGTCCTTGGCAGCAGAACAGTAGTCCTTTCCATAGATTGCGACTTGAGCAAAAGCATATCTGTTAAAGTATTCCAGCAAATCTTCAAACATGCTTAAAATACATGCAATGCAACATAATAGTAATTGACAGGCAATATTGTCATTGCTTTGGTCGTTACGGGCGTTATTGACGATGAATTTAAGAGTTTCAATAATTGCAATCAGCAAAGATCCATAGCAGTTTGGCCCTAATCCAGATGTCATTGCTCTTTTGGCAGCTTTGGCAGTAGGATTGGATACCGAGAGAGTTACATCACCGTTTCCATCGGCAACCCCTTGGAAGTAATACGTAGCGAATAACCCACAATTGGTGATGTGAACAGCATTTCCAATGACTTGACTGGTCCAGTAAAATACAAACACCATGTAGACATATAGAGCATAACCTACCCCTTGTGAGACTACTTTGTTTTGAACCAAATGAGTGAGTGAAACGGCTCCGAAAGCCCAGTAAGTAACGAAAGCTAATTGGAATACCAATCCAACCACACCAGCGAAAATTGTGGCAGGATACTTTCCAGTAATACTAGTGACATTCTTTAACATAACCTTTGCGAATGGAATACGAGATCTCCAAGACCAGTAACACCATGCAATAATGGCTGCCAAAATGAGCCAAATGACAGCTGGAACAACTTGACCTAATGCAAAGAATAGACCGGCAATAACAAAGTTGAGCGCACATGCAAGTACCAAAGTAATTGTAATCAAAGTACCGGCGAATTTTTGAATCAACAAAAAGTAAATCAAACTAAAGATAAATCCAGCAACCGCAGAAATTGAGAAACCAATAATCATATCTTTGGCTGGAACATCAAGGTTGATGTCGGTAGTTCCATCTGTTGAAGTACCTTGTGAAGCTCTTGCTTTGGAAGTGTCCGTTGGAGTTTTGTTCATATTAGTGTACGCATAGAAAGAAATACCGATTGATCCAGCTAAACATACTACCCACAAAAGAATTGCCCAAACATCCTTTGCAGCGGCAGTTTTAAATCTGTCTTCTTTCTTTGGAATTAAAGGATCAATGGATTGAGCGCTTGGTCGGTCCGAATTTTGTTGAGTATGTTGGAAATTTGGAGGAGCTTGTTGGTAAGCGTTTGGAGCAGGTTGCTGCTGATATTGTTGCTGGTACGGCTGTTGATATTGGGCCGGCTTTTGATATTGAGGCTGCCCATATTGCTGTTGCCCGTACTGCGGTTGTCCGTACTGTTGTTGCGGATACTGCTGATTGTATTGTGGAGGTTGTTGATAAGACATGAAGAAATTTACAACATTAAATTGTGTGTTAAGCTGCGCGTGGCTGAGCTCTTTGAAGGAATTTCAAGGAGCCAATGACCCACCATACGCCAACAAAATGTAGTTGATTTAGGGTATGTGCCAAAAATACAAACTCGCATATAAACCTAAAATAATCGCATTCGGAGATGGTAGAATCGAATGCATTAACACTGGATATATTTTAGGTATTGTTTTGCTTACTGTAATACATCATAGAGAAGATTAACGTTAGTGTACTTTATTAGGCAATGCAATACTTTGCTGCTTTACGAAGGCGATTCATTACAGCTAATCCCTCGTTGTCCTCTGAGATTCCCTGGACAATGATAACAGTTGCTCCTAATTTTTCCATATCTCGCAAACCACCAAATAAATTTCGAGCAACCAATTCTGCTGTATCGCCCAGATCTATTTCCAGATTAAACTTTTCTTTTAATCCGGTTTTTAAAACCCCAATTTTATCATTTGGATATTTCAAGAAAATATCTTTAATTGCGGAAAGCTGGCCATTACTGCCTGTGTTTTCTACTACTATTACTGTTCCGTTAGGCGTATAGTGTCTATATTTCATCCCAGGAGTGCTTGGGGCATCTTCAAGATTTTTATCTACAAAATCCTTTCGGTATACCAACAAGTTTGGAATATCTTCCAATAACGATTCGAATGTTACTCCTCCAGGCCTGAGTATTGAAGGTGTTTCTCTTAGTCCATCCAGAACTGTACTCTCCAATCCTGAGTCACATGAGCCTCCATCTAAAATCATTGGTATTCTTCCATTCAGTTCCTCATACACATGTATAGCAAGAGTAGGTGAGGGCCTACCTGATGTATTTGCAGATGGAGCTGCTAACGGAAATCCGCATTTTTCAATTAAATTCCTTGCAATATCGTGGGCTGGTATTCGAACAGCCAATGTTTTCTGGCCAGCAGTGACAATATCTGGTATGTTTGAAGGTTTTGGAACAAGGATTGTTAATGGTCCTGGCCAGTATTTTGCAGTGATTTTTTCGTAAATAGCTGGAATAGTATTGGGATGCAGCAGTTTCTTTAGCATTGAAATGCTTGATACATGAACAATAAGTGGATTATCGGAGGGTCTTCCTTTTGCTTGATATATCTTTTCAACTGCTTGTTTATCCAGCGCGTTCGCTCCTAGGCCATATACAGTTTCTGTAGGAAATGCGACGACATTCCCTTGAGCTAATAATTGCGCTGCCTTTTCTATATTCTCGCTTGTTGCCTGTAGTAGTTGTGTTTGCATTTTTTTGTGTAGCAAAAAAAATTATTTTGACGAGGTAACTTATCCTTGTGTGGGATAAAAGGATCAGAGACATTGCTACCCCAGCGGGAGAGAGACCGCTTGCCGAATTGGCTGTTGTTGAAGGATTGATTGAGCCAGCTTGATAATAGTGGTATTTTGGATACCTTTATGGTTGGAATCAATTTGATCTCTAAGTGTCGAAAAGAAAGTAGAGATACAAAAGGGGTAGATTTTGCCCATGCAAGCACAGTTTTGGCGATATCCAAGGAAAAAGTTAGACCATCCTCATATGTGTAACTCCTAATGAAGTCTGAGTAAAACACATTTGTACAATTGATCATATGTAATTGAAGCACTTTCAATGATGTGGTCAAGAGTGGAACCGCGAGTGTTTTCTTTGGCGCAGTTAATTTTGGACTGCAACAGCTATAATTTACTATGGCGAACTCCAGGCATCATTTCCACAATCAACTGACATCCTTAGTCCTCTTATCGACTATATTAACTCGACTACACGACACTCCCACAATCATCACCAGTCCAAACTATTTGATTGGTACAAAATTGATAACCAAACAAAAACCTTGAGAATAAAAAATCCAGATTTATTATAAAAGTAAAAGTACTGTTAAAATGAATGCAACGCGTACCGACGATCTAATTGCACTGTTTTTTATGGTTGCAGAAGGAGAAGGCGAGGTATTGTTTGAGTTTGCTGAACAAGTTTGAGTGAGTGCTGTAAATCCAGGCATGTCTTTGGCTTCTACCGTTACAACACTGTTGGAATCATTCTTTGAATTTGGGCACTCCATTGCATTCGACATTGCCACTAACTGAGCTGGAGCTCCAGCAACATGTGTAAAGTCAGGTATTTGTTCACACACCGGAAAGTAATTCATTGCTGGATAATATTCGACAAACGCGTAACACATTTCTTGTTCACTAGACCAGCCTCCTTGCACCATGTTAGAATCTTGAGTTGTATCAAAAGTGCAATTGGTAATCAATCTATCGCCTGGTAAAATTTTGTCAACATTCAAGTCAGCATAAGTGTATGACTGATAATCAAAATCAAAATGAGCCATAGAAGGAAATTTAGTAAGTTCCTTTCCATCTCTAATGTGTCTTGTTGAAATGGCAACTCCTCTTTTGTGCATATGAAGCCCGGTTGATATTACAGTTAGCCCAGAAGCTGGGATTGCGTTGTCTTTAGAGGTGCACTTTGATCCACATTCGCTTACTGCGGATGGATAGCCTCCAGGAGCAAGAAACATTGTATCCTGAGGAGTTCCAAGCGTAACTACTCCGATATCATATTTACGCAATTGCGGAGAGATTGTAAAGACCAATCCAGACCCAGGATCAACTTGATTTGCCAGTAAATTAGGGTTATTATAGTGGGTTTCCATGACCAAATACTGAGTATTGTACTCGGATTTTCCAATTGGTTTTCCTACATCTGCTGGATATAGCTTTCGCTTGCCCCCTTTTGCCCAGGTGGTATACAGTCGTGAGCAGGTGTTATTAAAGTTTACTTTGTAGTTGTTTTCATCATAATGATTACATAACAATTGGCCGGATTTCAATGTAGCTAGAGGTTCATCGCATAAATAGCCTACCAAGTGGTGCACTAAAGGAGAACTAATCTTTGAGTCTTCGACCAGTATATGGTTCTTTTCCAAATTAGTAAATTCATGGTAGGAATAGCAATACACAGTGGTTTCTTGAGGGATATTGAAACTTGGCGCAATGACCGAAAGAACAGAACTGTTTTGGGGAGGTTCACTAAACTTTTTAAAGTAATTTCCAGAGATATCGAGTAAAATTTGGCCATTGTCACCAGGACCATGCTTACCGAAATCGTTACTCGTTCCCAAGGCATAAATGAACCACATTGGACTAGTCAGTGAAAGCTTCATATCCTTGTCATCACAAGTTTCAAGTTTTCTTGAAAATGTGAACGCAGTTACATTTCCGGATTGGTAACTCTTTAATAACATCAAATCTTGGGAAGTATCGAGGTCTGGAGTACCTGGAGCTTTAGAGTATCGATCCTCCAAGGAAAACTTGCCATCTTTCTGATATCCTAACCAAACGTCAGCCCCTTTCATTCCTCCAGCGTCAGATACTCCCAACCCTAACCAAGTCGCTCCATTTTGAGATGCAAGTCCGAATTCAATAGAGTCGCCAGTAACCTGCCAGTACAGCTGCATAGTTTTGTTGGATCCAGTAGTGAGCGTGGCATTTTGCGAGTACTTGTCAGTTGGAAATGGGATCCAAGATTGTGCTAAAACTGCAGAAAACAACAAGCCGAGCATAATCAAACAAAATCCGTATTCCTATTTATACTAATAAAATCTCAATAGCAATAATAGCTCTATCAGTACCCGAGCACGATTGCAAACGACCGTTTAGTATTTCCGGCAAATAATTAGCCTATTCCCCGGTAAATCTTGAAACTAAACAGCGCGTTTGAAACATTTTAGCTTACTTAACAACTAATTGATTACAAAGCCTAGTAGATCTTGGCTATGCTTCCACAAAGAGTAATATGTTGATCACTATAAGGATCGGCCGACGCTGAAAGTATAATATACTCAAAAAAGACATACCCGGCCGTCGGCTCTGAAATGCTAGAGCATACCAATGGCAGTGCCTGTGAATAATTAAATATTTCTTCATTTAGTATTAGTAGTTTCGTCGGTGCTCTGTGTCGAAAATAGCTGCAAATCTCAGCAGCAACTCTCAATGCCAATCAATATCCACACATCTTGTACCCAAAGGAAATATTATAAACATTGATTTTTATTTGGAAATCAAAACCACTTCTCTTTCAAATTCAAGTCTCTAAATAGATCCATTAACCTAGTTTTTTCATCAACTTTAGGTTTATACCGTCGCTTTACAAATAACAACAAGTAAAAGATTGAATAATCCGGTGTGAGCAGACTAAGCGAAAACAAAATCGATTTTTCCAGCTTGAGTTGTACAACATCCATAATAATAATAAATAACGCAAAGGGAATCCTTAAGTCTAATGGTAGCACAGTAGACAAGAGATAAAATAATATTTTTGGAATCTTGGACTTGAATTTAATTTTGGATTTCTTGTTGAATCCGTGATCCAGTCTTTGCTTTGATAATTCCAGTCTCTGATTAAACACCAATTTTTTAAACCAATTATTAGTCCTTTGTATCTCTTTTTCTGATCTAGATGAACAATCTCGGCATATTTCATGTGATCTCTTATAGATCCCAGTTTCTTGCATAATGGAAAGGGATACTTGTTGATTATGTAAGCATAAAGAGCAGAATACATTGGGTTTCTGAGTCCAAGCAGTGTATGCTAATTTGTGACTATTTTTGATACAAAAAGAACAGTATTTTGGATTGAGACAATTGTGCTCTGTCGGGTAAGAGTTGTTGTATATATCGATTGTATTTAAGGTTTGACAAGCTCTACATTCATATTCAGTTTCGGTTTTTGGTATTAAATAAAGTTTGTTGCAACCGAAACAATTGGTAATTCTTTTGTTGATTAGTAATCCGAAGAGAGAGAATAAACTATGTTAAATTTGCTTACTATTTGAATAGAAATCTAATTTGTGTCCTGAAAAAGGAATAAATTATTAGAGTTGAAAAGATTAGTAATTGCATGTGGAATTTTTTTGGAGACAAATTCAAAACACCACGGGTAGGAATATCTGTAGCTGGATTGACGAAAATGCTTGGCTGAACATGAAGACATTCTTCTAAAGTTTGTCTACTTACATTTGTCGTACCTTATGCACCTCAATGTTTCATTGCATCTGCAATATCTCAGGTAACAATTTCGCTGGAATCTCTTGAAGAAACTTGAATTAAGTTTGTAAAATTTAAACAAGACGCGTATGACAAGATTTGATGAGGACGAGATTGAAGAACCAAGGAAAAAGTCTTCAGCATTTAGATTTGACACAATGGGAGTGAAAATGCCAGTAATAAAGCAGCTGAAGGTTTTACTGGTGGGTGATCACGCAGTAGGTAAAACAAGTATTTGCCATTCATTTACTGGGAATCAAAATACTTTGGAATATGTGCCAACGACTGGAATGGAAGTATACCACAGAAGAAAAGTTATACCTGGAAGCGGCAAAGTGCAGGTTGACTTTGAAGTATGGGATGTTGGAGGTAACTGTTTGGAAAATCGGTATTTTTGTAACGCACTCCTGCAGGCTGACATTATTCTATTTGTTTATGATATTACACATATAGGGAGTTTTAAAAAGCTTGGTCAATTCCACAAAACTATGAAAAATTGGTATGGAGTATTCAAGAATAACAATGAAAAAGATATTCGGTAATTTCTGTTAATCTAGGTTACCATATACCTGTTTAATCCAGAATAAGAGTAATTAAGAGCTAATTTAGCGGATTTAGAACAGAAGCGAACCGTATCGCATACTCTACACAACGAATTCTTTGCGAAATGCCAGTTCAACCATCAAATAAGTTTCAACCTATTGAAACCGGAAATCATCAGACAAACCATATTGCAGATTAGTTCCGAATTACTTGGCATTAGCGTTCAGTCTGTGAAGAAGAAGGCGTTTGTAAATATCAAAAGGCAGAACTCCATTATCAAGGAAATCAAAGATTATAGGAACAAATCAAACTCTGATTACTGTTCTTTAATGTAATAAAAGTAATTGGAAAATAGATGAAGCCTCTATTTCTTGTGCAACCTTGCTTGAGTGTAAAGATTGTTTTTCAAATCTTTACAAAATGTCCGAGAGGGAATTCAGAATGCATGCAACAGTGACGGAGCTGTTGGCTTACCTTGGAGTCGATCAGGAACCGGAAAAGTTTCTAGATTTATTAGAAAGCAAGAAATCGTATTCCACAGTATTCACCTTTAATTTAGGGAAATGCATACCCACTGGCAGAAAAAATCGCTTTGAAAGCTTCGCAGCTTTCTCAAGAAGCACCAGAGAGATTTTTGTCCATCTATGACAGACTGTCTACTTTGCAAATGCGAGAACTTGAGCCGTTGTTGTATATTTTAAACCAAGTTCATTCTGATCCTACAGTTTCCAAAGCTCTCAATGCCAAAAGGCCTGATACAGCTAAAACACTTGCACCCTCTACACCAAAAGCTAAAAGATCAAGTCCGCCTGTTACTCCAGGATTGTCTAAATCAAAATCATATTCTACTCTGTCAGGATCTACTCAATTCCAAACTCCAAGGGTTGCAGAGATTATCAATAAACAAAGAAGCCAGTCGAATCTGAACCAAACACCTAGTTTATTGGGAAGTACGCTAAATCAATTGTCTGTTAGCGAAACAGATAAAAAGAAACCACTTAAACCAGTTAGTTTCGTGGAACACCAGGGAGATGCTCCTCTCGTAAAACTTTCTTCAAAAAGTTCAATAGAACAGGAAAGTCTAATAATTGAAGATTTGCTCTACGTACTACTAGGAATAGAAGGCGAATATATTAAAAGAACAAAGGGGGGACACGCTGTAAATCCAGAACTTGATCCATCATTAGCAGAGTTGATCAACAAAATATTACCAATATGCACTTATTTGACAGCTATTGAAAGATTTATTGAAGATCATATTGCATTCGAGTATGGTAAATGCCATCATGCATTGGCTGCTTGTCTTCGGCAGATTGTACAAGAATATTACATCCTAGTTGCGCAATTAGAACATCAAGCTCATACAGATAAAAGATTTTCTCTCCAGAAACTCATTTATTACATAAAGCCAACACTTGAAACTTTCACCAACATATATTTGATGATTGAAAATATTGAAGAGCAGAAACCTTCACGATCTCAGTCAATTTTGAATAATGAGAATATTTTAAAAATTGGTGGGACATTGCTGTCCTTTCTAGCAGACAGAATGGTTGTATTAGGAGGAAATACAGAGGCCAAGAAACTATATTCTCACCTTTTAAAGGAAACTGCAAAACCTTACTTTGAAATGATTGAACAGTGGGTATGCAACGGAGTACTTGAAGACCCTTACAATGAATTCATGATTCAACAAAAGCGAAACTTAAACAAAGAAATCCTAAAGGAAGATTATAATGATTTATACTGGGAGCAGCGATACACACTTGATATGGATAACATCCCAACCTTTTTGCAGCCTTTCAAAGATAAAATATTGACTGCGGGTAAATATTTAAACGTTCTACGTGAATGTAATCAAAACATTAAGGAAATCAACAAAGATGAACTATCAAAAGTACAAATACATGGGTTATCTGATGCGCTAAAGATTGTGCAAGGAGAAAGGTATTTTATTTTAATGTAGACTGTTGAAAACTATTGATCTAGGATACGCTATTTCCAATGAAACGCTGTTGAACTTGTTTCGAAAAGACTATCATTTGATGGATAGATTGCAATCTATGAAGACATTCTTCCTTCTAGACCAGTCAGATTATGTCACACACTTTCTAGATCTCGCCTATGAACATTTGAACTTGCCTGCGAAAGAAGTTTCTATTACTAAAATCGTTTCACTGCTGGAGTTGGTGGTTCGCACACCTTCCACCACTTGTTCATCTGATCCAAATAGAGACGATTTGTCTGCCGAATTATGTTCAATATCCCTGTTCGATCAACTAATGAAAATTAATTCGATGGTTGGAATTGATATGAAGAAACATTTACAGAACTTGAGATCTGGAAAATCATTTGATATCAAAGAATCTCTCAGCCAGGCATCTCCCGACCATTTTGCGGGCGTGTCTGGTGGCCCATTGCTTGGTATTGATGCATTTGCAGTGACATTTTCTGTTTCATTCCCCCTTTCACTGGTATTGAATATGAAAGTAATGACAAAATACCAGATGCTTTTCAGACATTTACTAAAGTGCAAAGTGCTTGAACGTCTATTGGGCTCCAATTGGCTAAACGAAACAAAGCTGCTAACCAGCAAGAAATCATTTTCTGCCATCGAGAAAAAGATATTGATGCATATGACTGCTCTACGAGGAAAAATGTTACACTTTATCCATCAAGTGATCTTTTTCATGTTTTTCGAAGTAATCAATCCACATTGGGATCAAATGATTGCCGATTTGAAAAAGGTAATTTTATAATCACATAGGCGGTAACTGTGGATGAGTTGATTAAGAAGCACGATGATTTCTTGGATACTTGTCTCAAAGAGTGTATGCTTACAAACACAAAGCTGATTGCTGTAAACCAAACTTAATCTAGATTTTTAGCAGTTTAATAACTACATGCCACTCTTTTGTAAAATTCTCAGAGTATATTACTGAATCTTTTACTTCCGACAAAATGGACTCTTTTACAATTTCCAATATTACAATAGAATCTGAACCACATCAATTCTTTACACACTTGGAGACTTTAGAGCGCAGCTTTATGTTGCAAATCCAATCGTTGATTGACGTTATTCAAGTTTTGGGAGTAGCAGAAACAGCCAGATTGGCCAGTTTGGTTTCTCAACTTGATTTCAATAATTATTACGCTCACTTGGTTCCAACTGCACAATTTATCCTGAATCCTGTTGTTGCACCAGTACAATAAATATTTTTTCGGTTTTATTTAATCAAAGGGAATAGGCTTTCTTAGTTCTCCTTGCACAGCAGCAATAGAGCTAGGTACCCTAATGGAACAGCAAAGTGGGTGTTCTTGCCCAAATGCATGCACATGCTCCATTTCAACTTCACTGCCGTCTGCACTTCCTTTAAATGGTATAAGAGATCCAAATAAGAAATGCTGCATGATAGGAAGTTTGTTTAATACTTCAGCCTTGTACATCTTGAACATTCCAGAATTGACTTTTTCCCATTTCTTTACTCCAGATATATCATCAAGCATTGGTGAGTGCCATCTTAGAGTAGCAGTCTTAATCTAGGATTAATAATAAGTACGGAATTAATGTGCTTTATGCTTGATAAATACATGTACTTTTCACCAAACTCTTCAAGTATTTCAGGGTCATGGATAGATTTAGGTCGCAAGTATTTGTGTGCGGACAACTGGCCAGACCCAAACAAAAATGGTAAAAAGTGGTAGTCATCCAATCCCCAAACGCCGTGGGAGCCTCTGCAATTAATTAAAGATTACGCAGGTTCGAGCCAATAGGCATGTGTGAGTTTTCGCATAACCATGATATATTGCCAAAATACAGACAACACGAGAGCAGGATAATCTTCTTCTTTTATCAAATCGAGGTCCTTGAGACATAATAAGAAGCACATAAAACTGGCTTCATGGCCAGTCCCGTAATCAATTCGCTTATAATCTCCAAATGAAACCAGTAAATACGTTCCAATTTCGATCTTGTACTCTTCTGGGATTACCGACAACAACTCTAAATGGCTTTCAGATAATTTGTCATGCCATTTTCTAAAGCTTGGATTTCCAAACCTGGATAATCCAACATCCGCTGGAGGTATTTCATCGACCCAACCTTTTAGCGTCTCCAACAAATGTAATAAAAATTTAACTGTATCGGACTGATATGTGGAATAATCCAGGGGTTTATCTACTACTGATTCATTTAGTTTGGTTATAAATTCCATGTACTTTTCATATGTTTTACTGGTTTGGAAACGCTCCAGGTCGCTCTTTGTGAGTATTTCTCTCTTTGGCTTTTGCTGTCCATCAGAGCAGCAATTGTCGGCATTATGTGTGTGAGTGTCCTTGCAGGGTGAATTATCTGAACTTGAAATCATTTTGTTTTGGTAAAGAATGCAGAGAGTGGCTTGGACCTCAACCCCTCGCCTTCTAATATGGCGACGGACATTCATGAGATCAGAACTCAGACATCTTTTTCTTTCCAATGGTATCCTACAACCTACTTCATCGTGGACTGTATGTTTTCTCTCTTTACGGATCCACGTATCTCCCATATTTAAAGCTTGGGATGGATTTGTACTACCAAGATCTGTACGTTGGCAAACCATGTCAAAACGTATCTCCAATATTCCAGAATATTTGTTTTGATCAATTTGGAACTGACTGGACTGTATTCACGTAATTTTAAATTTACTGTAGTGAACTTGGTTGTGCTCTGGTACTTTCCCTCTTAGGTACTTTGCTGATACTAGTGCAAACTGTGTTTACCCTCTACATGTGTCTATTTCATATGAAGGATAAAGATGGGGACTTTTTAGTAGGCGCTGAAGATGGATGTTGTGGAATAATGGCGATAGTACTGTCTGGAATTGCCAGTGATGAAGCTCCAAAGACCAAATCTAAAGCATACAAAAGAAGGGCAGTCTCTCGATTCTTGACCATTGGATTTCAGGTCCCAATAATTGTAATCACTTGTTTGTCACTCAATATTATTTCCAGACCAACTGCCTGGTACTCTGAGAAAACGTCCGTTTTTGTGTTACTTACAGTTTTGATGTTGAACTTGACTAATTTAATCGAAAATATTTTTGAAGTGATAGCAATCATCTACTCTTGATATTTTGAATAAATTTATATTTTTATTGTAGGTCAAACAGAGTCTCTAGAATCCAGAGCATTGCAGAGCTGCAGTCCAAGAAGGCCAATAAATCGAAGCGCATAGTATGTGATGGTAAAAGCTATACCAATCAAGTAGTTGGCTAAAAGATTTACCCCGACCATAAATGTAATCCAGGATTGTGGGTTCCACTTGATCAAATCAGCTGGACTGGTTGGGGACAGGATTTGCAATTGAACCAACAAATAGATGATTACTGCCGAATAAAACATTGCCAATAAAACCATTAGTGTGGTGACTGGGGAAAACACCTTGTCAAATGCCTTCTTAAGAAGTGTGGATCTAGAATATTGCTTATCTAGGCGTTCATAGTAGTATAATAGCGGGATATTAATCAAAGAGTTTGAAATATTTGATACGACTGGAGAAAGGGAAATCGCTGTCAATAATAAGGAGATGTAGAGTGTGTTGTCAAACAATTGCGTTCCCAGGCTTACTAAAAATATGTACAAAAATAATCCATTGCTATAGAGATCAAATGCAAACAGAAGCGATTTGATCACTAATGTTGCTGCTAAAGCAGGTGCTTCGTGTTGGAAACCAATGTAGTAACACCTGTGTGCAGCATGAAAAACTATTGTAAGTAGCGCGCTGCATCCCCAAAGTAATAGTAGGATATAGTTGTGATATTTAGGATTAGCCCAGTCTTGAATATTAAAATCACTTTGTTCTGGATTTAGCAATAACCTACCAAGTGTATTGGCAGTATGAGGGTCAGCTAGTACTTCGGCGAGTCTATAAGAATATACTCTAACAATAAAGTTTGCAATTAGAGGAATTATATCAACCAATAATTCATGATCTGCAATAAGTGCCCAAATAGAAGAAATATATCGGATCTAGTTTAGAATGACATTACGCTATCCCAGTTCTCTGTATCCCAGAATATCCAAATTCTCTTTGGCCAGGCCTTAATAGATGTGGTGATAACATCAACCCCGGATAGTACCAATATTGATATGTACAGAGGTTGCGCTCCAACCACAGACACCTCTTTTTGACCAAGCACCTTAAACACGGTGATGTAAGTATAGATGAAGAAAGAAATTGAACGAAGGACCTGGATAATTCTCCACCAAGGGGTCTTTTCATTAATATGCGATTGAAGTTTTTCGTCGACTGTATTGGAAAGTGTCATTGAGGAAGGATTGATATTTTCATTACCCAGCCGGACTGAAGATTCTTCCTTATTCGTGCTAGAGTGACGGGCCTCACTTTTAACCGTTCCTACCTCGCTTTTCCTTTTTGCCGATAACTTTATAGAGTATTGGCTTTCAGCAGGGCCACTTCCCTGAAGAGCAGGTTGTTTTGTTCTTGGCTCAATGTTAATTTGTGTAATCCTTGGTGTAGAGTTTGAATACTGTGATACATTGGTTGCTGAGGAGGTGATCTGGCTTCTTGGTCCACTGGGGTCGGTAAATTTCATTTGATTGTTTGGTGTCTGATTTGCTCTGTGGAAACCATTCGAATCAGCCTGATTGTTGAACGAGACATTTGGAGAAGAGTAGGTATTAGCAATATTGCTATAATAATTGCTTGGATAAGCGTTTACTCGCGCAGGGAAAGGCGGTTGGACTTCTTGCTTGACATTATTATTTACAATAACAGTGTGATTGTGAATAATATTAACAGGTGTGACAGTCGTTATTACATGTGGTTCTCTATTCGGTTCCTTTTTGGGGGCTTCAGTAATATTAACAGGATTCACAGAAATGTAGTTATTGGTCACTCGTGTTTCTCTTATGTGATGATTATTGACTGTATTGTTAACCACTGCAGAAGCATTTGTTTGTGACACAGGCGTAATGTGTTGGTTTACAACTGATAAATTGGTACTGTTTACAATTACATTAGTAGCTGATGGCTGCGGCGGATCCGCTTTGCTTGATTCTAATTTTGGGACCTTTTTTTCTGCTTGTTTGTACGGTTTCAAAGTTGGGTAGGTTGACTTCCAGTGCGAAAAATCAACCTTGGAAGGTTCTTCTTCTGGTTCATCAATATCGACCCTAGAAATTGGCGGGCTCCAGTATTGAAAATCGTTAAATTCGTTTACTTTTTTTGGAACTTTTCCTTTAATGTTGTCCATAATTGAAAAGTAGGACGCGTTGTGTAAACTATAAGTGCAGCCTCAAAATTAGTAATGGCCAGCTGACAATATTTGTTTTCAAGAGAGATTGAGAAAAACAGAACCCTTTATTCAGCTGCGGAATTAAGGTCCAAATAAAACATGAGGATAGACTTCCCTAATTTTGTAGTAAAGTTCTGGTTTAGTTGCTAGTAATGCTTGAGGATCTTCTGCCAGGCAAACAAATGAGGTGACTACACCTGAGTGAAGGACATTGGCTACTACATAGAACTGGAATATCCCAACCACAAAGGCAAACAATCCTCCAACACCAAAATTGGCACCACCAACACCATTACTTTGCGTCGCAGCCAAATAGATAACTGCTAAGATGGCATTACTCATTCCTACTAATATTCCTCCTAAAGCAAGTACGCGGCCAACCAAACAGTCGTTGATTAGAGCATCAACCCCTCTAGTTTTTGCAAGTTGCCATGTGTCTTTTGCTGCTTGGCAATAATCTTTTCCATATACTGCGACTTGAACAAAGGCATAGGTATTCATGTATTCTAGAATGTCACCAAACAATGTCAGAATACAAGAAAGCAAACACAAAATGAATGATGAAAAGATATTCCTTCGCTCATCGCTTCTCTTTTGATCCACAAGTAGCTTAACTGTTTGCAATGCAGCAATTAATAAAGAGCCGTAACAAACAGACCCGAAACTGGTTGTAATGAGCCGTTTCGTAGCTTTGAGTGTTGGATTTGCAATTGGAATAAAAATGTTCCCTGCAGAATCTTTGATTCCGTTAAAATAGTAAGCAGCAAACGTCTAAAATTAAACCCTCTTACCCCACAGCAAATAACATGAACACAGTTGGAAATGATTTGGCTACACCAATAGAATATAAAAATCTACATTAAGGATTAGCTACTGAATAGACGTAGAAAAAGTTTAGGGCGCCAGACGAAAGGGATCTCTGTTGATTGGCAACCGTCAATCCAATCAAAGCCATTGCCCACCAAAACGTAAAGAACATTTGCAAACCTAATCCAATAACACCACAAATGATCATCCCATAATACTTTGCAGTAACAGTTGTGACGGTATTCAGCAACACTTTGGTAAACGGCTAAATTAAAACCAATTACAATTCTAAATTTCCAACTATTGTATATCCAAAAAGTAAAGCCTGCAGCAAGTATACAAAATATTCCTTGGAGGATACCTCCGAATACAAATGAAATGAGCGCGAACACAAGGTAGGCAAATATAGATAACAAAAATGTCATCTTGATCAATGTACCAGCGAACTTTTGAAGGGCCAAGAAGAATATTACACACAAAATCACCCCGGTGACTGATGTAGTAAAGAATAACCCTGACAAACGTGAAGTATCAAAGTTTCCGCCTTGCCTATTGACTTTATTGGCTTGTAATTGCGTATAGCCTGATTAGTAATTGAATACCAAATATTGACAAGATTGCAAACCCAAACATTGCAATGAACCAACAGATTGTTGCCCAACCGTCCTAAAATTAGATATTTTTACTTTCAAGACAGATTGCTGGAAACGGGATTCTTTTTTTGGCGGTTGATATTGTGAAGGTCGTTGTTCAAAGTATGGTTGAGTGGGAGATGGAAAGTATACCGGTGGAGGTTGACTGGGATTGTACATTTTAGAGTTTTGATAAAAAGGATGACGTTTTACTCGTCCTGTCAAACAATAGCAATTTAATTGAATCGTAATTTTATGCACGATACACAATAGCGATTAAATTGAATCATAGTGATATCTATAAAATTTTTTATTGCATTACTACTATAAATATACTTGTTTGACGTCCGCTAAACCGAATGGTACCGCACAGGTGGGGCACTTTCGCTGCCTTGAATTATAAGTCACATCTATACAGTCCTTACTACAGGTTAGGTATGAAATACCAAAAAGTATGCATACACTTTAGTAACGTGTGACTCTTAAAGTTATTATTACAGCTCTGGCACATGAGCAACAACTAGATTAACATTAATTACTCTGTATTGATCTCTTTCATTCTGAATGTCAGACCCAGTCTCATTCTTTGACAATTTACGTTTCAGCACGGTGACTTGCTCTTGCGCGCGTTTTACTTGATTTTTGGCAGCTTCTGTCTGCTCTGTCTTTTCGTTGAGTATCGAAACGAGCTATATTAATATCCATGTACATTTTCGTATTTTCCTTTTAACGCAGTGTATGAATCCCGTAATTCAGCCATTTGAATCGATAAATTGTTGTATTTCCTTTTTTCTATTTCAAGGTTTGGATTAACCTGGGCTAATTCGCGCTCGATGGTTGACTATATTAAATATACTTACTAATTGAAGAGATAAATTCTTTTCCAACTCTTCCAACTTTCGAATTTGCTCCAATTGCTTTTCAGACTGCCGTTTTTGCGCAATAGTCATGTTGTTTTGGGTGGTATTCTGCTTGGTCAATAGCGAGACTTTTTGTTCAAGTTTGGATTTCTAGGTTAACAATCATCTACCTCCACAGATATCCTTTCCAGTTGTTCTTCCTTTTCCTGAAGACTTGCAACCCGTTTAGAATTCTGCTCTTCCAACTTTGACCACGCCTTACCCAGTGCTTCCAATTCAGAAATAAGCCGTTGTTCTGATTTTTGGTAGTAATCAAACTTTTGCTTAATATTATTTAACTCTTGTTCTTTTTGGGAAAGTTTTGCACTAATACTTGATTCAATATTTCCATCTAGTGGGCCAACCAATTGTATATACTTTTCCAATTCTTTAGTCTTTTCTACCAGCTCTTCTTCCACAATATGAAGCTGCTTAATCTACCATTATTAAGAATTTACATTTGCGTCCACTGAATTAGGCATAGAGTCTATAGTCTTTTCAAGCTGCTTAATTTTTGTCGAAAGTTTACGAATTTCTTCCTGTGCAGAATTATATGGATTTGTATCAGGACTTTCATTAAAGAACGCAATTAGACTCGGTTCACCAATTTCAGAGGCGATATACATCTTTAATCTTGCAAGTTCTGATTCTAAACTAATTATTCGTGATTTCCTAGCTTCAGACAGCGCTTTGATATCTTCTTTTGTTTTATTATCCGCTTGTTCCTTTGCTACCTGTGAATCTAGTGTCTTTTGTAAATTATCTCGGGCAATACGGAGTCTAGCCATCTCAGATTCACTCTTTTTCAGATCAGCTTCCATTATTTTTCTTCTTTTCTCTTCATCCGTCTAATTTAGACTATAATTACTCTAATTTGTTCAATAAAGGTCCTTCTTTGACTTTGAAGCGCTTCAACTTCTAAAAGAGTTTGATCTAGACGGTCTCGGGTAATATCAAATTGTTCAAGTTGAACACGCAGCTCTTTTTCCAGTTCCTTATTCGCACTATTCCTATGTCTTTCTTCTGAAAGTTCTAGGACAAGCTTATTGATTTCATTTTCCAGTTCTAATTTTTCATTCAAAATAACTTGAATTTCATTTAATCTTGAGCTAGCGGTGGCTAAAGCTTCTTGATACTTTTCATCATTTACATCTTCTGAAGGGTTGACTTTCTTTTCTTCGACAACTGGATCTGGTTTTGGAACTGGTGCACCAATGATCTTTAGACGATCAATCTTCTTGTATGCCATTTGCAATTCCACGGTGCTGGTTTCTAATCTAGTTTCCAGATCTGATATGGTAGATTTTAGAGTATTGACTTGAGACTTTAAAGTAGATATCTTGTTAGCATTTGGATACCTGTCCAGCAAGATTTACTTCCTTCTCGTTTATTGGCCTATCTTGCGCTTTTAAAGCAAGCTGTACGGCTGAAAAGGAAGATTCTATGTTTGACTGAGGGTCTACCAAAAGCAAATGTTCAATCTAAGGTCAATTTTCTGGTTACCATTCCCCAATATTTTACATACTGATTAATAGAAGCTTCTTTTCGTTTCAGTTCTTCTTTTAGTAGCGTTTGTTCATGCAGGGAATCGTCGTACTTGCGCTTGTATTCCTTCATTTGGACAAGAATGGCTTTCTTTTGAAACTTTACTAATTCCTAATATCATTTGCAAGTTACATCATCAGGGTCGTCATAGTCCTCAGATTCTTTAAATCTTTTATTAGAACCATTCTCGACCTCACTTGGCCGTTTTTGCATTCTGGATTCTGAAAAAAAAAGATCGCAATTTGGAGGAATAATAGCTGACTGGAGAGAACAGCAGGGGTGTTTTTACTGTCTTTTAATCTGAATATTCCTATTCTAATAGGTAGGTGTTGAGGTTGGTTTGGTGATCTGAGTCAGTGTCTCTACAGCAGTGAAATATATTATCTTGGAGACTATTACAAGGAGAAATTGATATATTTGATTGAACTATTATAAAATATTCCAAACTCGAGGCCGTTAAAAGTAAGCTCAATTACTGCTGCTTGAGCAAAGAGTGATAAAGCCAAAGTATTGGTCGGGGTATTTACGCTAAACTACCTTTATGATTACCTCTGATCAACAGTAACAAATGTAAAAAACGAGTTTACAAAGCGTCGAAATTTTCTTTTTAAAATATAGATGGAAAACTCTTGCGTTGAACCGACTACCAAACATTCAGGAATGCAATCCATAGAAAATTCAAATTATTTGGAACATGCCGGACGAAATCGTTCGAAAATCCAACCTTTCAATTCCGAACTTGAAAGAGTGGATGTACCACAAAGAAATTTAGTTGAAAAGCATCATGCGCCAACGAGGATATTGCCTGGTATTTTATTCCAGGAAAAACAAATCCAGAATGTGTTGCCTCTAGCAATGTTTATCATTTGTAGCATAATGTATTTTGGGTCGTCCTTGTATTTAGTATCTGTATTGATTGCGGATGGAAAACACAAGCATTTTACAAACCCTTTCTTTAATTATCAAGTGGTAGTAGGTCCTAGTGTCGGTGCGTTGTTTGGCGCTCTACTTACATTTTGGTTTGTTTGTCTGGTTCCGTTAATTACGTTGTATGTATCTATATTGGCTGTAATTGCGGAATTATCTATTTCGATTTACCTACTATGCAAAGCTAACCTGACAGGTTTCTATGCAATTTTAATAGTTATTTTGATTATTTTCGGTAACCCAAATCTAATTTAGTTGTTGCTAGTGTATCTGCTTTGGTTGGATTTAAAAAGCAGCTATTTGCCAAACTAATCAGATTCACAACTGATTTTAAGAACAAGAATCCAGCAATTTATTTGCTTTGTTTTCTTAATTTTATCGTTCAAGTTGGATTTACATGTTATTGGACATTATCAATGGTTGCTTTGAATCACTATAGTTTGAAAAAAGAAATTGGCAGTACCAACCTGTTTTTGGTCTTGTATGTATTTTATGGATTCATGTATTATTGGCTTGGTCAAATAGTTTCAAATTTTCAAAGGGTTCTGCTTTGTAATATCTTTGTCCTTGGGCTGTTCAACAAAGTCAATGCAAATTCAGTCTTGCGAACTTTTAATGATATTGGACAAATTGTTTTTGGATCGCTGATTCTTGTTTTCTCTGAATTCACTTCTCTGGTTGCCGGACACGCTCCAAGTAATGGCTGTTGCGATAGAGGTAGTACATTTGAATCTGGGTTTGCGGAAGTATTTTCTCTAGTTTGTGGCTGTTTGGGGTATATTTGTGTAGATATAGGTAAAAAATTAAAGCATATTTCTAGGCTGGCATTTACCCATGTAGTACTATACAGTACTCCGTTCCTAGAGTCTGCAAAAAGCAGTTTTCTATATGCAGAAGACAAAGGACTTGGAGAACTCTATTCTTATGGTAGTGACTCTGCCTATTTTTTCTTGATCAATTTATTTATTGGATCAGCAACTTCATTTTTATCAGTATATGCATATAGTAAAACTTTTGATTATGGAGGTGCCTACTATGCTGTTGCAATAGTTGCCTTTTTCGTTGGGGTCACAATATCAGGTTGCGTGTCTGCATCAATAAGCGCGCTCAACACATGCACTCTAGTATGCTATTCTGAACTGGGGAATGAATTCTCATCCGCCTACCCTGAATTCTACAAATTCTTGTTTGAAAAATTTCCAATCCAATAAAATTATGCGTTACTAATTAAAAATCATGCAATTTAACATCAATCAATACACGTACGGCAGTGAAAGTCTAAAATTGATTAATTTGGCAAATGATCCGTCAATATCTCCCTCAGATTACGCATCCATACTATCAAACCTCATCAGTTCAAATATTTACTATTTCAACAAAATCTTTGGTAAGCGGTTCTTGCAATGGCTATCTTGGTTGGAAAACCAACAAGCACCGACGTACTACGAGTTACTTGAAAACAGTTACGAAACTGAATTGCAGTATTACCTTGATTTGTACTCTATCAATAGAGATTTAATGTCAAAGCAATTGTCAAAATTGAATATACTTTCAAGATTAAAGATTCCGTTTCTTATGCAGCGCATTGAAATATTCATTAGCGAAGCTACTAAATCCAGTTTGGAATCCATAGGCAATTTTAACTAACCAAGGTTGGGTAAATCTCTATTCACAAGGTACCTGTAAAGAACATCAACTATTCCAACTTCTATCCATGTTCGCTACCGCAAATTGTAAATATGAAGCATTCTAGTAATCAAATGGAGTTGCTCGATTCCAATTTCGTTTCACTTGTTCAAAAGAAAGCTTATTTCAACAACAATCTGAACGATAATTTGATGACACAAGTAACAGGGCCGTATGCCAGACAAGTAGGTATTCCAGACTATTTCCCGTCTTATTTTATTAATCCGATCTTGTGGGTAAATTCGTTCTAAATAGTCTTTCACATACAACGTAGAGGCGTACAAAGACATTGATTCAGAAATCACTGCTAATGAAGGTATTCATTTGGAAACCATGTATTCTCGAATAATCCAATCGCTAATCAAAAACTACTTGTACTGTGTTCTAACCAAGGTTCATCTTATTTCAAAATCTCATATCTGAGAATGATAGCAAATATCGCATGTGGGAGTTGCTCCAGAATGAATTGATCCTGTACCTAAGAATAAATAGCGCAAATTAGTTTTTTGTTTTTTCATGAACAACTTTATTCCATACTTGCCATCAGAAGATGATCCAGTCGGTGAAGCAACACAAAAGGCGCTTTCCGATTGGGCATTATTAGTAAAATCTACTCAAAATTGCGGTATTGATCAGCAAATTACAAAGTATCTGGACAGCTACAATCCAATCGAAACCAGGATAAAAAAGAATTTGGAGATCTCGAATACAGAAATGAAACGGATATTGGAGCTGGCAAAGAGTATAGAACTAAAAGCTAGTGCCTTGACTTTGATTTCAAAAGAGCTGCAATAAATTTATTCGTTTTCCATCAGTATCTTGCCCAACTGAAGCACCACCTTGTTATTCTTTTGAAGCGGAGTGATATTCATAGTTGGGGCTGGTTTAATTTGATTGGGGGTTTTCGGAATCCTCAATGGCGTTCCCAAATTCAACTCTTTACGCTAAATTAGAATAAAAATATACTCGTGGTGTGTCGCTTATACTGAATTTTGGAGTATCATTAAACGTAACTTTCTTGAGTGGTGTTGTTTGTATTTTCTCTTCCCGGTTTGTCCTGTCTACCAGAACTGGCTTATCTATAGGTTTGGCTTCCTTTTTTACCACCTCTTTTGTTTTTGTAAATGATTTCATTGGTTTAATTGGTACTGGAATGGACGAATTATTGGACAAGCGTCCAGTGTTGGACTTTCCAAACATTAGATTCAAAAAATTCGGACTCTGCTGAACAGTCTTTACCAAATACAAAACATTTGAAGTCGATACAAGCTTGCGCTCGTTGTTTTTTTATTATCAGATTGGTCAATGCAAAGCTCATTAGGTTGAATTATTCTTTTACGCGTAGTAAACAAGATGGATGAAGAGTTTCACGTTGATTTACCACACGAACCATCAGAACCTAAAAAAGGAAGAAGAAGTCAAACAGATAAAGAGCCAGCTACATTCGTTAAACGAGTATCTAGCTTACTGGGCACAGATATAGGCTCAAACACAAATGTAAATAGCAACGCCAAGACTGGTTGGGATGTCGAAGAAAAGAAAAAGAGAAGACCAACTACTACCAATGATGGTGATATTGACGATTCTCAAAAGAAAACTGTCGTTGGGTTGGAAGATGAAGTTATGGTTGTTATACCAGATTTGCTAGATGCAGGTGGAGAAGAAGACATTACAACTACGATTGCTGCTGCACCAGTTCAGCGGCAGTTTAGCCTTCCTAGATCAATAGGGGAATTGGAAAGCGAATTAAGTAATGAATCTTTGTCGGTAATATAGTCTAACTTTAGGTGAGACCAATTAATATTGCCGGATTAGATTTATCTATATTGGTTGGAGATTCTTTGTGTACGATGGAGCAGTTGGAAGAACCTGATATTGCTTGGGACTGGGATATCATTTTCAGTCAAGTTTCGAGTACACTCAAAGTAAATTAAGATTTATTTAAACAATTTGTTTGCAAAAGCTTCAATATCCGCATTTACTTTAACATCTTGCTCCATCATTACCATATGTCCAGTCGGATACCATTTGACCATTGATTCATCTAGTCTTAACCATTCTGAAACATTCTCAACATTCTTTCTAGGGGTCAATTGATCGTATAAACCGCCAATCTACATTTAGTATAGCTTACAATCATAGTAGGAAGTGAGTGTGAGTAAATGCTTTGCTCCAACGGGCGCATCCCAGCAACCATATTCTTTACTGCGATGGTAGGTGTATGGAGGTTAAATTTCAACTGTTTGTTTTTCATATCAAGTGAAGCGTAAGGCCCCAAGATCCTCTTTACTGACGCAGACCGTATTCCTCCCCATCTGTCAAAAAATCGCAATATTTCCAGTACAAATATCGGCAAGTAAGTTATTATTCTTGTCTGATCGTATTCCTTTTGAGTTATTAAATCCTTTGGTCCAATCAACACCAAGCCTGCATATTTCTCCATTGTACCGAATTCATGTAGCATTAAATTGGTCAATAAAGTTCCATAAGAATGGCAGACAAACTAAATTAAATATTCCGAACCAGAATTTTAGTATAATCCTCAGTCAATTTCAAAACCTCGTGTAAATCTCTACTTAGTGAAAATATATCATAGTCCGAAGGGTCCGCTGATAGCTTGCTAGCACCATGACCAACATAATCGTAGGACAAGATGCTGTAAGATTTAGAAAAGTAGTCAATTTGGGATTGGAATTGAGGAGTCTAAATTAAAGCGAAATACCTGACCCCCCATCCCGTGAACAAATACGATACAATGCTTTGAAGTGGCATGTTTCGTTTGCAATATGTGTATTTCTTTCCCGTTTATAATTTTGTATTCGGGCATTTCTCGATTATAGAAAATATTTCAGCTTTTCCCCAGTGACAACACTCAAGTAGCAAACATCAAATCTTATATTATGGTGATAAAATGTTAAACCAGCATTTCCTTTATTTGCCCAACTAGTTCTTCCAGTACATTCTTGTCCATAGGAATGTAAAGTACTTGGCCATCGCTATTTGTAACCGAACTTATGATTTCATGATCTTTGAATTCTGTCAGCAAAGTTTTAAAAGTCAGTTGGGAGGTACACAAGAACGATTCATTAGCGCGCCGGTAAAATGTTTGGAATGATAGCCCATCATTCGAGCTAGCCTTACTTTCCATTACTCCTAATTGGTGCTCGGCAAGCAATAAAAAGATCTGTTTTGCGTTCGAAGTTAGCGAGTCCAACACATAGCGAGTACCTTGGAAAGTATTTGTCTTGTTCTTTCCAAGAATATTAGTTTCGAATGAAGTTTCAATAAGGTAAGGTTCAAAGGTAGTTAGATCGTGCCAGATAAAGTTGAAATTGGAAAGCTTGGTGTTGTCCCACAACAAAGGTGTGTTGATGTTATCAAACGATGCAATAAAATAAATGGATTTACAAACAGCCAACTGTGATAAGATACGTTGAGACTGCTCGTTTTGTATTCCGGTTCCTTCAATGTTATGAGCAACAATAGTGAGATATGGATATGGACACACTTCCTTTGAGAAATATGAGATTACTATATCCGCCATGTTCTGGATAGACCCCATTGGGCCATCATGTTTGCATACGTCTGTTACTGCCTTGGATAGGACAGTTTTCAGAGAAATATTTGGATGGAATCCGTTGATATTAATCACTGGACCTTCTTCAAGAAATCTGCATTAATCAAATACTACTTGCTAACAAATTCATTCATCAGATTATATTTTGATCCGTATCCATAAAACAAGAGACTAAATCCTTGCTGCAGAGTGAATCTGAATTAAATCCAACTCACCTAAATTGGAAAAAGTCACATCTTCGCTGATCCAACAATTGCTTATTCTCTACTTCTGAATTATTGACTTTGAGATTGTAATCTGCTAAAGTCATTGAAAAGCTTAGAGTATTATTAGAAGTCTTGGTATTACTGGCCGCATTTATAAAATAATCCTCTTCATCATCTGAACTATCAATATCAACCACATTTTTCAGCATTTCTTTGTTTTCCTGAAGTTTCAATTGCCTTTCTTTGAACGGTGTGATGAACTTTTCCAAGCTGGAGTGTTTCTTTGTGAGCGTAAACAATTCTTTTCCCGCTGGAGAATCCACAGGTACATTTTCCTTGTCCATATACTCTTCATCGCTGGAATTTTGATCATTTTCAATTCTTGTATTTACATCCAGACCAGTCTTTAAAACTTTTTTCAGAGGTGTAGTGGGAGTTGCAGTTTTGGTGGTCTTCTTTTTTAGTGGACTGTTTTGCTTGGGAGTGGTGTTGCTCCTTCTCGTTGTTATTGTCATTAGATCAAAGTTTTAGTTTCGTTCGGACTCGACTTGGACTACCTCTAGTGAAGTTTAAAGTAACAGTTACAGATGAATCAGCGTTAATATATGCACTGCAGACCCATCTATGCTTGGTGGGGGTTTATGATATCCTAAGCTTTTCAGTTTCTTTCTTATGGTTAGTAGCCGGCGAATATTATACATTTTGGTTAGGTTCCTCATTTAAAATTGCCGATATTAATCTTACATTAGCTATGCAAGTAATATTCAGTTAGTGCTTTGAATTCGCTCCTGGTGTTAACACCAACAATTCAAGCTTTTTAAACTGGGTTTATTTAGTTACAGTCGATTTACTTTAGTAATTCCCATTAACTTTTTCAGTATCTGCGGTCAATGGTGTGCAAGAACGCATGGTTCTTTGAGTTGGTGATGGGACTACATGCGAAAAGCACAGAACACCTGCGAGTAGCTAAGGCAGACTAATATCAGAATGAATATACATGTGGAAAATGTACCTAATGAAAAGCTTAATCAAGTAGTACTAGTTCCCAGTCCTTTATAAATACTACCATGTTGCTTTGGATAATTACCCTTTATTTTTGACTGTTAAGCGGATCACCGACGCGCACATGGGATCAATTACCATCTTTTGCCTCATATTATAAATTGGTAAATTCTCAAAACACAAAATACAAAATGAAGTTTGCCTTTCTATTAACCGCCGCACTAGCCCTTCCATCAAGCAACTTTGCCGTCAAGGAATCCCATGTCGTTCCAAACGGTTGGGTAGAACTTTCTGATGCTCCCTTAGAACATAAATTAGATTTGCAAATTGGTATTAAACAGGAAAATATCGATGCTTTGATTGCTACTCTGTACAAAGTTAGTGATCCAGCTTCTCCAGATTATGGAAAGCACTTGACCCAGCAACAAGTCAGCGATTTGATAGCTCCTAAGCAATCTACCATTGATGCCGTCTATGCTTGGCTCAAGAACAACGGAATCCAAGGTGGAGTGTTGAGTGCAAACAAAGACTGGCTTTCAGTAACCGTCACAGTCGATCAAGCTCAAAAGAGTATCCATTAGCTAACAATAGTGCTCAACACCAAATACAAGGTCTATCAGCACCAAGAATCCAAGGTAGTAACCGTCAGAACACCATCCTTCAGCTTACCAAAGTATGTCCATCATCATATTGATCTCATTCAACCAACCACCAAATTCACCTCGGTTCCAAAGAAGATTGTCAAGAGTCC
The DNA here is from genome assembly GCA_027604345.1 of Boothiomyces sp. JEL0866. Lineage (NCBI taxonomy): Eukaryota > Fungi > Chytridiomycota > Chytridiomycetes > Rhizophydiales > Terramycetaceae > Boothiomyces > Boothiomyces sp. JEL0866. The sequence goes on from JADIIZ010000001.1 coordinate 166,745, forward strand.
AAAATCTTCTTCGCCAAAACAACTTAGTGTTTCTTCCTGTGATAATGGCGTTACACCACAATGTCTCAATGATCTCTACAACCTAGGCGGTTATACTCCATCATCTTCCAAATCTATTGTTGGGGTAACTGGTTATTTAGGTCAATATGCAAATCAAGGAGATCTATCTCAATTTTTACAATCCTACAAGTCCAATGCCAAATCATCATACACTTTCTCCACTGTGCTCATAAATGGAGGTACCAACCCACAGGATTCTGGTAGTGCAGGAACTGAAGCTGACCTTGATGTTGAATATGTTGGTGCATTAACCTACCCTACCAAGCATTTATTTTACTCCACTGGTGGTTCCCCTCCCTACACACCTGATGCCAATGAAAGTTCAAACGACAATGAGCCATATTTGGACTGGTTAAATTACATATTGGCTCAATCCAGCGCTAGCATCCCTCAAACTATTACTACATCCTATGGTGACGACGAACAAACTGTGCCTTATTCCTATGCTGTCCGTGTTTGTAACGACTTTGCTCAACTTGGGGCTAGAGGTGTTTCTCTATTGTTTTCATCTGGAGATGGCGGTGTTTCTGGAGGACAATCGGGAACCTGTCAATCTAACGATGGAAAGAATACCAGAGAATTTTTGCCAACTTTCCCAGCGTCATGCCCATACATTACAGCAGTTGGTGGTACTACTGGCGTTCCAGAAACCGCTGCTTCGTTATCATCCGGTGGGTTCAGCAACTACTTTGCTACTCCTTCTTACCAATCCAGCAATGTTCAATCCTATTTGAGCACTTTAGGTAGCACCTATAAGGGTCTTTACAATGCAACTGGAAGAGGTATTCCTGATGTAGCCGCACAAGCAACTGGGTTCACAATTGTAAATCAAGGCTACGAAACAAGCGTAGACGGTACCTCTTGCTCATCGCCAACCTTTGCAGGTGTGATTTCCAACTTGAATGACTATCTTTTGGCCCAAGGTAAATCTCCTCTTGGATTTTTGAATCCATGGTTGTACAGCAAAGGTTTCAAGGGATTAAATGACATTACTTCTGGAAGCAATCCAGGCTGTAACACCAACGGGTTTTCAGCTAAGGCAGGATGGGATCCAGTTACTGGTCTTGGCACACCAAATTTCAAAACCCTTCAAACTCTTGTTTAAATAAATCATGATTTGAATCACCAAATATTTTCTGTTAATTGCGCAATGACATTTGCACGCGGACTTTGTAGTTGAACCGGATCAGAGTTCAAAACACTCATTCATAATGACTCAATACCGCTGGTCCATATTTTCCATAAAATTTTGTTCCTATGGCTGTTCGATCACGTAGACGGTACCGCTATCATTGTCTTTAAAAATATAATTGTTTAGTTCTCCATAAATCTCGAGCACATGGGAAACGCATGATATCATTTACAGACACAGACGTGGACAAATATAAAATTCCAACACAAAATACTGACAATTATACAAATGAAGTTTGCCTTTCTATTAACCGCCGCACTAGCCCTTCCATCAAGCAACTTTGCAGTCAAGGAATCCCATGTCGTTCCAAATGGTTGGGTAGAACTTTCTGATGCTCCCTTAGAACATAAATTAGATTTGCAAATTGGTATTAAACAGGAAAATATCGATGCTTTGATTGCTACTCTGTACAAAGTTAGTGATCCAGCTTCTCCAGATTATGGAAAGCACTTGACCCAGCAACAAGTCAGCGATTTGATAGCTCCTAAGCAATCTACCATTGATGCCGTCTATGCTTGGCTCAAGAACAACGGAATCCAAGGTGGAGTGTTGAGTGCAAACAAAGACTGGCTTTCAGTAACCGTCACAGTCGATCAAGCTCAAAAGAGTATCCATTAGCTAACAATAGTGCTCAACACCAAATACAAGGTCTATCAGCACCAAGAATCCAAGGTAGTAACCGTCAGAACACCATCCTTCAGCTTACCAAAGTATGTCCATCATCATATTGATCTCATTCAACCAACCACCAAATTCATTTCAGTTCCAAAGAAGATTGTCAAGAGTCCAAAATCTTCTTCGCCAAAACAACTTAGTGTTTCTTCCTGTTATAATGGCGTTACACCACAATGTCTCAATGATCTCTACAACCTAGGCGGTTATACTCCATCATCTTCCAAATCTATTGTTGGGGTAACTGGTTATTTAGGTCAATATGCAAATCAAGGAGATCTATCTCAATTTTTACAATCCTACAAGTCCAATGCCAAATCATCATACACTTTCTCCACTGTGCTCATAAATGGAGGTACCAACCCACAGGATTCTGGTAGTGCAGGAACTGAAGCTGACCTTGATGTTGAATATGTTGGTGCATTAACCTACCCTACCAAGCATTTATTTTACTCCACTGGTGGTTCCCCTCCCTACACACCTGATGCCAATGAAAGTTCAAACGACAATGAGCCATATTTGGACTGGTTAAATTACATATTGGCTCAATCCAGCGCTAGCATCCCTCAAACTATTACTACATCCTATGGTGACGACGAACAAACTGTGCCTTATTCCTATGCTGTCCGTGTTTGTAACGACTTTGCTCAACTTGGGGCTAGAGGTGTTTCTCTATTGTTTTCATCTGGAGATGGCGGTGTTTCTGGAGGACAATCGGGAACCTGTCAATCTAACGATGGAAAGAATACCAGAGAATTTTTGCCAACTTTCCCAGCGTCATGCCCATACATTACAGCAGTTGGTGGTACTACTGGTGTTCCAGAAACCGCTGCTTCGTTATCATCCGGTGGGTTCAGCAACTACTTTGCTACTCCTTCTTACCAATCCAGCAATGTTCAATCCTATTTGAGCACTTTAGGTAGCACCTATAAGGGTCTTTACAATGCAACTGGAAGAGGTATTCCTGATGTAGCCGCACAAGCTACTGGGTTCACAATTGTAAATCAAGGCTACGAAACAAGCGTAGACGGTACCTCTTGCTCATCGCCAACCTTTGCAGGTGTGATTTCCAATTTGAATGACTATCTTTTGGCCCAAGGTAAATCTCCTCTTGGATTTTTGAATCCATGGTTGTACAGCAAAGGCTTCAATGGGCTAAACGATATTACTTCCGGGAGTAATCCAGGGTGCAATACCAACGGATTCTCAGCAAAGAAAGGATGGGATCCAGTTACTGGCCTTGGCACACCAAATTTCAAAAAATTACAAACTTTGGTATAATAAATATCCGCGTTTCTTCAATCCTAATTTGATTACCTTATGCATGCTTGTTGCAGACATTAGTTAACCGCATTACAAGTATGGCAGTGTATCTTCTAGATCCCGTCGGCCTGCAGATCTGTAAAAATCAGATTAATCAAAGTACTGCTGCAAAAAGACTAATTTATTTATAACTTTCCAGTCCATAATTTCTTGGTCAAGTTAGTAAGACCAACATCTTTTGAATTGATAATGAAGCATCCAAATAATGTGATTACAGTTACTACTCTGAGAGCCCAAGTTGTGATAAAATACAAAACCTTGGATTTTCTTTCAGGGAAATAATCAGTAATCATAGCATCAAATCCAATGTGGCAGTGAAGTGGTAATACAATTCCTAGGGCAATGTCAACAAGAGTATTTTGACCTGCGTATACAGCAGTTCCGATTAATGCTGGAGTGACAACAGATAATGCGCGTTCAAAGTTCCAGTGGTATGAACCGTGTGATGGTGACTTGGTTTGTGTTGCAGCTGTATATTAATAATGATTTACCTGCAGACATTGCTGGTAAAGTATTTTTGAAATGTGAGACAGCGCCTAAATTAATGTATCTATTTACTGGTCTTAAATCCTGCTCTCATCAAGGGTGAGAATACCGAAGCTTGTCTGATGGCAGTTCTGAACATTTTTAGATGGTTAAATTTTTTGAATTTTCCACCTGATTATCCCAAACGTGAAAATATGCATACAGCTGTTGATCCAAAAGTAGAATCAAAGCTGGTAGAAATATCTAATCTCTTGTACAAAACCGGAGTCACTGTTTCAAATTTTGAAGAGAATTCAAATGAAGTCCTTCACCGGAGGCTGAACAAGATTATGGACTGCCTTGTGGATTTGAATCAATTGAAAGAACAGATTGACATTGATGTTCCGCTCAATATTTTGGAGTAATTAGTCATTAAACGACAGAGTGGTAGAAAGCGGTGTTAATCCTGATCTAGTGCGAAAAGATCAAATTCAGACGTTGGTAGACAAGAATCAGAAAACGAAAGGGAGGTTGGAGGCACTAAAGGTTGTTTATAGCTGACATAGATGTTTAAGAATGACCTTACCGCTCAGATTGAGTTGAATTATCCAGAATTAAAGCCGGAGCTTGAGAAATTGTAAAATAAAATTATACCTAATTTATTTTCCTTTAGTTTTTTGCGTTGTAGTGTTGGCCTTCTTTTCCGTAACTGTTGCAGCTGCTCCCTCCGGTTTGCCATTGACAGTTTTATTGACTTTTGGCACTGCTTGCTCCTCTTTCTGCTCTTTGACAGTTGGCTCTTTCCCACCTTTGGCTTTGGCTCTCTGTCTAAATGTTGGATTGGTAACTGAGTTAGCCATGTTTACCTGCAAACTTGATTTTATCTGCGGCATTATCAAGCAATGGTATGTACGAAGGACTGGATTCGTCAGTTTCGTCTAAATTAGAAAAGCAAACCTCCTATAACTTTTACAAGTATGTAGGTTGACCTTGCTTCCAAAAACTTTTTGGCATACTCTTTTGGTTTTGACGCCAAATCCATTACTTCCCCAGATTCAGATGCCAAATCCAAATTCTCCACCACATTTTCATATCCGCATGTCTTTCTAATATGATTCAGTAATACGGCTGATAGGCAATTCGGATTCACTATTTTCTCCTCTTCAGCTGGGTAAATTTATCTTGTACCTCCATATTTGATAGTGACAAACATCACTTTTCGCGTAAATTTTAATCTTTTTCAGTGCTAGCTTAATAGTATAGCCAGCTGTATAAATTTAAATGCCATACTCGTTAATTCTTTGCCAAAAAGAAAATGGCTTCAAAAAAGAGAAAGGACGAGCAGGACCTGGATGATCTAGTAGCAGCTATAGAAAAGTACTCTTGTGTTTACAAAGCCCAGATATAAAATTCAAACCAAAAGCTACATGCCACTACAATGGGTGTAAAGAGCCTTTAACGATTATATCGATGGAATGTCCCACCTGCAAATTAAAGTATTGTTCAAGTAATTGAGACTAATATAGAACATCGGTTGCCGGAAACCCATTCTGAAAAGTGTGCTGCAACAGTGAAAAAGAATGCCCAAAGCTCAGCAAAGAAAGACGCCAAGCTATTATCCTCCATGATTGAAAAGGACGCAAAATTTGCGCACGGGAATGTTAAGGGGATGCTGGAGAAAGAGAGGCTGGATGCAAAGAAAAGATTGAGGGAAAAGATAAAGTCAGCGAGGAAATAAAAAGAATTTATTTAAAGGTTCAATTGTCCTGCTTTGTGGTAAAGACTTTCAACGACTTGACCCATGTTCTTGATAGTTTCAAGAGTTGCTTCATATGTTTTCTAAATTTAATCGCAACTTACATCATTAGTAGAGTTTTCAAATACTTCAAGACAGCCACCAGCAGATTGATCCAAAATACCAGAGAAAACATTGTCAAGAATCATCTGAGATAGCTTGGCTTCAACTTGCAATGTTGGTAATTTAATCAATTGAGCAACATAGGAAATCTCTACTCTAGAGTATGGCTCAATGATTCGCAACAAATTTTGTTCAAATAGTGTATCATATAGAGCGGCTAAATGAGTGCGAATGATAGGATCATTGTTTAACTCTGCCTTGTATTTTTGTAAAACTTGTTCAAATTCTTGGAGAGATCTGTGTTCCAAAGCGGTAGCGATAGCCAACATGGCTTCAATATCTGGCCCAGAGTGCTTTGAAGCGACTTTTCCATTAATAATTCCGTGAACATCTTCCGGCAAATTCAACATAATTTTGCAAAGCAGCATGTATTTCAATCCTAAAATGCCACGCTTATCGTCTTGGGTCGTGAAACTTTCCATTGTTTCATAAAAGTACGAATATCTAATATAAGATAATTAATTACGCAGTCTTGTAGTCCTTTTCTTCTGCATGCAAGATACCGGATTGCATATCAATTTGAGCCTGCATTAATGGCGGACAATAGATTGAATTGGCAGATGTTCTAGCTGCAGTTAAAGCGGCCTGGAATTAAACAAAAGATACTCTGGCTTTTGGTAAATTTCTAAGTGCGTGGTAGACGCAGCTTTCCAATAATTGAACCTCCATCAAAGCATTCTTATCATCCAATTTCTTTAATTCTTTAAGCAATCGATCAATTAAGGCCAACGATTCCGTATACATTTTGTTATTTAAATACAATCCGCACAACCTCGTTTCCAACGATTGTCTCAAAAAGATTCTCTTTTCTTGAATCGCCCAGTTGATGGTATCCTTGCACACTTTGACTTGTAGCGGTAAAGCGTCTGGAATTTCAGAAAAGTTGTCGATTAAAGTCTTTACTACAATTAAGACAAATTACAAATTCTTGCGGTTTTCGCTTTGGAAATTGAAACTAAAAACGGGAGAGAGGTTTGTAATAGTGCTGCTAGTTCGTCCGGCTTTCTATATTAGCCTAATTAAACCTTAGATCTTTGTATAATTCGCCAAGTTTAACTATGCTGGTTTCCTTGATTTTTACATCCGCTTCAGAAGTTCCCGTTACTGAATTAAGAATCGCTTTGAAGCTTTCTACTGCTTTCGCTGGTTCCTTTGCGATTAAAGATTCTGCTTGTGAAATATCAACAACAGTCATTCGAGATGTGAAAAAATCAAACAATATTTTGCCAGGGGTTACACTGGTATAAAATACAATTATGCTTTTTATTTAAATACCAGCCAATATCTGGTCCATAAGAGACTCATCCGCGTCATCAAGTAGCGTATACTTTGCTGGACTGGATGACTGGACAGTTGTTAAGTCGGTTGATCGGTAAAGGCCTCCATTTGAACCAGACATACTTCCACTCATATTGTTATTTACATTCGCTTTTTGGAAGCGCTCCATATCAAATTTCAAAGGCGACTGCGTTAAATAGAATTAGCTACCTCTGCTGTAGGCGAATAGCTCCTTGGGTGCTTTGGATTAGTTCCTCTTCTTCCAGCTACAGTTTCGTTCCGATTGAATGCCTCGTCCTTATTCTTTTTATCTTCCTGTATCATTGCTAGTTTTGGCGTAGTCGATCTTCTCCTTTTCGCTGGTTGGGGCCCAGTTTCCCTAATATTATTGTGAAATTACATTAAAAACTAGTATTAACAATAATTACATTTAGCTCAGCATCCTCCAGCGTGACTGACTTTGCAGACGACGAAGATGGAATTCTAGAATGCCCTGAGGTATTACTTTGACTGTGGGATCCACTATGATGTTTCGAATATTGCTGGTTTGGCTGGTAAGATTTGGCTTGTGTTTTCCTGGGAAATTCACTTTGGTTGACAGGATGCGTAGTTCTTGGCTTTATCGCGGCAGTATTTGGATGACTAGGAGAATGTGCTGGACGATGAGAATTACTGTGTACAGATTCTCTAGCTGTACTATTTCCACTTCCCATTAGTTATATTCAGATTTTTGAAATTACGTATTTCGCAAAAGAAATATCGGATTGTCCACTTCAAAAGAAATATCAGAATAAACATTTAAAATAGACAAATTTATATCGCTTAAGCATATTTTGGTTTAAGCAACTTTGCAATAGTTTGGAGTTGGATGTTGGTAGTACCTTCATAAATTTGACCAATCATGGCATCTCTGTAGTACTTTTCAACAGGCAAATCTCTGGTGAAACCGACACCACCACACCATTCGATAGCCATGGCAGAGGCACGCTTTGCAACTTGGCCAGCGAATAATTTAGCCATAGCAGCTTCCATAATGAATGGCTTGCCGCTTTCCTTGACACGAGCAGCATTATAGACCATCAAACGAGCAGCTTCGATTTCAGTTTGGATTTGAGCCATTTGGAATTGCATGCCCTGGAAATCTCCAATGAACTTTCCGAATTGCTTACGTTGGAAAGTGTAAGGGATGGCTGCATCAAATGCACCTTGAGCTAACCCTACCATTTGGGCACCAATACCAATACGACCTTCATTCAAAATTCTAATAGCATATTTGTAACCTTGTCCGATTTCACCCAAAACATTTTCTTCTGGAACTTCTACGTTGTCAAATGACAAGACACAGGTGGATGATGCACGGATACCAAGCTAAAGTTAATATGGCAAGTACCTTCTTTTCCTTCTTGGCAACTTGGACACCCCAGTCCTTTTCAACAATGAAACAGGTAATTCCCTTGTATCCCTTGGAAGGATCGACATTGGCAAATACCAAGAAAGTGTCAGCTTCATAAGAGTTGGAAATCCACATCTTGGATCCATTCAAAATCCATTTGTTTCCTTCTTTAACTGCTTTGGTTTGGAGGGCAAAAGCGTCTGAACCAGATCCAGCTTCAGATAAACAGAAGGACCCAAGCTGTTGTTAAAAATGTTATACAGTGGTAGTAGCAAGTGGGCCAAGGTACTTTTCCTTTTGGGCTTGGGTACCATAGTCTTTTAGCATGGTGTTGACCAATGTGTTGTGAACATCACAAACGGTTGCTACAGATGGGTCAACCTTTGCAAGTTCTATGGTTATCGATTATATACCTTCAACAGTAATAATCGCAGACATGAAAGATGCACCGGCTCCACCGAGTTCAGCATCAACTTCCAAACCCATCAACTAGTTGTTAAACATTGTTGTTACTCCATTGTCAAATAATGATTGTAGAATATCCTTGTCCATCAATTCATTCTAGAGTTAAATTGCGGTTACTTCATCTTGGGATCTTACACGAGGAGCCAAAACCTCGTTTGCATATTTAGATACTAGAGTCAATGTGAATGCTACCTGCTTGTTTGAACATGGTTTCCTCTATTGTCAAAAATCTATTTACCTTCAGTGAAAGTGTGAAGAGAAGTTGGGGTGACTTCTTCCAATCTCATAGCACTGGCAGAGAATTGTCTATTGTTATACGGTGTGAATACCTCTTGACTGAGGATAATGCTGATGGTCTGATTGATCTCAATGACTTTGCGAGAATTGATGACATACTTTTTGCTGAGAAATTTTTCCTTCCTATTTCTCAGCTGACACTGTTGCCAAAACTGGCTCACCGCAGTTCACATGTCTATAATTTAATATAATAGAGAGATGAGGTCTTTGACTGTCGCGAATTCCTGCGTGTCATATCCAGCTGCAGAGTTTGACCAAATTCATATTCGTTGATACATGAAATGAAATTACGCTATAAAAGAATCTATTACTTTATTTCCTTCTTTTTGGAGATACTTTCCATGTTCCAGTAACTCTACAAACCAATTCACCCTTGGAATCGTAAATGTTGGTTACCACAGTCTCTGAATCTCCAGGATCAGTAAGATTTTGCAAATCGCAAGCAGCAGTCAAGTAACCTCTTGCTTTAGCCAAAAATTCAACATCTAATCTGATTGGGATCACCCTGACTTTAATGGATGTGATTACCTATAGCCGTTCTGTTCTCCCCAAGCAATCATCGCAAATCCCATGGTACATTCTCCAAGGTTGGTCAATGCTGCTGCATGAATCGAGCTGAATGGGTTTCTAATCCAGAACCAATCGTGTAAATTAGTGATGCACTTTGATTTGTCAAGAGTATTAACCCTGAAAGGTAGTGTTCCAGTATATGGGGCATAGAAAGATACTAGCCAACTAAAGACCCATCTACCAATGAATGGAACTGCAGACCAGAATTCCCAAGTTTTGACCAAAGGTGGCATTTAAACAAGGAAAAAAATTATTGTTTAGAGAGCTTTTTTATTCCAATGTATTATTGAGCCAGTTGAGATGGGCCAAGATAATCTTCTTTTAGGGTTCCGGTAGCAAACTAGAGTTAATTCGAAATACGATCGCCGTTGCTTCAACTCTTGTTCCAGAAATACGTATTCGAACAGCTTCTCCTTTTTCAATTCTCACACCTGCATCTCCGAATTCCTACAGTTATCTACAACTTACTTCTCCTTTGCCTACGTAGGCAGCTGGATTTGCATTTGGATCAAATTGAAGGTATTCTGGAATTAACTGAAATTAAGTGATAGTTACATGCTGCGAGATAAACACTTGAAGCGGTCCTACTTCACACCAAAATCCAACCTAAGTGAAATGGATTGTACTTTATTCACAGTAGTAACGATTCCATCAAATACTTCGTTCCTGAACGGCTTAAAAACAATTGCTTTATATTCTATACGGTACTCTGCAAATCCTGTATTGGATTGCAGCACTCCTTTCCCTATATCTACAATATCAACGACTGAAATAATAAATCCATATCTTCCAGAGCAAGTTCCCTCCACTTCAGCGTATAACCTTTGAATGAGAAACTCCTTAATTTGCCTCCCAAAGTACTGTGGATGTAAATTGATTGTGTGTGTGAATTGTTTCTGGGTTAAAGGAGATCAATACTAGAAAAAACATTCAAAAAAACCTGCACGCGCAACAAATTTATTAGCTTACAGTTTTTGCATCCGCTGCCTCTACTATCTTTGGAATCTTTCGCACCATGATTCCAATCACATCCACCAACTTTTCGTATATGATAAATACCAAGAGAAAATTCAGTGCTTCTAGGAGGTAAACGGTGCTCTTATTCGCCAAGAAATCTCTATCGTTCCTCCAGATAAGAGTATCAAAAGAGAGTATTTGCAATACTTCATAGATTATAATGATTCCTACTTGTATGATCGTTAGTGCCAGTAGAACTTTGATTTTCTCTCTTGCTTTAACGACTTTATTCTGACTGGCTCCACTAAAAATCTTCCATTGAATTAATATCGATGGAATAATTCGCATTGCAATATAGACAATCTTCCAGTAAATTGGCATTTGTGAGGAAAGCTCTGCGAAATAGTAGAACGTGGTATAATCTTCATCGATATCATAAATATCAGACAGTATACCGTAGCACATTGTTCCGAAATAGAATAATGTGAATATCACATACACCCCGATTTCGTACCTTTTGTATTCGATTAATATTGTAAAAAGTAGGTGACAGCAAATGTAAACCGTTAGCAGAGTATACACCTCTAATATCTGTATAGATATGTGATATTTGCTGTATTCTATGATATCATAGAAGGCAGTATTATCATACATGAAATGAACTATGAGAAATGAAAGAAACAAGACTTGAGAAAGTGCAAAAAGAATATCCACAGTCCTCCTTCTACTATAAAACCACTTCAAAGATAAGCAAAGGGTGATTGTGCACAAAAGGGCAGACAGGGTGTAACACGCTGCATATAACCGTTCCATATTGCTCTGATAAATTGGTACCAGCTCACTTTGCGGTGAAATTGCCAGCCAATTGGTCTTTACAGTTCCATTACTAATGCGGTTTAGCGAAACTGTAAAATTACCGAGCACTATTGAAGTCTGTATTAAAGAATCTGAGAGTTGGAAATCTTCTATAGAACCAGAGCAATCGCTATTGGAGAAAACAGATATTATATCTGAAAGTGGATCGCACATTATTCCTGCTATGCATTGATTGTTCGCTAGGTAGTATGCTTGATCATAACCGCTGAGTGATATATTATTTGCTGGTGTAATAGTACAATATGAATAGCCGTTACTTTCAATGGGTGGTGTGAGTGAATAAATGTCAGATACAAAATTTTGTGTAGTTGATGTATAATTAACAGAGTTAACCAAGTCAATGGACGACACACAACATCCAACTGGGACAGCTAGGGGGCATGCTCCACAATTTGGAATTGGCGTGTCACTATTTGCATAGTTTGGGGTAGGACTGCTTTCTCTGAATAAAAACATTGTATCTGGAGGTCCACTGCAACCAAAAGATGAAAGCCATCCTGATTGATATATTAATTGATCTGCCATATTGAAAATGACGTAAAACATAATGCTTCAGTTAAACATTAAAATAGATTTTTCTATTCAACAAATTCATATTATGGCATTGCTGATCGTAGTAGCAATGATTGCTTCTGAACCACTTCTATTGTGGTCATTAAGAAGGTACCATGACTACATCCACATTGAGGAATGTGAGGATATTTTCAATCAGTATTAAATACATTTGGTAGTGCTGCACAATTCAATGTACCTCATTCATCCATTTTTATTCAACTACGCGTAAATAGATGAATGTGATTTACAAGCTACTACATCAATCACAAAACTTTAACGCCAATTCAATTCTGTTCAATCTTCAAAGTAATACATTATTAACTGAGATGATACGAAATTATCCGACAAGGATCTTTCCGTTTGTATGGAAATATTGTCATATTCGACATCCGAAAATGTCTTACAATTGATTCTCAAAGAATTGCTGTCTATTCTAGAAGAGGGAGGAGGTAACTCAAGCTAATGTAGACGAGGAGAGGATGAAATTAGTAAGCGAAGGTTCTTTGAATGCGATAATGCTACTCACCGCGAGACAGAAAACTTCAAGCTTGTTGAACGATGCACTGAAGCTATTAGAGTATAGCATTTTTGATGGTACTGTGATATTAATAAGTTTTAAAGCTGGCTGAAATCCAAACCAGCACCTTGGCCAAAGTTTTATCATCAGCACTATGTGTAGCAGATACAGACGATCTCAGATTCTTTAATATGCGGCTGATACTTAAATATTCAAAATCAGAGTTATTTGCGGACGAATTCATGCAATCCTGTAATCAAAACAGTTTCAGCTCAGTATTTGACACCAGAAATGTACCGTTACGACGGGCTAGTATTCAAGCTGTCCAAAAGTTACTTGAATCTAGTTTCAGAAGGGAAATGGTTACTTCAACTCTGATCAGCATCTTAATGGACTCTTTTGGACACTATTGCTACGGAGAAACTTCAGTAGAATGGTTACTTTTATTTTCCAAATTCACTTCAATGGAGGAATTAGCAAAAGAGTTTGTTCGAAGAGGAGGTCTACGTATTATTCTATCAATGCTAAAAATCAAGCACATGAACATTGTATTTCAATCAATATTAATTCTAATGAATCTAGCTAGATTCGGGTTAATTCAAAGTGCAGAGTTCTCAAAGTCCACTAGGCAGCAATTGATCAACTTTTTGTCAACAGTAACACCAAAAGAATCAAAGCCAAAGGTGGTAACAGCAAAAGTACCGTCTGTCGCTAAAATTATAAAGAAAAAAGTGCTGAATATCCTGGATACAAATCCACATAGGCCAGCAGTCACACCGATACCTTCCAGCAACCTTACTCAGAAAAAGAATTTACAAATGAGCGACCATTCATCTTCTGAAAGCCTTCCTAACTTACCAAAAGTGATACCAATAGTCGATTCCAAAGAGACAAAAATGTCTGCCCATATTCCAAAGCTTAGCCGCAAAAGTGAGAAATTATCCAAGATGCCCAATACACAAACAACACCAAATCCTAGACCTGAAAATAAAAGAGAAGGCAAAAAATCTAAAGAAAAGGTAAAATCCTTAATAGATCCGAAACCGCTCACTCCTAAATCACCAAAGAAACAATCTGAATTGCCAAAGTCATCAATGAGCTTCAAGCAATCTTCATTCTCGTTAAACAACAGATTCAGTGAAATGTCAGTTCACCAATTGGAACTCGAAGTTGAACATTTTCAAACTCCTGATCCAAAGATTCAAATCGATGAAGAATTGCAAAACTTGATCATCACATTGATTGGTTCTATGAATTCAGAAAATCTTCCAACAAGATTAGATGCAATATATCAACTCCAGCGGATTCTAAGCTCATCAGGTAAAATATTTTGACCATAGAAATATCAGTATCCTTGTGTAAAATTCTGTCAGAAAATGTAATAGATCGACTTTCGGATGATGTTAGAATAACTCTTCAGACTTGCAAGATGCTCTTTTATTTGTCAGGTAAAGAGGCAATGCAACAAGTATTATTTGAAACTGAAATTATTGCTAAACTGGTGGAAATAATTGGTGGCTACAATTTGGTATGTATAGAACACGCATTGTGGGCACTGCTACCCTACTGTAATTCAGTAAGACGAGTTAAAGAACTGACAGAGCTTGAAATTATACCTAAACTCGCTGTGGTGCTAAATTCCGGTATTGAGAATATTAGGGTTTATTGCCAGACGCTGTTGAAAAAAATTGCAGAATACGGAGGTAAGTGTTTCTAAATGTAGATGAAAATATTTGCAAAGAAATGGATTACGCATTATTGGAGAATCCATGGGCTGTTGTATCAAAAAAATGGATTGACTATTCACCCTTTTCGCCTTACTCGAAAAAGAGACAAACTGAAGCTTGAATATTATATTAATAAATAACATTTATGGTACGTTCTTTTCTTGAGTATTATCCTCTCTTTTATGTTTCAATGTAAATCCAAAAGGCGATTGATGCTTCTTTTGCCGGTTTCCAGCACCATCACCATACTGTTTGTCCCATTTCCGTAACTCTTGCAAAGTTTGCATTTCGTCTGACAGAGAAGGTGGAGATTCTTTAAAAGCCAAATCAAAATGATGCTTCTTTAACGGTGAAATCACTGTAGAATGAGATGCCATTCCATTTTCTTTCATAAATGCTCCCCAATCATCTATTGTTTTCAGTTTTTCTTGTATTTTCATTTGAAGGCTTTCATCTATTGGCCCTTTACTTTTTGTAGAATCAAACACGAGCTGCTCCTTAATTCTATTCAAAGCAGCGGCAACGCACAGATTTTTCAAATCGCTTCCAGAGTATTGCTCAGTTTGCTTTGCCAATTCTTCCAAATCCACATCTTTCGCTAGATCTTCCCCTTTCAAATGAACTGCCAGAATTTTCTTGCGGGCTTCTTGATTAGGCATATCGACTATATTAGTAGATGTTACCTAAAATACGACGAGGCATTCGTCTCAGTATGGCATCATCTAAATCAAAAGGCCTATTGGTAGCCCCCAGAATAATTAAACCCCGATTATTATTGGTAATACTACGATAAATGTAAAATTACCCATCCCATTCAGACATGAACTGATTCATTATCTCTCTTCGGTTGCCGCCACTTTCATCACTTCGTCTAGATCCAAAAACAGCATCAACTTCATCAAGGAAGATCACACATGGACCATCAATCTTCCTTGCTAAAGTGAATATGGCTCTCACATTCTTTTCCCCCTCTCCGATATATTTATCAAATATATCGGACAGACTGATGCTCATAAATTTAGCCCCAGAGCTTTTTGCTATCGCTTTCGCCAACATTGTTTTCCCGGTTCCCTAATGATTAAGTTGAATTTACAGGTGGGCCAAATAACAGCACCCCGTTTATTGAAGACCTCGCTAAAACTCCAGTGGAAAATAGCTCTGGTCTCATCAAAGGTAAAGAAATCAAAGTTTGAAGAGCCAGCTTTGTTGCGGAAGGCAAAACCAAATCTGCTAATCCTGTTTGGATCATTGAAGGCTCCACAACGGTAGATATTATTCTTTTTTCGTATTTGTTTAATTTGACTCCATTTTTTTTCAGCTCCTCTTGTATTCCCTCTTCTTCAACTGGCTTTTCCAGCTCCAAAGACTTGTTTGATGTTTCCGTTTCTACTTTGGCATCGACAATTGGAAAAGCTCTTTTTTCCCGTTCAGCAATCGACATTCTGGAGAATCGTGATATATCAGTTTCCGACAGAACATTTATTGCACTGAAAACCTCCTTGGGTGTAATCTTAATAGGGGACTCATTGGGATGTGTATTCATGCGCTCCCCAATCGACAAAATTACCAATCTTTCAATCTTGGTAATTGGCAATATTTCACTTGTAAGAAAACTGTCAATTAATTCGCGGAAATCTCTAACTTTCATTCCTTCAATTTCTTTAGTCATGCTATATTCATTTTTGGTGAACTTGATGTTGTATTTTTTGAAAATTCTGGCAATTGTTTCAATGTTAATTTCTGCAATTCTATCTTCCATGTCTTTGCCTAATCTAGAAATATAGCGGTTAAATTGGTCTTTTTGAAGTTCAAGATCTTTTTTGTTGGCTGGTTTGGAGGCTTGTAGAGACAGAAAAATGTGAGCTGGAGGCAACAATTCAACTTTTTCAAATCGATCCAACATAGAGTCCAACACAGATTGAAACAACGTACCATCTGTGGCCATATTAACCTCGTTGTAACCATCTCCAGACACAGACACAGTGCCGTCCATCAGTTGTGCAAAATATTCTTTATCTTTGATCAAGTTTTTGGAGTCCAAAAGTGAAGGGCTACTAGCTGCAATTAATAAAACTGGATATTTTTCTTCCTGCAGCTGCCCTACCATTTCAATTAGGCCTCCAATGAATTTCTTTCCAGTGTTGTTTGATTCAACCTCCACCATATCTGTTAGATCTTTCACTAAAATATATTCGGTAGATTTACCTGCCTTCAACTTTAACTTGAAAGCCTCCAAAAAAGAATTTATCTGATTATCGCTCAATTCTGTATGGTAAACATTCTTGTGTTGATGTTGAACAGCAGTTTCCTTCTTTGGTGAATCCGAAGTTATAGAAAATTTGCTGATACTGAACGAATTTTCTTCCTCGTTTGTAACGTTGAAATTTACAATCAGATTTTTTGATTTTGGAGGTTCAAACGAATCAAAATGAAGCGCTGAAATATCGTCATCGTCGTCATCGTCCTCTATTTCTTCTTGAAACACTTCATAACTTCCGGGTGAAAACGCTTTTGTAAATTTAATATCCTGAATATAGTTGGAGTGCTCGATTATTCCAACTTCTTCGCAGCAATTCAAGACTGTTTGGTAATCTAATGATATCAAATTAGCATTGTTGTTCTTTGCCATTTGCTGAGCAACGTGCAAGAAGAGTCTTGTTGATCCAGAATGCGGTGCTGCTAATAGAATATTTTTCCTTCTAACTTTGGCGAGTATATTACATGTTTTCAGTACTGACTTTGAGAGCGAGTAATTGTCAATTGCAGGTATTTCCTTTGCTTTCTTATCCAGGGTTGAAATTCCTCTTCTGAATAGCCTCAACATCCCACTGAATTTGAAGAAAAAACGAATCTCAAAATTTGACTTTTTTCACTTACCATTTAAATGATTTTGGTAACAGGAGGTGCAGGATTCATTGGCTCTCACTTGGCAAAGCGTCTGGCTTTAAATCACTCTGTTATAGTAATAGATAGTTTGGAATATTGTGCCTCTCTAAACAATTTAAAGCCAGACTCGTCAAATATTAAATTCTTAAAGGCAACCACAGCTAATATTAGGTTGATATTCGGGATGAAGTAGCAGTTCGCAAAGTATTCGCAAAGTATAATATCAACGTTGTTTTTCATTTAGCTTCACACTCTTATGTGGACAATTCATTCTCCAATTCATTGGAATTCACTCAAACTAATGTTGTTGGAACTCACATACTGTTGGATATATCAAGGGAGTTTAACGTCCAAAAGTTTATACATGTGTCGACCGACGAGGTTTATGGAGAGATAAATTTTGAAGAGGTACGAAAAGCTAATGTTAGCCATCAGCATTAGAATCTAATCCAACATGGCCAACAACACCATACGCAGCTTCTAAAGCTGCAGCAGAGTCGATAGCCCTCGCATATTACAAGTCATTTAATCTACCACTAATTATCACTAGAAGCAGTAATATTTATGGGCCATGCCAATATCCTGAAAAAATAATTCCCAGATTTATATGCCAGCAGGTTCAAGGTAAAGCTTGGTAAGTTTGCCCTAATGTAGTACAATTCAAGGAGATGGTACTCATGTTCGCAACTACCTCTACATCACTGATATTGTTGATGCTTTTGAGCTGATACTTGAACAGGGAGTAGTAGGTGAAATATATAACATATCCAGTGATTATGATATTTCAAACATTGAACTAGCAAGGTTAATTTGCAAATACTTTGGCACTAATGAAATTGTTCACATCAAGGATCGAATTTATAATGATTGCCGGTACTCGATTGACTCCAGCAAGATCCGCAAACTTGGTTGGTCAGCTAAAGTATCGTTTCAAGAAGGGTTGGTGGATACCACCAATTGGTATCAGCAAAATCGACAAAATTGGTGGGATAATTTCCCGCCTTTGGAATAAATTATTTATACATGATTTATTGTGGAGATTCTACTTTGTTTCCAAAAGAATCTGACAGAAAGGTGTCAAATTTCCCATCTTTGTAGACAGTCTTTAACCCCATTTCGACTCTCCCTTCTGGCCAGTTGATTTGAGGGATTTTATACTCTACATCGCCATGCATAATTTTCAGCTTTAAATTCCTGCTTGTATAAACCATCCATCCGTCTGGTACAATTTTGAAATGTATTGAAACATCATTGCAGTTATCCAAAGTGATTGTTCCCCCACTTTCACCTTCGTTCAAAGTTATGCTAATTTCATTACACTTTATGAATTCTACAGATGATACAATCTTTCCGAATTCAAACTTGCTATTTTTTGTTTCCACCGCAGAGAATTGAGTGACATTGGTTTGCTTGAAATCAAACTGGCACCCGCTGCATTTGGCCAGAAATATCGGAGCTGGTCTAGGAGGAGTGACCCTACTTTCATTCTCTAAATTTTCAAATATAGTTCTAGGCGAGCGAGTCGAGAGGATCTGATTGAGGGCGTTTGTAATAGTCATGCAATTTTTTTTCACTCAACTATGGCAGCTAAAACCAGTCTTCTCACATCAGTCAAAAACGAATTATTGAATGCAGGAAATTTCAAAATAATATTCCACGGATCAATGTAATTCGTATTAATGTTAGTTTCACGGCAGCAGTTTACTTGTTCTCACAACATGGAGAAGCTCTCTTGGTTTAAAATTAATAAACATTCTTATGTATTGGAAAAAATGGAATTATCGGCTCCAGTAAGCTTTAAGAGTGATTTCATCATGGTGCGAAGGAGAATTGAATGTTTGTGTAGCAGCAAGAATTTACCAAGATATTTCAGGCCATGACATTACAAACTTGCAACTTACGTTTATGATAATTCTACTTTTGGGCTATTGTATGTCTTGATTATTAAAGCAGAGAAGAGCTGCCACCTCCATCTTGAATTTGTGGTTCATTTATCCAGTATCACATTAATCTTTAATTTCTACGTCTTTACTTTAAATATGCAAATAGTAGAATTGTTGCGACTACAATTCTAGTGATGTCATTGAATCGCGTTTCCAATTTATCATGAACGAACGAGACCTGCTAGAATGGTTGGCTGTTCAAGTAGATAGCGAGCCAATTAATGACCAAGATTTGTTGAATGGATTTGTTTTACTTCAAGTATTTTTATCTAATTTTAGCTGATATCTCTGATTTCTCCTTCAAGTGTGGACTTGACATGGTATACTACACCTGAAGCATGGGACTGTCCAAATATTTCTCTAAGAAATTATGTTACACTGTCGAAAGGAATCAAATATATTGCATCCAACATCCCAGACAAACTAACAACATCATTTTCCTACAATAAGAGTCTTTTGAATGAGAAATTACAATTATTTGAAAGGTCTATCAAAAGCATATCGGATACAGTGCTTCAAAATGCAAAAGCGGGTGAATTGGATGCTTGTAAGCAAATTATGGTTGAGCTTTACAATATCTGGAACTTGACCCAAATGGAGGAAGAATCAAATAAAGTGACGACAGCAGCCATTAAAGCTGAAAAGGAGGATGATTATATCCCAACCGAACGAACATTTAGGCCAATGATTCAATGGATGCTACTTAAAATCAAGTGCTTGCTAGTTAGGCACCCCTTGCATTCTCAATCAAAGCTGATTGAAACAGTCAATGCCCTATATTTAAAGTCAAGTCAATCGGTATCTAGGATTAATTGAAGGATAAACAAGCCGTTCCAAAATCCATTATTCAGACTCTTTGCGATTGCCAAGTATATAACCTGTTGAACAAATTAATGTTCCAATCCAAAGAAACCAAATCATTAGAAAATAACCTTGATTTTAAACCAGAATCGTTTTCTATATTTCTGGATAATCTTGTAAAGAAAGGATTCCTGAATATCAAAGCCAATTTGCTTCAATCAATCAAGGATATGATTCGCGATCAAACTCCGTTCTACGAGGTAGCAATTACTAACATAGTCTGTCCACATTAATATAATTGCAGCGTTTATGTCTGCAGATATTCGAAGCATAGACTTGGACCCATTTGTAAAGTATCTCTCCAACAACTTTTCTACATTTGATTGTTCAGTAATGTATCCATATGACATGGAAGATACTATTCTAATTTGGATGAATCAATGTTTAACCATGTTAAAAAAGCACGATGAATTGAAATCACTAGTTGAAGAAATAACTGAATTCGACGATTTAGCACAGGACTTGGAAAATGGATGGATGATGTGCTTTTTAATTGCTGGATATTATCCAGACAAAACCAGAGAGTACTTTAAAAAAATCAAAGTTGGAGCAGGATTGTCAAAAGTTGAAGTAGAAAAGAATTACAAGTTGCTTCAAGAATTGACTGAATTGGCGAGCAAAGATCTTGTAGTCCCTTGGAAACCGATCGATATAATTTCAAGTATGGATAATCAAAATGTATCCAGCGGCAACGTTTCCTACTTGTTTGTTTCATTTTTAGCAAGATTCATGTCAATTGTCCAAAAAAAGAATTTGAGTTTTCTTCCTACCAAGACCGCGTTAAAAGAGTTGAAAGCAAAACGCAGATTAGAAGCGGATTTGAAAAAATTATCAGAAAAAGATACTACAGATTTAGTTGAAATTCATGCAGACAAAGGAAACGTTGCTACTGATGAAATACAGATTACGAACACGGAAACTATTTTAAAAAAAGAGCCAATGGAACACCTTGTCACACAAGATATTGTGGTAGATAGTAGGTTGAACCCTAAAGAAGATAAACCCGCTGCTATCACCCAAAATGATACTCAAGCAGTCCGAGAGACTAATTTGACTTTGAGTGCCATTGACATACCATCAGGGTCAAAGGAAAAGAAGAAACGGAAAGGATCTAGTAGGAAAAAGAAATTAAAACCCTTGGATAATGATGTAAAAGAATTTGATCACACTTTCGAGGAATATAATGACAGTAATACCAAACAACAATCAAACTATGATGAAAATCAAGCAATTTCAAAAGTTGGTTCATCTGAGGACATTGCTCATGAGATGGCTTTAGCTGAAAACCCAAAACCAAAGAGAAAAAGCTCTTCCAGTAAAAGTAGGAAATCGTCAAAAGTTGCTGGTAGTGAAATGCAAGAATCTACTTGCCATGATAATCCATTGCTGCACGCAAAAGATATTATAACTGAACAAATAGAAGCTAATCAATTTTCAGGCATTTCTAATGTTTCAAAAAAGAAATCTCGAAGCGGCAGGAAATCAAAATCAATTGAAACTCCTTCAGAATCGGAAAATTCAAAACAAGAAAGCACTAATGACATGCAATTTTCCGCTGAAACTCTTTCCATCATAGAAACAGAGCCAAAAATAGATTTATTTGATACTGAAAATCACTTGAATAACGAGGTCCAACCAAACGATAATTGTATTAATGATACTGCCCTTCAGAAACATAATATGGAATCACTACCAAAGAAAAAAGTTAAAAGTGGTAAAAAATCATCTAGAAAACAAAAGGCGTTGCTTTCAGAACCGATTTTTGATGAAACTCCAATTTTGGGCAGTTCACCAACACAAGATATTCAAAATATCTTCCCTTCAAATGATACTGTTGGTGATGCTAAATTTTCACTCCCAGCATTGGTCGTACCGAAAGCAGCTGAAAAGTCGACGGTCCCAAAAGTATCAAATGTGGACCATTTGCCAAACATTTTTGACACACATAGTACAGAAGGGAGAATTTCTGATAGCGAGAAAGATAATTCGACAATTGAAAATAATCAACTCTATTCTCAAACCAAAGACTTTGAAGAACAAGAAAACATTCTACAAGATAACCCAGTCGATTCAACAAGTAATGATGTAATTCAGCAAACTCCAGTGGTAAAAGAACATCAAACTTCTATAAGGTCGAATGCAAGCTGTGATAGTGACGAAGATATGGACGATGACACTTGGAATATGATCTTGAAAATTAGAAATTCAAGTGAGAAGCTAATTGAAGAATCAAAAAACATTGCAACACTCTCCAGAGAGTCAAAAAACACTGTAGGAGCCAATAAATCTGAAAAGGAGGCGCAGTTCGAAAAAATCAAGTTTGAGGATACTTTGATTGACAGTGACGATGACTTTTCATATATACCTTCTAACAGAGGTGGCACTGCTACTGCTGCTGAAGAAAGTCATCAAATCTTGAAGCCTGTGTCAAGGCCACGAACGGGTTTGCAAACATACCCTTTGCCGGAAACTGATGATGAAAGTGAGCAAAAGGCGGTCCTGGATTTAAATGATTCAAAGGGGGAGGAGTCTTGGCAACGAGTGCAGAAAATGAAACGGTTAGCCAAGTTGACACCAAAAAGTAAGGCGCTCAAACGAAAAAACGATAGTGCAGAAATATTGACTGATGCTAAAGTTGTAGAACCGGTAAAAGTAGAAGAGTTGAAGCATTCTCCCGTTAAAAGCAAACAAGAAAAAGAGGAAGAAATCGCTCGAAAGAAATTGTAAGAATTTTGTAATTTTAGGGAACAAGTAGCTCTCCAGGAGCAAGTAATATCAGAGAAACTAAGGAAACGCTCAGAAAAAATAACAGAGTCCGCTCGCCAGACACCTAAACCACCTAAAGCAACATCAAGTAAATTACGTAAATCTCTGTCTACCAAATCAAACAAAAATTTAATCAAAAATGCATTGATGCATGTATGCCTGGCAGGAAATTTACATAAAGGAGTAAAAGAAGAAGTGCTACAGGTATCCAAAGATTAACCTAGGATTTAGCAGAGTCTGATGCAAATCACTTTGTCATTCTCCTAAGAGACGTAAATAATTTTGCTTTCCGAGGGTTATACTTTTGGGATCCGAATCTTGATCAAACATTAAAACTATATTCCGGAAGTCCGGGACCAACTGAATTGGACCCAGCTGGCGTGTTAGAATTTTACAAGTATGATAGTGGGGCAAGGACTTTTAAGCCGATACCAACCAAAAGCTTTGGAAGAACAGTAGATGCAATTGCAATTGGTAGGGACTATTTTGTACCAAATAAATGACTTTCATTTTATTTCATTGAAAACCAACGATTAAAATCAAACCGAATCAAGAATTTGCTAAGACTGGAAGCTGAAGAATCTTTGATTCCACTGAACACCTTAAATAAAAATACAAAATTAGATTCAATTTCCTGGAATTAATAAAATATACCTTTGCCTCAGCTTCAAATCTAGAAGAATCTGAATTATCAAATCTGGCAATGAATGCTCGAGTGCGCTGAATGGATTTAATTATTTCTTGAATTGATTTAGAAATCTCTAAACTAGAAGGTGAGTTGTTCAAGAAACACCCTTTAAGAATATCAATAAGGACATTACGATGGTAATCCACCATTTCATGTAGTGTTATATCCTTCTTTTCTTCTGAGTCAAATATTAGTTTTTCAAATCGGGAATCGATTATATCCATTTGAATATAAGCCCAAAATGAATTCATAAAGTGCGTTTGCTGCGCAACAAGAGATCTAATTATTGAAGGTACATTATTCTTTTTCAGCGACTGCCAAGATTCCAAATTTTGTCTCATTGTTAGTCGTATTACAAGCAGAAAGTTGAAAATCGTGATATAGCTGCAATAAGCATCCAATTACCTTTCCAAGTCTTCTTCGGAAATCAAGATATTTACTGGCCACTTCAAGTAGTATTCAAGTAAGATTTTTGATTCAAAAAGATAGTTTTCGTAAAAATTTGCAGGATTTTCTATGAGTGATAACGAAAATAGTTCCATTATCACGCTTTCATCTTCTGGAAACACTGACTCTATAGTATCACTGAAAATTTGATTTAATCCAGACGATGTCATAGGGATTAAGCTGTCGGTGAGCTTCTTTTTGTATTTGACACTGTTATCTATAAATGAATCCAAATATTCTACTACTCCGCCCAAATATATATGTCTAAACAAAACCAGTTGCTTTGATAAATCATTATTCTCAGTGATGGCTTGTAAAAGTAAAATACCAGCTTTTTGGCAAAGGTCATAAATATCCTTTAGGAATTCTCGGACGCTAAACTCTGAATCTTTAAAGTAATCTTTAAATTTTTTCAAATACTCGCCCAGCAACACTTTTGCGTCGCTAGAACCAGATTTCAGTTCAAACAAGGTTGATATTGCATTTCCAATAAATATAATATCTGTGCATGATTGATTTGTAAGAAAGAACGGAATTTGATCTTCTTTAACTTCATATTTCAGCCACAAAGATGGAGAATCAGTCTATATTAGGATATTGTACTTGCTAGGTTAGAATTCAATTACAATAACGAAGAGACTGGGTTTCTGGTTGGAAAGCCATTCAACCAATAGTCTGTTGAATGTGTACAAACATCCTGAAAGCACTTTTTTGTAAATTTCTTGTATTTTAGGGATTCCAGATGAGATGATTTGGTTGTAAACCAAATTCATTACTTGTACTCCTTCCGCTGAAACCAGCCGCTCGTAAAATTGTAAAATATTGGCGAAATAGACGAAATAGTTCTCCATTAGTACTTGAATGTACGATAGGTTAATTTCATTCTTCATTGCTGACAATTCTAAAGATGATATTAACGAACGATACTCATCCAACCATGAATCTATTTCCTTTTTCACTGTTATTTTGAAAATATCAGAATCCAGCTTGGTGCTAGTGATCTGTTGGTACTGATGTCCAAGTGTTGCTAACTTATTCAGCGCCTGTTTTTCCGCTTCGTGTATAAATACAAACTCTTGGGAAATTGTTAAACTAGATTGAAGCCGAAATATATCTCCTTCGTATCCCAGCATTGTTAAAAGTAATTCGTGCAACATTAGCGATTGAAAAATTCGGACAGCGATTTACAGGATTAAAAGTTATACTTGACTTGATCTAATTGCTCCAAACAAAAAATCATTGAGAGGATCTACTTGATCCATCTCAATAATTACTCCTACTGGTAGATCTAGGTACCGGACTAATTGACGAGTAAGATTATCTCGGTCTGCGCTAATAGCTTAATAACATATTCAGAATTAAAATGAATAATAAAAGTATTGAAAATGCGGCGGCAGTTACTTTAGAAATCATTTGACTAATTTCTTCAAAATGACTCAATCAGCAAAAGTAGGTTTTGAAGGAACTGCAGGATCTTTCTCTGAAGAAGCTCTCAACAATTTATTCCGCCAGGACGCATTCCAACAGATTCAAAAGGAAGCAATTGGCTTTCCAAATTTTGAAGAAGTGTGCAAACAAGTAGCCGAAGGTTCGTTGAAATTCGGGCTACTCCCAATCGAGAATTCTATCGCTGGATCTTGTTTTGGTGTATTGGATCTTATTTCAAAACACAATCTTTCAATTGTCGGGGAGTATGAACAAGAAGAACGACAGCTTTTGGTAGCTTTGCCTGGAGTATCCTTGAATGACATTGTTGAAGTACATTCGCACCCTTATGCCTTTGATCAATGCCGTCCATACCTTGCAACCTTAAGCAAGAAGCTTGTACAAGCTCTTGACACTGCTGAATCTTGCAAACTAATTCAAACTCAAAAATCAAAAAGCATTGCTGCTATTGCTGGTGCTTACGCTGCCAAGTTGTACGGATTAAATGTGTTGCACGAAGTTGATACTTTGGCTGTCACTCGTTATGTTTTAGTTTCCAAAACCGCCGTTGTTCCAGAAAGACACTTGATTCCAAGAACTTCCATGGAAGTCGTATTAAAAAACCAAGTAGGAGCTTTCTTGAAAGCCATCACAGTATTTTCTCATCGCGATATCAAGTATTCTATTATTTACCTAGTATTTCAAAAATTGAAAGCAGACCTTCTTCAAGATCCATTCTATTACGAAAACCTTGGGAATATGTTGTTTATATTGATGTTGATGGTGGGCTTAATGAAGACAAGCTGGGCAAAGCAATTGAAAACTTGAAAGAATTTGCCACTGTAAGGGTTTTGGGATCTTATCCTCGTTATCAAGCTCCTCCAAAGGAATCCTCAGGTGTATATGGATTCGGAGTTTAAATAAAAATTGAATCATTATATTTTGTGTTTCAACAAATACTCTGGATTAATGATTTTAAAAGAGACGTTTCTATTCCTGCATACAATTCCTTCGCGTAGCTCTTTTGATAAAACAAAGTCTCCTTTAGAGAGTTCCAACAAGTCTCGATAGGTCTTCATAGTGCCAGCTTTCACTACTCCCAAAGAAGGTACTTGTACAAATGTAAGACCAGTAGATTCAATTTCATTTAGTTCTTTGATCAGCTCCTCCAATTCTTCTGGTGCCAATTTCTTGCCTTTGAGTAAATCTTGCCCTGTAAAAATGTAAAATCCGAAAATATTTGTCTTTAGTCGGTTGCCATTAATCCCAGGCCCAATAATTTCACCTTGAATTGCGATATTTCTTCCAAGGGTTTTCAAACGGTGCTCGATATCGTAGCGTTTAACCATTTCATAAAAGTGCACATTCCCCTTGGTTTGCTTTGTATTTTCTCCCAGCTTCAAATTTCGAGAGCAGATACCAAATTCATCCTCGTAATAATAGTAGGTTGCTGAGGTCCCATCAAGTTTGACTGTCACATTTAAATCCTGTGTTGCCAATATTGTTTGCAAGTTTTTAAAGGTCTGAGCACGCGGTTCATCAGTTTTGTATACAAACGAAGGGAATTCCTTCATGCTGGTTATGTTTGAACCGCCTTCGCACATCAATTCTTCAGGTGGGACATATTTGGTAACTTTTAATACTTCCGTTTGATCAGTTCCATCCTCACCCTCGATCAATCCTTCAAATTGATTAAAGGGTATTGCCAAACCTTGAGAAATCTGTCCTCTCAATTTGATAGTCTTGATTCTGTAATTCCTGTCTTTCATGAATTCAAACACTGGATTTTCCTTATCCAAAAGCGAATCGATTTCAAAATAGACCACTCTTGAACCAATAATTCCTTCGCTCTTTTTCATTACACATTGCCAGTAGATGCTGTTGAACTCTGCCAACACGATTAAATCTGCGCCAGGTATTGGGTAAATACTTTTTATAGTCTGGGTAGTTGCTAATTTCCTAAACATTTATTGATTTTGAGAGAGATGGATGGCTGTATTTATGCTTGCTTTTCTTCCACGAATCAAATGACTCATACCATTTTTGTTTAGTCATCTATAAGGTTGATCAAAGCCGGCACTTTGCTCCAACTGTTTATCACATTGCGGCTTGGACTCGATAACCGCTTCAGCATAAGGTGTTTGGTTATCACAAAAGTGGCTGCATGATAATTTTTTTGTTTCAAAAACATGAGCTGTACATGCTATCCAGAATTCAAAGACGGATATAAATATATTCAATGGATCGGAACAATATTCAGCGACTGTGTTTACACACCAATCGAGCAAATATCATTTTATATTGCCTTCATTGGATTATCCTGCTCATTGATCGCCATGTTTCCTCAATTCTACACCAACTATAAATTAAAGAATGTTCATGGTCTATCTTTTGGCTTGGTGCTGTTTTGGACTGCAGGAGATATAGCGTCGTTAGCAGGAACAATTTTGACAAAGCAATTGACAACTCAAAAATGGACTGCAATTTTCTTTACAATTATTGATGTAGCAATGATGATCCAGTATTTCTATTATAGCAGATTTTATCCACAAGTTTATCCAAGCGAATACGTTCAAGTACCTGATGTTGATGAAGATGAAGAGATCCAGCAAACCCCATCCACCACCACTATCCCAACTACTCTAATTGCCGCCGCAGCTATTCCTGGGGCAGCAGCTATGATAATTCCTCTTAGATCTACCGTAGTTGAATTATGTAACGCATCATCTGAAGTTTCTGCAGAAGGAAAGGTAATTGGCTATATTCTAGCATGGTTTGCAGGGTTATTTTACTTTTGTAGCAGGTATTTATAACTAACCTTAGAATTCCACAATTAATACAGAATTACAAGGAGCAGTCAGTTCATGGTTTATCATTATACTTGTTCTTACTCTCAATTGCAGGAAATGTCGGTTATGGAATCTCAATCTTTCTAAGAATGCCTCCAATTGATATGGAATTCTTTCTATCTACCTTTCCCTACCTAGTGGGATCAATTGGTGTTACTGCGTTGGATTTTGGAACACTTTATCAAGCGTATTTGTACGGAGGGTTTGATTCATAAGTTTAATTATACAAATATAATTGCACGCTTATGTCGCAGTAGTGATTCATATTTATTTTGTAAGAGGGCTATATTATGAGATTTTCAGACTAGATTCAACAGTCAAATCGTTTACGGAGTTCTTCATCAACGTCCATTGCTTCGTCATCAGATTCGATTTCGGCTGGGATTGCAGCTCCAGCAACGCTAATATTAAAAATGAATTACGCATCGACTTTCAAAGGAGCAGTTCGGCTGTATCTACTTTTAATGGCTTTATGATCCGTGATTTCCTTTTTCAACAAATCCTTCATGACTTGCATGTTGTCTGTGGATTCAAACGAAAAGTCAAAGACTTCATCGTGGTCAGGTTCACATTCCTCATCATGGTATGCAGAGAGATAAGGATGTCTTAAAGTTTCTTCGACACTAATACGTTTTGCAGGATCAAAGGTTAACAGCTTGTTGAGCAAATCGATAGCTGTGTTATTTACTAATTTACCATCTTCTGACACTTCTGGGAAAAGCTGATTAAATGGCACTTTGGGAGTACGAGCAAGGGAGCGGACATAAGTTTGTGCTCTCTCACTGCCAATTCGGCTTAATGTTTCGTCGTCTGGAGTGCCGCAAACAGCCAAAATTTGATTCAACTGGTCAACATCTACCATTACAAACAATTTACAATCTCTTCCTTTAAATAATGGTTTCCCGCCCAATAGTTCAGCCATGATGCAGCCAACTGACCACATATCAATGGCTTTGGTGTACGATTTGAAAGAGAGCATAATTTCAGGAGCGCGATACCATCTAGTAGCAACGTACTCTGTCATAAACCCAGCATGTTGCTCTGGAGAATCGGAAATTCCTCTGGCCAATCCGAAATCACAAATCTTTAATTCACAATCAGCATTCACAAGTAAATTCCCAGGTTTTAAATCCCTGTGTAGAACTTGGGCAGAGTGAATGTACTTTAAACCTTTACAAATTTGATAAATGAAATATTGGTAGTGCGAGTCGGTTAGAGGTTGCTGAGACCGAATGATTTGGTGCAAATCGACTTCCATCAAGTCTATAACTAAATACCTGACATTAGTTGTAGTTACATTTCATTAAAGTCATTCAAGTCGGCAACATCAATGTCCAACAAAGAAGTTATATTCTCATGCCCATTAAAATGCTTCAGCAACTTTACTTCTCGAAGTGCTCTCTTTGCGAGAATCTCCTTTTCGAATATCTTTGTTACTTTCTTTATAGCAACTTCGACTCCAGTTTCTTTACAACGAGCAGAACTATATTAATAGCGAGTACCAGACGTAGCCATATGCTCCTCTTCCTAGCTCTTTCACTAGTTCGTAGCGCTGTGCTAGCGAAGGTGGTAGTTCCATCGCTATGGTCATTTTTTAAAATGTCAACCTTTTTCAACAGTTGACCGCTGAATCAGTCATCCTTCTTGCCATGCCGCACACAACAAATGGACTGGAGCAGTGCACAGACCAAAAGCAAAGCAAGTACATGCGGAAGTATTCGCTCAAGCTGTCACTATGTTTCATCTTCTTTTGCTTGGCAGACAAGGCAGCAACAATGAATTTCACCTCTCTATTCTGTATATTAAAATTTTTCCATGGGGCCTTTGTGTAAATTATTACCCCAGTATTAAAAAATAGCTCCTGGTTGACCAATTATGGACAATGAACTCAACCAATAAATAAGGAGCTCTGATTATTATTGGCTAGGATGAGTTGATTTGGGGCAGTCAGCACTCAATCTAGTGCAAGCGAATGCACTCTCTAATATTTGTAGTGGGCCAACTATATGCACATAGTACCCAAAGGTGCATTTATACACTCAGCTTAGAGATAAAAAAGATGGACAATCTTTGAGCACTAAATTTGCATATCAGAAAGTTATACTGCAACGGCTAAACTTGCAAGCGATTGCCCTGAACTTTCATCTTAATGTGGCACAAGAGTGTTATTGAGATATCAACATACGATAACCAACAATTTGTTGTGCGGTTTTAAAACTGTAAATATTCTGCAAAGAATTTGTATTATGATTATACAGACTATTGTTGAGCACATTGGACTTGAGGGCCGTGGCCTTCTTCCTCGTCTTGAACTGGTTGATTTCTGGCTTGTCTGCTAGTGTCTACTTCTGATAATACAACTTCTTCAATGTGTTTGTCCATAGGAGTATCAACGGTATGTCTAGGTGGTAGCACTGTTTCCAAAATTGCCAATTTAGAGTTGTCGACCCAGTTTGGTTTTGGGAATTCAACTTCGAATTTCACATAAAGTACACCTTTGTCGAATGGATTCTTATATCTAACATTAATACGTAATTACGTTGGCATCCCTTCGTTGTTGATGGCTTTCACACTTCCAGGAGTAATAACTTCGCCAGGTAAAATGTTGACCATTAGAACTCTGTCGTCTAAATGTGGAATAGCAAATGGACCACCAGCTAAGGCGGTTAATAGATCAATCTTGACATCAACGTATAAATCTGTTCCTTTGCGCTGGAATCTAGCATGTTCTTTTTGTTCAATAACAATGACGATATCACCAGGGATAATACCAGGAGCTTGGTCACCTTCTCCAGTAAAGGTAATCTTTTGACCATCTGACATGCCCTTCTCGATGAACACTTCCAAAATTTTACGTTCAGTTGCCACTTTACGTCCGTTACATGCTTTACATCTGTCTTTTTCTTGAATAACTTCACCTTCACCCTGACAATCTGGACAGGTTTGCTGCATTTGTTGAATCATAGGACCCATTTGACGCATGATGATTTTGATACCACGTCCATTACATCCAGAACAAGATTTAACGGAACCCTCTTTACCACCACGACCTTCACAAGAGCCACATAATACTTGCTTTTGTAAAGCCAGTTTGGAGGTCTTACCCTTGTACAAGTCTTCAAGACTGACTTTAAGACCGTGAGCCATATCTTTTCCTTTTCTTGGACCTCTTTGTTGCTGTCTACCGCCGCCAAAGAAACCACCACCTCCACCAAACAGTTGAGAAAACAAATCTTCTGGGTTTACACCATGACCTCCGTCGCCAGACAAGCCTTCTTCGCCGTATCTGTCATAAACCTGTCTCTTTTGGTCATCTGAAAGAACTTCGTAGGCATGGGATATTTCCTTGAATTTATCACCGGCATCAGGGTTTTTGTCTGGGTGATACTTTAAGGCAAGTTTTCTGTATGCTTTCTTTAATTCACTTTCAGAGCAGTCAGAGGATACTCCTAAAATATCATATAACTTAGTTTCTTTAGGCACTGGCATTAAATACGACTTACTTTTGTGATTACGACTTTCAAAAAACCAAAAGGTTTTTATATCAACAACAGCAAAGCCACATTGGAAGATTACTGTAGAATTGACTGTAAACCGATGGGAAAAATACTTTATTGGTGTACCATTCAAGTCGGATGGTGAAAATTTAGTCTCCTTCCTAGATCGAGAATTTTTTAATGTCTCTTGTAGTATGATTTTTTTATCAGAATAACGTGGAAGGTTGCAGAAGAAATCAGAATTTTCTGCCCCTTGAAAAATTCAACAGATTCAGTCCTGACTTGACGAGCTTAATCATGAGCTAAATACATTAGGTTAAAACATTCCCGGATCAAATTAGCTCGATATTTCGGGTAAAAATAATATACATATTTTATTCTTCTAGAGGGTCAATAGACTGTAATAACTTTATGCCTCGGACATGGGTATCTTTACCATTCTGGTGGTTCACTAGAACAGCAACTTGAATCATAAACGTCTTTTGTCCTGCAACCGGGATATCTACCCATCCACTAGGCTCTGCGTTAACTAGAAGTTACCGTCAAATTCTTGCTTCACCACTTCCTGCAAAGTGTCCGGATTTGTTCCCATACGAATAGAAATCACTTTGGGCGAATAGGATTCATCTTGTTTGAAATCAAAATAAATAGATACAATATTAATTCTAGTTCTCTTTTTGAAGTTGAAATTTACAAAGTGGGGCTGTGGTCCATCTGATTGCCAAAATGTCTCTAAATTTGAATCTAGCAGCTGCTTGATTGAAAATCCTGGTTTGTATGAAGATACAGAGATCTGAGCTGTCGATGTCAAGTCTCTTTGGCTGAGATTCAACATTTTTGAAAAAAAAAGTCTGTCGAACCATATTATAGCTGTCTCTCTCTGGGACATCTCCACTGACTATTGCGGCTGACTAGCAATAGCGGTGCTTTAGATATTTAAAAATTCGCATCACACTTCCTGTAAATGCGCAATGTGATGTCCTGATAACAGATTTTTAATATTCAATGTCATTGACATCAACTCGGTCCACACGCGAAAAAGTTTTGTAAAATCAAATGAAGAGAGAAGTCGACGAAGTTCAAGATTTACAAGACACTATAAATAACCTCAAAGTAAGATCAGAATCTAGTGCAAAGAGACAAGCGCTTCGTAATATAAAGCCAGCCGCATTTTATGCTCCCGCAGCAGGTGAGGTGCACTAATTATAGAAGATAACGATGAAGATTTAAGTGACAGTACCTTTGAACCAAGCACGCAAGACAGTTCAGAATCTACTGAGGATATTGAAACTCCCGAAGAAGAAGAGCTGGAGACTACCGTTTTAGACACTGTCGAAGCTTGTACTCCTGTATTTTTCAACACTACAGCGCTATATGAAGGAGATAGTGATGGAGGTATTTCCTATTTGACATAGCTTCCGATTATCATGGCAGTGATGATGGAGAAGGTCCAGATGAAAGCCCTCCAGTGCAATATTTCAGCAAAGTAGAAAAGTGGTTACAAAGAGCAGCTAATATGATTACGAGTCCTAATCCACAAGACCAAAGATTCTATGGCTTACCCAGTAATCTTGTTTATTGGACACCTTTTATCTACAAGTACAAAAAAGAAGAAAATAGATGGGTAAAAAAAGGTCCAGTTATTCTATACTTTAATCAGCAGTCTCAAATTCCAAGACTTATGGGAAATTATCTTTACGGTACAAAGGCGAATTGTTTGGATATGCAACTGTTTGGAAACTTGATTCATTACCTCCGATGTGCTAATAACCTAATGTGCTTTTCAACATTTAGACGAAACGCTGTTAAAAGAGCGGAAATTATTTCTGAAAAAGTTGCGCTGGAGCTTATCTTTCCTAATGCCCCACTAGATCACAGTCTCCCTGTTTTCAAATGTACACCGCGTATTTATTCTGCGCAAGAAGAAGAAGCAAGTGTATTTGCTCTAAAGTTTATAAATCCTCAAGGTATTTCTTTTTAATCCAGAATGCGACAGATTTAGATTATCTCTCTCTGAAGCATGCAATTATACCAGTGAAATCGAATTCCAACAACGATTATCAACTTTCAATACACCTCAACCAGTCCATCGATTTAATCATGTTGTAATGCAAGACTGCAACTACAAAACAAACCCAAACTTTTGCATGGCGGTACTTTATATTAATGTAGATGGCAAGAAATGGTCTTATTTTCCACCCCACAAATTCTCATACTGGTATTCTCGATACAGTAAAATGCACTTGGTGTGGTGCTCTATTTGGACCTTTTAGCGATGTTGTTGATGTAGTAGCTCATCACAGACATGCGCATTCAATTGGCGAAGTAAAAGTAAGTTGCCCATACTTGAGCCAATCTTAATTTAAAAATATATATAACTCCATATTGAATAATTGACATGCAATATATTTATTCTTGATTGGCCATTGACACAACTCTAGTCCCGTCCAACAACTCCTCATGTTTCCAAATACCTTTATGAATCAACATTTCCATTCCGTCTTGTATTATCTCGCCATAATCTGGTATTTCCTCCACTGGAAACCCTGCTGAATTTCTAACTATAAACGCTCCATTTTCAACCTCGCTGCTGGGGCTATTGCCAGTATACTTTTTCAAAAACCCCCCAAGTCTGGATAACGACTCTCTACTAAATTCTTCAAACGCAGAAAATAGTTGGAATACGTGCACTCCGTGTTGGTACAATTCTAGCTTTATCTTTTCGTTTGGGAATAGCTTTTTGAAAAATATTCCATCGTCTCGAACTCTTTCGGCGTCACCTACTTGAATCAACATTGGAGGAAAAGGTACATGCGATTGCTCAGCAAATATAGGGGACGCGTATGGATTAATTAGATCTTTGTCATGAGACACATACAAGTTAGATCTTGAGTTTGATATATACTTTTTATCGGGCGTGCCTTTTGGTAAATAACAGTATGGCTTGTTCAAGTGCCAAGCAGGTAAAGATTGAGTTAAATCCATCTAGATTAATAACAATTACGTAGGGTGACATGCAACCTACTGCTCCAGGCATTGGTAAATCTCCTGTATCTCTGCAATACAACATGGCAGCAGCAGCCAAAGCACCTCCTGCACTATCTCCAACAAAAGAAATCTGATGAGGTTTATATTTTTGTAGTAGATACTGATATGCAGACAAAACATCAGTTAACGCAGCAGGGAAAACACTTTGAGGCGCCAGACGATAATCTACTGCCAATATTTTAGCTTCTGCATACTTGGCCAACCTCCAGGTTATCCCTCGATGAGTTCGTCTAGAGGCCAGTACATATGCGCCTATATTACAAAGTAAATACCACCATGAATATATAATATAACTCTTTCACTGCTATCAGTGTCAGGATATTCAATCCATTCTGAATTTATCACTCCATCCGTATCATTATAGACTACTCCGTTCAACTTCAGAGATGGCACTCTAGGAATCTTAATTTTAGTGACATTTGTCTTTATCGAATTTGGCAAAGTTGCTTTTCTACCTCCAGCAATAAGTTTTGCAACATCAATTTGTGCCTTAAATGTGTTTAATAGCAATCGCAGCCATCTAATAATTGCTGCTGATTTTACTGAGGTTGTGCTGAGCGGGAATGGCAAGTCATTCAAGTACCGGTCGTCCAATTCCTTCCTTACCGGTGATTTATGATCCGCATTGTGTTCAAATTCAAATATGGTCTTTGGAAGAAAGTCTGATGACAGAATAGACGTTTTTAGCCTGATATCAGTCTTATCTTGCATCCTTTTTGAAACCCTTTTTTGGAGAACAAAAAGCAAAAAGCAGATGGTGCGGAAATACTATTAAATATTCACTGGTTATATTAAAATTTGGTATTTAGATTTTCTTTACTTCTGAAAAGAATTCATGGCAGACCTTACACTTTCCTCCTGATGCTTGCTTCATTGCACACGCCTTACATAAGCGGATATGTCTACAGGGCATGATAAAATATTCCACAGAGTTCTTCTTGCAGGCAAAGCAGTCTTCACTCTCCATTTTGTTGAGTACAATTTTTTTGTCAAAATTAAATTAGTCTAAAATGTCCTTTGCTTCAAAGCCGTATATAATTGCGGTGGTAACGTTGGGGATATTTACGGATTCATATGCATATGCGGTCTGTATTTCAAGTAGGATCAGTTTAATCCAGTATTTCCATTTGTAGTTCAAAAGTTTGGGGACGATAAAGATGTTGGAGTTTTAATTAGTTGCTTTTCAATTGGGCTGCTCGTTGGATCTATTGCATTTGGGATTATGGGGGATGTACTCAATAAGAGAACAACAATGGCTGGAGGATTGCTGGTTTTGGCAGCAGCAACTGCTTTGATGGCACTGTTGGAAGAATATTGGTCAATTGCATTAGGAAGATTTGTGCAAGGATTTTCATCTGGATCTATTTGGGTTGTCGGATTAGCACTGATTGTTGACTCGCACAACAAAGACGAACTTGGGTTCGCAATATCGATTCCATTTACTGGCTATACTTTGGGTACTCTGATTGGCCCATTAGCTGGAGGATATCTGTACAAATATGGGTATTCTATACCATTTTATTCGACTTTAGGGCTAATTTGTCTGGACTTTATTGGAAGATTATTACTACGAGACCCACCTGAACAAGCTGTAACAGAGAAAATTAGCTTCAAAGAATTCGTCGGAACACTGCACAAGAACAAGCCGTTGATGATCATTTTAATTTCAACTTTACTAGTTGGAACGGTTATCGGAAGCCTCGAAGTATCAATGTCGCTATATCTTAGAGATAATTATGGGTTTTCTTCTGATCAAATCGGGCTTGGATTTTTGGCAATAGTTATTCCAGAAGCTTTAGTTTCCCCCGTTGCGGGCTGGGTATATGACAAATATGGATTTGGCAAAACTGCACTAGTTGGATTGGTTGGAAGTACGGTTCTATTAGTTGTTCTTGGTTTCAACTTTACGTATTGGGTGTTTGTTCTTATACTTGTTCTTATGACTAGCTGTTACTCGTTGGCTTTAACACCGTTATTGCCCGAAATATCAATGTGCGTTACTCCTGCTGCGTATTCTAAAACATATGGATTGTTCAACTGTGTGTTTGGCGGAGGTTTCCTAATTGGTCCATTTATTGGTAGTTTGCTGTATCAGTACCTTGGTTGGTTATGGCAGTGCGTAATGTTGTCAGTGGTAACTCTAATGCAAATAGTTCTAGTTTACTATTACTTGATTGTCACAAGAAACTCAAAAGCTGTAGATCCAGAAAGTACTTGATAAGCATTATAATTTAGAATCATGTTCATTAAAGCTTGTGCTTAGTTTTTAGTAAGCGATTAGACCTTCTTATGACGTCTGACGGTTAAGTAGCCTTTGGATGACATATGAACAAAGTCGAGACCCAGCATGGCAATTACATTTTTGTCAACGGGCTTCCTTTGGCAGGTAGATTTTCTTTGGCAGCCCAATGACGGCAAGTGAATATGTAATGCATATTGAATTAGTAGTCCGCACCGATTAAATGATTGGTCAAGCCGGGATAATTGATCCTAAATTGATTAGCCGATCGGGACACGACACTTATTTGCACAATGAACTCATTAATATGAGACGCCAGCCCTACTTTTTAGGCTAATTGAAGCCAGTCTTGGCTCGCAGTATGTTGGCATGACACCAACATAGTTGAGTTGAGCCCAATGCACAAAGAAACAAAAATACAACGATTTGTGTCTCTTGAATTCCTCAATGGTTTTTTGTTTTATTGCGCAATGGCCACGTTACCACTTATCAAAAGAACCCTTTGTCGTTGAGTTACTAAATCAATCGGCATTTCCTTTTTCGTCATCGATGTGATCAATCAGGGGCGGGTCTTGTGCGACGTCAACAGTGAAATCAAAATAATTCAACAAGAATAATTCCCAAGTGTCTCTGGTAATATTACAGTGAACTCCCATTTTCTTTCCGGCGCTTTTTTCCGCGAAGAATAGCTTTCAAGTGCAATTTCAGAATCCGAGTGGCACCCACAATTTTACTCTAATCATTTTCATGGGGCAGATTGATTTTTGATAATAAAAAAAGTCAGATATTAAAATTAAATTCCTCACATTAAATTAATATCCAAGCTAAAATATCCTCTAATAGCTGGCTACGTTTTCGGCAGAGATGACTGATCTGAGATAGGCTCGTAAGGCTGATGTTATCGCAGGTTAGATTAGGCTATTGAGCTGATGAGGCGAGTTTCATCAGGTTGATTGTGGCTTCTGTCACAACCAATTAGGCAGCATAAATGGCGGAACCCAATAAATTAATTTCGTATAAAAGGGACTCCTCACAGTGCAATTACGCTATTTTCACCATGCAGGACTATATACCAAATGATGTTAAGAATATATCCAATGATAAACCAATCAGGCAGTGCACTGGTTGTGGTACAACTCAAACTCCTCTATGGAGAAGATCAGAAACAGGAGCTATAGTCTGCAATGCTTGCGGTTTGTACCTCAAATCAAATCAAAAGAAACCAAAAAGAGATTTATCTTGTGAACTAGATGAACACAGGAACTTTCAATTTCATTGGAGTCATCCTTCTGACCGAAAGGACTATCCTACAAATCGCTGCAACAACTGCTACACCACTGATACGCCTCTATGGCGAAGAGATTTAGAAGGTAATCAACCCTTAACAGTAGGAAACAGTATCTGTAATGCCTGTGGGCTGTATTATAAGTTGCATGGGTCTCACCGTCCAAAAGAAATGAAGAATCCAATAATAAGACGTAGAAAGAGAGCTCAAATATCGAGAAGGTCTCCCGAAGCCAGCATTTCTCCTGCTGACTCTTTCGCATCATTAACACTTCCACCAATCAAAAAAATGCCGGACATTAGAACTGATGGTGGGTACTTGCCATCTCCTTGCTTATCACCACAAAACAAGAAAATAAAATTGGAAAAGGACGACTATTCGAAGGGCAGTTTGTTGTGTTTGGCTGAAATTGCAACTCTTCGAAACAGAGAGTTTTCGTCTTCAGTAATGTCTCTTTCAAATATCCTCAGCTAATTTTAATAAATTTAATTCTTCCATGCAATGACATTTCCCTTGACTGAATGTGGATCAGCATAATTGATCTTTTGATCCGTAAATTAAAATACTATATCTTCAAATATTAAAAGTTTGATATTGAACTGCATCTATCCTGTTATTAGATTATAGAGTTCTTGCCAGGTACTCTTGGTGGTATCTGGGCCATCATTTACTTTACTCATTCGCCACATTCTTATTGATATTCCAAATTTTCGATTAATAACACTGCCTACGTAGGAAAAAGTCGCTAATATAATTGACTATAATTCCAAAGTAGTTTCGCTTTGCTTGAATGATGGATCCTTGACGTGTATTCGGATCAATGGAATATGGTAAGCAATTTAGAAATAGGTAATCTAACATTCGATCATGCAAATATGAAGTCATGCACCGTTTTGGACTCAATAGAGGTGAAGATGCGAGACCTTCTTCACATAAAGGCAGCGCAACTGTCAAACTTTGGTGGCTGAGTGAAATGATGTCATTAGCTCTACACTATAAATTGACGGGTATACAATTAGACAACATCAAATCAATGCAATTCATCTCTACTGCTCTCTTTGCTGCTTCGCTTATCAGCGCTGCTCCTGCTGAACGCAATACCATTGATGTTCCAGTCTTATTCAAGTCAGCTTTGGCTCCTCACGGTTGTACTAGATACGTAAGGGGTTTTGACATTACTGGTGTAACCACTGAAGTCGACCTTACATTTAACGATGGAATCAGAAACGCTCAGGACTGCTTCGAAAGATGCGCAAAAACCCCAGCTACTTGTGTCTCTTGGGTCTGGAAATTCACTACTGATCCAAACCACCGCACTTGTACGTTGTATTCCAACTTTAACCTCCCATCACAAGTCAACATTGCTTTTGATATTGCTAAATCAACTGCAAATATCAACAACAACAAACTGATTGCAAATAACAATAACCCGCAAATGGGAGCAAACGTACCTCAATGTACAAAGTTCAACTCTAATGTTCCTGATGATGATTGTTTGTCTGGCATGTCAATGTTGACTGCCAACAATGTTTTGATTTGTTAAAATATAATATCGCTCTGTTTATTTTAAAAGACTTTTTTGAATAACTATACACAATATTTCAAAATAGCTTCTTCCAGTGTTGATTTGTTTTCTATTTTCTTGCAAAATGGCTGCAGTGTCGCACTTTATCGTTGATTGATGTACTCATCAGCGGATAGGTAACTGTGTCAGCTCTATACAAAAGTCTGGAATTATTCATATCGTGTCACTGTGCCATTCGAGAGCAGTTACAAGTTTATTGGTATCCGTGGAATAGAGGAACCACTATTCTTTGATTCGTACATTTTCGGTCTGTGCGACCAATTCGTTGAGCGAACCAAAGGCTGAAAATAACCAACAGCCGTTGACCGCAAAAAGCACACATAGTAAAAAAAATATTTCAGTTATTAATATTATTTTTATTAGTCTACTATGGTATACAATATTAATATCTATGCAAATATAGATGGGAAACTATGAACAGGAGAGACCGAAAGCAACCCACTGGTGATTGACGGGGATGGCACATGAAAATCTTCATCATTAAAGTGGAATAAGTTATTAGTGGAGATTGCAGTTGGCACCCATATGTCGATATCATCCTTTTCCAAGAAGCTAGGAACAAGAGATAAGGGGATATGGTGATCAGTTTTGATTTTGAGACTTTCTTTTCTAATCTTTCTTCTTTCATGCAGACTATGAGCTGGAGATTGCAGAAATTCGTAGTGAACTTTCATTTGCTCGTCAAATTGCCCTTGAACCACCTTTAAAGACAGCTGATGGTAGTTCAAATCAAGCCCCACTTCAAAATTCACACTGTTTACGTTATTTTCAAAAATATAATAACAAGGAACTCTGAATTTAGTGTCGAATGAATCGAACGATGCCCAAACTGATACACTGTCAATATTATCAACATTAAGTTGGCCAACGATGGTTTTCTTTTTGATTTCCAAATTAGAAACTGATTTAATGTTGGTTTCCGAAGTTAGAGTCCAAATTATTTCCTTTGAGTTGTTGGTTTCGTTACTTCCAAGTGTGATATATACAAGGTTGTTGGTGTCGAGATCACTGGGACAATCTTCCGCATTAAAGTAACATGTAGTTACTAGAGTATCTGCAAACTTCATTTGGCTTTTCTTCGCTCAGCGGTTCCTTTTATACAATGTGTCGTCATCCAAGCCTCCAGTGCTTTTTTTGCTTTTTCAAAAAAGCATTACCCCTTGCGAAAAATCCAAGCGTTTCATTGGCTGAAAAAATCCTTGTAAAACCAGTTGAAAAGGGTTTAGTGATCAAAGGCGATTAGAATAAAAAATGATCGCAAACACATCCATTTGTAGCCGCAAATAATACAAGTGTTTTTCTATCATGAATTCATTAATTTTTTAATCTTTTAATTTTTCGGGTACCTTGAGACTTTTTTGTGTGACCCGTTCTGAATCTCCAATTACAGTGATTCGCCAACAACAAAATACAAGCAAGCGGACCCTTGAAAGTTTACCATAGGAAATATTAACATGGAGGTCTCTCATATTATTGGCCATAAATGACTCTTACGCTCTTCAGGAAGAACCAAGGGGCTTTTGTCCATGAATTTGTTTGTGAAAATCCATTCTCGGTCAGAGTCTCGGTATCAAAAAGGTAAACGGTCGACGGTAATATGTCTATAGTATAGATGTACAAACCGTTGATGGATGATTGTATACTAAATACTGCATACATATTTCTAATGACAGTTTCAAATTAGATCCTGCTTACTGTTGTCATCGTGAATGTAGTTTGTAATGCTACTACAAAACAACATTAGCTACTTGAGATAAGCCAACATTTGCCTTTCCACTATCCCAGTTTGAAGGCTGTCTTTGTTGCTTGCATGAAAGCACTTGAAAAAAGCAAGTCGATGAATTATAAATATATTAAGACAATGTATCTTCGAGCGCTCGTTTCTTGATTAATTGGATTAGAGATTTATGAAAAGTTGGGAATACTGTGGATTCAATAGTTTGGTGCTCATGGGGGCTAAACCCAGAGAGCACATACGTATCTACCTGGTCTTTATCTACAGGTCGATCAATTCCAATTCGTATTCTCTGGAACTCTGATGTATTCAAAACAGACATCACTGATTTAATTCCGTTGTGGCCATTGGCAGATCCTTTCTCCTTTACTGTAACTTTTCCCAATTTCTTTTCCAAGTCATCATGCACAAGTATTAATTGACTATGATTGAAACTGTAGTTCCGCAGCGCTTTTGCAATCTGTATACCATTGCGATTCATGTATTCTTTGGGTTTGAAAAATACTACTCTTTTTTCCCAATTTCCTTTGTCTCCGACATCAATGCCTCTTACTATACCCTCTGCGACCCATCCGCCCATATTTTTGTTTAGAATCCAAGCATTAGGGCCTAAAAGGAGATTAACTGAATAATCCAAAGCAATCCAGCCCATATTATGTCTTGTTGCTGTTAGCGTGTGATTTCCAAGACCTACAAATATCATTAAATGGAGAAAAAGTTTCATCCATGTATCTCTTAAGCCACACTAGAATGACTCGACTTGTTTCTAGTATATTGTGAATTTTCCGCTTGGTATTTTCCTACCAGTAATTTATCATTGTTAATTTTGAGGTGCATATGCCAGCAACAATCAGGTGATTGGCGAGTTTTTTGATTTTTCCTCAATCACTTTCTTTCATCGAGATGCAAAGGGGATTGAATTTAGTAAACAGTTATTTAATAAATCAGATTCAAAAGAGTGCATTTCATGCGACCGCTTTTGCTAAACTCGCTTCAGAAGCGCCAGCGAAACCACCTTTGATGAAAACCTTCCAAATTTACAGATGGGTAATACAACGGCTAACAACAGAATCCAGACACACCAGAAGTAAAGCCAAAATTACAAACTTACCAAATCAATTTAAATGATTGCGGACCTATGACTCTCGATGCAATTATTAAAATCAAAAATGAAATCGATCCAACCCTTACTTTCAGACGATCTTGCCGTGAAGGTATTTGCGGTTCTTGTGCAATGAATATTGATGGAGGAAACACGCTCGCTTGTTTATCCAGAATTGACAGGGACACTTCCAAAGTATTGAAAATTTACCCTCTTCCGCACACCTATGTCGTAAAAGATCTTGTTCCAGATTTGACAAACTTTTACAGACAATACAAGTCGATTGAACCATGGTTGAAGCAAAAAACCCCACCGCCTGAGCGTGAAAACTTGCAATCTATTGAACAAAGAAAGAAGCTTGATGGTCTTTATGAATGTATCTTGTGTGCTTGTTGCTCTACTTCTTGCCCAAGTTACTGGTGGAACAGGTAATCTTGTTTTAACTCAGTGATAAATACCTCGGACCTGCTGTATTGATGCAAGCTTATCGTTGGATCATTGATTCCCGTGATCAATTCTCTGCTGAACGTCGTTTGGCGCTTCAAGATCCATTCTCAGTTTATCGTTGCCACACCATCATGAACTGTGCCAGAACCTGTCCAAAGGGATTGAATCCTGGTTTGGCTATTGCTGAAATTAAGAAGCAAATGGCTTTCGATTAAATAAAGTGCTCATTCAATTGTTGATCTCATACTTTACGTGGCAGTGTATAATTCGCCAAAATTTGTACAAGTGCTCAACTGAAGCCAATATATTGAGACTAGT
This sequence comes from Boothiomyces sp. JEL0866, assembly GCA_027604345.1. Classification (NCBI taxonomy): domain Eukaryota; kingdom Fungi; phylum Chytridiomycota; class Chytridiomycetes; order Rhizophydiales; family Terramycetaceae; genus Boothiomyces; species Boothiomyces sp. JEL0866. The sequence continues at coordinate 210,131 of JADIIZ010000001.1, forward strand.
GAGGTTGTTATTACTCATTGGCCGCAATCACCAAGGCAAAGAAATTTAATTATCGAAATTGGTGGAAAAAGTCTAAAAATCAATCACAAAATTACAATGAGTACTGATCCTGAAGAGAGCAGAGGAACTTTTACCAGTGATGAAACAGGCCACGGCGAACCATGTCTATCAGATTTATATGCACTACTGCAAACATCTATATCCACACTTGAACAATCACCACACCAGTCAATTGATACGCTGACATTACTAATGGAACAAGTTTGTGCTCAGCAAGAGGTACTACAGTCTACATCAGCATACCAAGAACGCCTAGAATTTTGGAGACAAGTAAATGAAACTTGGTTGTATGTAATAGACTCGGCAATGAAAACTAAAGTGCTGGAGCGAGGAGATTGGAGAGCAGTCTGTGAAACAGTAGTAGCAGTGGGAAATGTCTTGTCTTTATACGGAATGGTAGAGTAAGTGATTACTGATCTAGTTACCCAATGGGGTTTGCGGAAGCGAGAATTGTTCAAGCTATTTGTAGGGGATTGGCCGATATATCAAATTAACATTTAATAAATTAATATTTTACCATAGCATTTATTCTTTGACTGAATCATCAAAGCATAATTTTTCTGATTGGATAAAACTAGTTGCCTTTTGAAGATAGTCTTGTTGGACTGGTGAAAATGGGATTGCATCCTGAGGAGACGTCACGCATACATAATTTGGAGACCTGCCTGTGAAAATATAGTTGGATTGGCTGGTTCCGATGTTGTAGTGCGTAAATGTGCCCAACCCTTCTCCTTTACGATACTTTGTATTAACCAATCCACCATTAGCCCATCCAGGTAACCCATTCTCTGCCAAGTGCACCATTTGTTCACTGCACACTTTAGAATTTTGCATATCGAGTCTATCTGCGAGACCCATTGAACCAGGAAGGCTAGGTTCAAATTCAAAATCAGCATTGACAGCAGTGAATCCAATCCAGAATGTTTCTTTATCTGATATTAATTTGAATTACCTCCGTGGAATAATTTGTACATTTCATTCTTGATCAATCCTGTGTTTAGAGCGCAAGTAGCCAATAATCCCACGAAACCCATGCTTTTGTTTAGTACAATCAATCCTGATTCTTGAAAGTGATTTGCTTGATAAGATAATATTGGATTACTGGCCATCTTTTCAGGGATAGTTCCTCCAAACAAACTCTGTACTGCTAATACAGACACTACTGAAGCTGGAAATACGGGCCTATCTCTGAAAAATAAAGCTCCGTGTGTCTTGTACAGCTCCCCTTCAAAGAATATTTCAGGTGGTTGTAAAAACACTGTATCCGCGTCCATCATTATGACTTGCTCAAAACTAGATACCAACATGGCAAAAGGCTTGGCTTCCCATCCATCCAAAGACAATATAGAATTGTCAAATACAATGGACAAGTCAATTACCCTAAGGTTTGAAACAGTCATTAACCATTTCCTATTGGATTCGTTTAAATCATTATCCCCAATGTAAAACACCTCGATTGGCAACGTCGAATTGTATACCTTTCGAATTATTTGTGCGGTTGCATAAGCCATGGTTGTGTACCGGTTATTTACACACATCACTATCCCTTTCTTTGCATAAGATTGCCGCAGGTGGATTGAAGAATTATAGCCGTGCCTAATAAATCCCAGTAAGCCAGCTTCAATTATGTTGAATTCAGGTTGAAAAGCGTCGGCATCTGTATTGTTTATAGTAACTTGACTCCAAATATTTTCATGATATTTCTGGTAGGTTCGCAAGTAATTTCCTACCGCAAAAAAGTCTCCTGGGTTGTGGTCAGGTTGGTAACTAAGTGTTACACGATCTTGTTCAGAAATATCGAATGGTATTTTAGGCTTTCTAATGCTATACTTTGTAAATCTATCCCAATGCCTTTTGATTGCTGTAAATTGCTCTAATACAAAAGCTGCTATCAGCAATATCAAAATGTATTTGAACCATTTCCGTCTCTTTAACGCAAATTTCATTTCGCGTAAAGTTGTTTGTTATTTCCTGCAATTTGAAGCGTGATTAACACCATGGCCATATAGTATCCATGAGTGCGGTTTAGCACCGCTTTTAACACCTATCTTGAATGAACAAATCTTTCGGCCAACCTCAATTTAATTTTTCCATGATTTTCAATTCAAGACGATCGACAGTTTATAGTACCAGAGCAATTGTATCTGCCACACAACCATTAGCAGTACAATGCGGAATCAAAGTACTTAATTTGGGAGGGAATGCTGCAGATGCTGCAGTAGCAGTACGTTATAAAGTTAAAATAGGTTGCTGCAGGACTTAACGTTACTGAACCTTCATCGACTGGAATAGGCGGTGATTTATTTTGTTTATACTTTGACGCTAACACCAAAAAGGTTCATTCATTAAATGCTACTGGAAAATCCGCACAAAATATCAGCTTGGATATTGTAAAGGCAAAAGTTGGAAATGAATTGCATATACCATTTGACAATGCACTTGCGATTAATGTTCCTGGAGCTGCAGCTGGCTGGGTCGACCTACACGAAGTTTTTGGAAACAAATCATTAAGTCTTTCACAAATTCTTCAGCCAGCGATAAATTTAGCCAAGAACGGGTATCCTATAAGTGAAATATCTGCCAAAAAATGGCAAGATAAAGAAAACTTATTACGGAGAAATCTTCCAGGAACAACAGAATTTCTTCCAAATGGTGCAGCGCCAATTGAAGGTGATTTGGTTCGTTTGCCCGGCCTAGCAAAGTAACCTTATTATAATGCAGGACTTTTGAAACGTTGGCTGAGCATGGGAAAGCAGGATTTTATTCTGGTGAAATTGCCAAAGCTATTGTTGAAACAGTGCAAGCAAATGGAGGACTTCTCACTCTAGATGACTTGGCAAAGCATCAAAATATCGTTGATGAATCAATATATGCGCCATTTAGAAACTTGATTGTCCACGAGCATGGGCCTAATGGCCAAGGGTACTTTTTAATTCACTACTAGCATTGTTGCTTTAATGGTTCTTCAAATCTTGGAATCTCTCGAAGTGGAAGGTAAAATTTCACCACTAGAAACCATAAAGCACAATTCTGCAGATTACATCCACATTATTGTCGAGGCCTTAAAGTTGGCGTTTGCTGATGCGCAATGGTATGTTACTGACCCAGAAAAATACAATGTCCCTACAAAAGGATTACTTTCGCAGAATTATCTGACTGAAAGAAGCCATATGATTGACTTGAAAAATGTGTTGAAAGAATACAAGCACGGACAGCCTCCGTCTTCAGGAAATACTGTCTAGTAAATCATATTAACTGTAGTTTTAGTGTTGTAGATGAAGAAGGAAATGCTTGCTCTGTGGTTAACTCTACATATTCACCTTTTGGTTCAGGAATGGTTGTTCCTGGGTATGGAATCAATCTGCACTCTAGAGGTGCGAATTTTTCTTTGGACCCGCAATGTCCAAATGTCATTGATGGTGGAAAACGGCCTTATCATACAATTATGTAGTTATTACTAATCTAGTCCAGCAATGGCGACAAACAAGCTGACGGGAGAATTAGAGATGAATTTCGGTGTAATGGGTAACAGATTGATAATAGTAGGTGCTTTTATGCAACCGCAAGGTCATGTTCAAGTACTTTTAAATCATTATATATACAACTTTCAACTTCAAAAGGCGCTAGACACTCCTCGTTTTTGTTTTGAAGTGTCTACGGGTGAACTCTTATTGGAAGACGGCATTGGGGAATCAGTTAAACATGAGCTTGAAGCAAGAGGCCATAGAGTTCGGATTGTAACTGGTCATGACAGGTCTGTTTTTGGAAGAGGTCAAATGATCAAAAAGATACACTCATCAACAGGTTTTATTCTAGCTGCAGGTTCAGATCCTCGCGGTGATGGACACGCGGTTCCATTACTATAAAGGTTTGTTACTTTGTTCAATTTCAATAACTTTTTCTAACGGCAAATTATGAAATTTAACATTCAATCTCTTGCTCAGAGTTGATAAATCCACTCTTATATCAGCATTGAATTTCTTTTTCAGTCCAGAGAAATCCCACTTTACGTTATATTTCTTTGCAAATTCTTCCAGCGGGGTTTCTGTAACAAATTCCGCATGCTCCCATCCAGATGCATAGAAGCTGTTTTCTTTGGGCATTGGTAATTCAATAACATCTACTTTTCTACCATATTTCGAAATCTCAATTGGCTGATCTAATTTGAAGGTAGCAATAGGTCTTCCACCTACCATTTCTTCCACCAAGATTTTTCCCTTTTGCTTGAGAACAACATAAACATCCAGGTATTCTTGCTCCGTTTCTACTCTATAACACACATGGTCCATAAATAATCTATCGACTGAAATATTGAGCTCACCAAGTCTTGTGATGAGTAAATCGACGAATTCTGGAACTTGATTTAAAATTTCAACAGTCATAAAATTGAGAAACTTTTTTTATTGAGCTTCTGCATTTTTAATCCAAATCTCTCCGCTATCAATAATTACTTGTCTGATAGGATTTGGCAAAGCTTTGGGTGTACTATTGGTCAATAGACAGGCCTGATTCCTTATTTCATGAGAGAAGCTCCATTCCCCAGGTTCAAGAACGTAATGAGTAGGATTGATCACATGCACGTTTGTGCTATTGAATTTATCATCAATGATTCCGCCATTAATCCACATTGGCCCCTCTTCTGTCGTGTGAAGAATTTGTGCACTGCAAACTTCAAAGAGGCAGTAATCTCTTTGACAAATCTCTTTCTTCCCTAACGTACCAACAAGATATGGATTGAAAATATAATTTTCACCCATAATTTCAAACCCAAGCCAAAAAGTTTCTTTGTCGCCATGAACGTTTTCATAGGTTTTTTCTTTAATATGACCGGCATTGAGCATGCAGGCAGCTAACAATCCCGGCAATCTCCGTGTTTTATCAATCAATACCACGCCAGATTCCTGCTGGTGGGCGGTATCCCCTAGCATCATTCTTGTATTTTGTGCATACTCTGACATTCCAAAGGGGAAAAGTAATTCCATCCAGAATTTTTGAAATAGCAAGAGAGAGTATACAGTGCGATCTTGGAAAAACAATGCCCCATGATCCAAATACAGCCGGTTGGTAAACAGCAGTTCAGGCGATTGAAGGAAAACTGTATCTGCGTCAATAATCATTGCGTTGCGGAAAGAGCTAGCCAGTAGCGCAAAAGGTTTGGAACCCCAACCCTCCATCTGCAATATATCGTTATCAAATATTTCAGTGATATCGATAGTTTGGGTATTAGGTATTGCTTTAAATCTATCTTGATTTTCAACTGACAAATCATCTTTGCCAATATAAAATATTTCCACAGGCAACTGACATTTGTGAATATTACGAATCATCAGTAGTGTCGACACTGCGAGATCAGTATATCTATCATTTACAGACATTACGATTCCAGTTCCTTTAAAAGATTTGCGTAATCGGATTGTGTTTGGGAATGTCTTTAACCAAGGAAATAAATGAGCGTCAATATTTTCAGCGTGAGAGTCGTAGAAATAAAGTAATCCGGAAATCCCCAAAGTTCGAGTAAATATTTCATCATGGATTGTTTTGAAGGTTCGCAACGCTCTACTGAGCGCAGGAAAATCAGGTAGCTCTGCCGCGATGTTATACTTTAGAGAGTTTGCTTCTTCTTGCGTTAGTCTGAATACAGTTATTTGGTTGAACGTAAATAGTGTAATAAATATTAGTGCCAAAAATAGGATTATGCGACTGTGTTTCCGCTTCATTTTTTGTGAAACTTGAAAAATCAAAGATGCCGAACTTACGGCTCGGCTGCACTCACGTTTTAGGAATGCTTTGATAATACAGAGCGCCTCGATTTACAGGTCCATGGTCGATATTTGTTGACACTCTTACCAGATGTCGACAGCTTTACGAATGTTCAGGTTAATATCATTTGGCAATTGTGGCGGTTTAGTTCTGATATCTAACACATCCTCAGTTCTGGTATGATTTCAAAGACCAGGCTCATAAACTTGGAGTATTAAGGGAATAATTTTCATCAAAACGTGTGATTGAACACCGTTCATCCGTGAAGGAAAATCTGCTTTACAGCCTGGACCAAACGCCTTAGTGTGAAGTATAAATTTTTATCGAGTTTGATTCCTGTCTATAATATTTTTGATCATTCCAGTGAGCGCGCTTCTTTAGCGTTAATGGTATAATCTTGTGCGCTAATGGTATAATCTTCTTGTGCAATTTCGAATCCTAGCCAAAATATATCCTTGTTCCCTTACACTGTGATATAAGTGGCATTTTTTGCGCTGTATTCAATCATCAAGTAACCTATAGTCCAAACGTACGTTTTCCTATCTCAATCAACACAACACAATCCCCGCAAATGCCACGATTTTGATTTTAACATTCGATTATTTCCTGCTTTAGAGATAGATTTCCTTCCTGCGAGATTCAAATCCTTTTTGTCAAGTTGGTTGTTAGCACATGAAACGTGAACTCAGGAAATCATTCTTGCAATTCTATGAACCATTAGCAGTGCCTTTTCCAATTAGTTCAATACATCACCGTTTCAAAATCATAACAAAGATTTATTATATATCATTGATTACATGTCTCCATACCATACCAGATTTTTTCAAATCAGCAAGGATGTTCTCTGGTATAACTTTTGGAATATGTTCAGTCAGCAAACAAGCACGATTCTTGATGGTTGGTGAAAATCGCCACTCTCCAGGTTCATTTACATAATGAGTAGCGCTCAAGATATTATGATTGCTAGAATTGTACTTATCTTGAGCTATCCCACCATTCATCCAAACCGGACCTTTTGCAGGTGTGACGTGGAGAATCTGCACATTGCAAACTTGATACCTGTCTAGGAACGTTTCGAACTCAATCTCCTCTTCGTGCTCTAATAAACCTATTACTCCTGCTCCAATCGAATTGAAAGCATATTCATCCCCAACAACCTCAAATCCAAGCCAAAAGGTTTCCTTATCTCCATGAACATGCTCATATGTGGTCTCTTTTACTACCCCCATATTTAATGTACAAGCTGCCAGAAGCCCTGGTAACCTTTGTTTCTTGTCGATCAACACCACACCAGATTCTTGTTGATGTTTAGATTTCCAATTTAGAATATCATAATCTTGGGCTGTTTGGGAAATATCGTCTCCTAAAAACCTTTCCATCCATAATTTTCCATCATAATTCATCATATTAACCTTTCGATCTTGAAAGAACAATGCCCTATTTTCTACGAACTGTGGATCTTTAAACAATACTTCAGGGGACTGCAGAAACACCGTGTCTGCATCTATTATCATTGCGTTGCTGAAAGAGCTGGCCAGTAGCGCAAACGGCTTGGAGTCCCACCCAGATAGCTGCAAAATGTCGTTGTTGAATATTTTAGTTAAATCCAATACTTTGGTGTTCTTCACCTGCACGAGTCTATGTCGGTTCTCTATGGATAGATCATTATCTCCAATATAGAATAGTTCAAAAGGCAAGTTGCAGTTGTGAACTGACCTAATCATTGTAAGAGTCGACAATGCGAAATCGGTATAATTGTCGCTGACAGACATTACAATGCCGTTTCCTACGAACGACTTGCGCAATCTGATGGTATTTGTGTGTAGCCAAGGGAATAAAGAGTGATCAATCATTTGTGATTCATAGTCAGATGGGTAAAATAGCTTGTACCACCCTACACTCCTTCGATAAACTCGATCGTGATGCTTGGCAAAAGTATTGAGGGCCTTTCCTAATCGACCAAAGTCTATTTCTCCAATCGGCAAATATTGTATTGCTTCAAAATCCTCCACTGTGATTTCCAATAGTTCACTGCTCTCGTTAAAATAGTACAAAAATCCGGCGAACGTGAACAAAAATATGGATAGCAGTATCCTATTGAACTTTCTATTCGTTCTGACCTTGAACATTTTTTCAAAGGGCTTTCTTTGTGTGGGCCTCGTAGTGCCTTGAAAAAATGCGAAAGTGAAAGGGACCTGGCCCACGTTCCTACGAAATGCAACAGACATTTCGAGCGATATCACTCAATATCCTCTGTAACTGCGGACTCTGCTAGCAGGTTATACGATTTTCAATTTTCTTTGTAAAGTACCTTGTATTGAATAAGGATATTTGTGTAGAAAATGAAATGCCGAATCACTAGCCGTTCATTAAAACTCAATTGGGAGTGCAGTGATGCTCCAACACTTGATTACATCAATACAGCAACAACAGCTGAAGAAGTAGCGAGGGCGGCAATCCGAAAAAGCATTTATGTGATACGACATCAAAATACCCATTCAAGTGTACTAATCCACTGGCGCAACAATTTTGACATGCCTCAAGATTGATAACTGAGTTTCATAAATCAAACTTCAAATTCCCAACTTGCATTGGTTAACAATCATACACTTTCATCATCAGATATTGAAATTGCAGAAACAATTCAGAATCCAATCAAGGAAAGAGAATTATTATCATAATCAGCAGCGATCCTGCCAGTGCGCATCAGCAAGTGAATTAGCGGCATTTAATTCATACGGTGCTCGACTAACGGTTCTACAGGTTTTTTGCAATTTCAAGTTTAATTTTTTTAAACAAAAAAAAATGACAAACGCAGACCAGATAAAAACAACAATTATCAGGGTAAAGAGAAAAAGATTTGAAGATCCTGTGGATACACTCCTTGTAGCTCAAGAAACGGTAGATAAAAAGGTATTTAAATCGATAATTTCAGCTTAAATCGATCCATGAAGCCAAAGTATTCAAATTTGTGGAATCGATAGAGACCCCAGGATTCCAGCAACCACACTTGAATAATACGATAAGCAAAGCGAGAGAATGTATCAAGCAGCCAGTGTCAATGGAGAAGAGACGAGAAATATTGTCAGCAAAAAGGTTGAAACAAGCTCAGGACGCAAGATTTAAAATTATCGAGACCAATAGAAACTTTGATAATATAAATCTAATTGATGTAACCAGAGACGAAGATTATGGCCTGGATGAAGTTACTTTGAATCTGATGCCAATGGTGAGGGAACATCTCGCCATTACCGAACCAGAAAAACACAATGATTTTGTATATGATTTATATTACCATGATGTGTCGGCACCAGTTGCAGATGTAATCATATTTAACGCAAGGCATTGGAGACAAATGTAGGAACATTGGGAATGAATGAAGACGGGGAAATATTCCTAGATGATACACCGGATTCTGAATATGATAGTGAAGATTCCAATGGTAGAATTTACTAATGTAGCGGAGGATTACTATAAGAATGACTACCCAGACGAAGATAGCGATGATGAATTCCAACATCATGAAGATAGCAAAGAACTAAGTAGTGAAGATGATTATGAACATTATTAAAAATAAAGCATTGGATTTATTAATATCTTTTTTCATTGTGTTTTCGATCCCGTTCTTCTGGAGTATAATCCCTATATCTCTTTGGCCGTTCTTCCAGCTGCCTTCTTTTCGGGCTATGATCACGATATTTCCTTTCTGATGAACGATCTCTTTTTGGAGATCTATATCTTTCCCTGGAGTTATCCTTTGGTCTGCGATATTCAGGACTGCGCTCGGATCGTCTTTCTCTTCTTTGCTCAGAGCTGTGATCTCTTTTTTTTCTGTCTGGAGAGAAATCTTCGGAACTGTATTTCTTTCGAGACCTTTCGGGTGAACGACCTCGTGTTCTCTCCCTGCTTCTTGAACGATCTTTTCTTCGCTCTCTACTTTTTGAACGCTCTCTCTTTTTCCTTTCCTTACTTCTTGACCTGTCCCTCTTTCTTTTCTCTCTTTCCTCATCAGTTCGTCTGTGTTTCTTTGCGCCGACTACAATCTTTTCATCAACAATTTGCTCAGGTAATTCGTTTTTTACAATTTTAGTCATATCCTGCTGATTAATCACAGCGTCTTCTGCTTTTTTCATTCCCAAAGCTTCCATCATTGCTTCGGTTTCTTTTCGTTTAATTTCAGCAATTTCGTCCAGTTCTACTTGGGTTTCTCCAGCCATTTTTTGCTCATTAAACCAATTTAAATCTACATCAGGGCTATATTACTCTTATTCTTTTGCCACCGGCCAACAGCGCATTTTACGGTATTTCCAAGATAAATTTCTCTATGCTTATCCTCCTTTATATTTTCCCATCTGAATAATCCTAGCCCGCCTCTGTTTCCTTCTCTGATTTTTTCAACCTCTGGTTTCCCTCTTCTTGGCATTTTGAAAAAAGATCAAAAAAATTGAAACTTATAATTGGACTATAAAGTTCGATAGAAATTTATTGTGGCGGACGAGGCTGATACTGATTGAATTGATTATAATTAGGTGTGGTATTAGAACCTCCTAACTGATTCAGCAGATTTGCAACTAATGCAGCACTATCTTGGTTGGCAACTGGGCGTGGTGGAGCTGGGAAAGTTTGGGGGTGACTAAATTGATTTGCTTGATATTGAGGTTGAAAACCGCCAGAATACTAAAATTAGATATTATGTACTTGCTGTTGATTACTTCTCCTAGAGTCTGTTTGATAGGAGCTGTTATTTCCGTAATCTCTATCTCGTTTACGGTCATAGCCTCTGTTATCATTCCTTCCATATCCTCCTCTAGAATAGTTGCTATCCCTTGAAGAATTGTTGACATTGTAGCGAGGTTCATCCCGGTTTCGTGAAGTATCCGTTCGATTTCGATTGTACTGGTTTCTATCATCTCCGTTTCGACTATAGCCATCATTTCGATCAGAGCGATTTGAATCAGAATTTCTGTATTGATTGCTTCGACCGAATTGATCATTTCCTCCATATTGATTTCCTCGCTCACCTCTGTTTTCATTGTACTGATTATTTCGATAATCCTTTCTATCATTGGAATATCTGCCTTGACGATCATCATTTGCTCTTCCATAATAACCTCTATTGTCCGATCTAGAGTTTTCAGGCTTTAATGCTAGTCCACTTCTGATGAATCTATTGGCAACATTCCCAAACCTACCGCGACCACCCCTTCTACCACGATCGCTAGCAGAATAGCCCGCACGAATTGAATAATGGTCATCTGGAGTGAGAAATTGGATAGGCATTTTTACACCTTTGAGAAGTTTAGCAATAAATTTATATCCTTTAGGGATTGCAGGCATAAAGTAAAATGCACTAAATTAATCTTGAATACCTTATAGAGCTCTTATTTTCGATATCAGGCATTCCAAATTCTAACAATGGCGAATGATAAGTGCATCCAGGGAAACACACATCCGGGTCTTTGCTTACAGATCCTCCCATCCTATCACTTTTTGATTTATCAAGAGGAGTTTCGGTCTCACCATTGGTTCCATAAATAGCACACAAATCTTCATACATTGGATGTCTTCCTCCGCAAAATAGGTATTCGTTTCCAAGAGTATTTCTTTTGGCTTCTTCTGGGCTTATTTGAGAGTACAATGGTTCAACCGCTTTTAACAGCCTATCAGCATCAATGAAGGGAAGCAATGCAACTCCTTGCCAAAGATACTTTTTGCCATTCAAATCTATTGGGAATTCTGTTGGATAAAAATCTATGATTTCAGAATTTGGATCAGTCATAAGATAATGAAATGGTTTAGGGATGTGGTCTTTACTCGCTGCTGGAAATACACCCATCAACTGTTCAATTGGCTTGAATGGTTGACTCTTTTCAAATTCAATTTTTAAATTTCCAATGGATGTAAAATCAGAAGCAAATGGAGAATAGTGATAGGGGTAATACCATTTCCAAGACTGGACTCCTTGATAATAATATTTTAGCACCCAACAAAGGCCTTCCACATAAGATTTAACAATTCTAGATTAGACTAATATTACTCTTGCCGAAACTTTTCGTCTCCTGCATCAACTTGGAATTTGTTTTTATAGTATCTAAATTTCCAACCAGATTCCCACAGCCGGATGTCATCTGCAGGAGGCTCCGCATCAGAATCAATTTCTTCCTTAATGACTATAGGTAATCCTGTTTCTGGATCCTCTTCAACTTCTGTTGCTGATTCCACGGAACCCTGATCTAGAGTTTCTTCAATTTCCTCTTCCTCATCATTTTTGACTGGGACCGCAATGGATTCCTCAACCACTTCTTCTTCCTCGTCTTTTTTCATAAAATCAACCATGTTCAAGCCCCCAGATGGATTTGAGTCGGATTTCTTTGCCAAAAGAGCCATTTTTAACTTTTTTGCGGCATGCATATTTGATGCGGTACTTGCTGGGTTCTTATGAGAAAAAGGTTTTGAATTCGCCGGATACCTATTTTGAACTGCTTCAGAATTTAAACGATGTCTTTCTTCCTTGCTTACGCCCTTCACAGGAAGAGATTCAAGTTGATTCATTTGTTCCATCATAGCTAGTTTTGACAGTTTGAGGGCAGTACTGGGTGGGGCTCCGTATCTTCTTTTTTCTTGCTTTGGCTGCAGTCCTCGCTTCTTGTTTTCCTGTTTTCGTTCGAATCTTTGGATACGCCTTCGTTCCTCGCCATCCCTTCTATTTCTGAAAACCTCATCCTCAATTTTTCCTAGCTCTTCCAAAACTTCTTGGGCCCTTTCCAGATAGATATCCCCGGAATCTGTCAAGTATCCGCCCCAATTTTTTGCTTTAGTCTTCCAAATATCCACTAGCAATTCAACAGCACCCTCCCTAATTTCCAATGAAGGTAGGTGGGGTAAAAAATCATTTCCAACAAAGAAACACATGAATACCCAATCATCAATCGCTCTTTCCAAATCCCATTCAAATGGAGCATCGTGAATTATCATTTCCACATTTAAATATTCTCTTAATACACTAATATGTACAAATACAAATGGCTTCAAGTCGAAATACTTTGATTGATCATCCCATTGACCAACTTTCTCTTTCGCTTTCCCTAAAGTTTACAAAAGGATACCTTGGCATTGATTGGCTGCGTGATCTGATTGTCCACAAATGGTGCATGCTCGTTGGTTGGCTTTTGCAAATACATCTTCTCTTAGAATATAAAAATATGGCTCATGAGTTGCAAGTGCCAACATGATTAAATCAGCATCCAATCCATACAATACATGTTTTGTGTTGGGATCATACATTCCCTGATTTCTCTGTCTTCTGATAAAATCCATAATCTTGTGCTCTCCTTCTCCTGGGACAGAAGCATCCGAAAGTATCACTTTAACATTGGCCCATCCTGGGTCGTTATTTAATCTATCAGTAACATAGTATCGAAGGCAAATAGCTAGTTTATCCATGAAAGGTGTCCCGGGTGTGATACAGTTCGAATCGAAATGCTTCTTCCCATCCTTTTCAATTGGATACTTTTGGCCATAATTGATTTCCCAGTCTTGGCGAACCATTTCTTCATCTTTGCGTTTGATTTCTTCTTCTTGAGCGGCTCTAAATCGTCTGGACCGCTGTTGATTCTACATTAAATATATCAAACCATCTTTGCTCTTGGAGCAACACCATCTAGAATGTTAATTAAATATACCTATAGCCATGTATAACACTTTTCTCGGTCTGATCATACCAAATATCCTATCAATATATTTGAAAATCTCGATATACATTTCTTCCTCTGTATTAGGTGCGGGTTTGTCTTCAGGATGACAACATGGATGGATAATGCCATTCATATCCAGGTACAAATTATCAATTTCAACTCCGTTTGGATTTGGCAAAGAAGAATCGACAGGTATTGATTTTCCGTCAATCGCTTGAGGTAGTTCTTCAATCACGTTTGTGATGATTTTTGGATACTTTGAGGATAGCCATCTGTGGTTAATTCTATTTCACTTGAATAAAGTTGGAATTCCCATTTTAAATTTTCAAAAAAAAATACATTGAAAATAAAAAGTTGAGCAATCTATCCAATGAAATATATCTATTACCGAGTAATGGAACTAGAAGCATTATTGAGATTAAGTCCTGTAGGAGGCATTTGGCCCTATTTGGTTTTCCTTCATCAAATGGCTCAAAGTCAAAATTGTTGTCTTTTTCATGGCGACGCTGGAGAAAATACCGCAGGTTCCTCAAGTCCAAGGACGAAGGCAATTCATTAAAATCAATTCGGAATACAAGCTACCTACAAAGCAGATTCATAGCGAGCAAGATCTTGAAGCTTGGAAAGCTTCTGAAGGATATTTACGGATTCTTGATTTCATTCAATCGCTAAATTACGCAGTAAAGAATGTAACAATATCCGACAAGTGCCATGAATCTAAAGTATATTTGATTTAATCGAGAATATTCAATTGGTAATAGAGCTGCTTGATGCAGTCGACAAGATTATTGATGATTTCCCACCGGAACAAACCCGACAGCGCTACGGAAACATTTCATTCAGAAAATGGTTGATTCATGTTCAGCAAGTACTTTGTACTGACGTAGATTTCTGCAGATTTGCTTCATAATTTTCCAAATGGCATCGTTGAATTGGAAGCATATTTTAAAGGGAGCTTTGGAGATGCTACTAGAATAGACTATGGTAGTGGGCATGAGCTTTCGTTTGTTGCTTTTCTCTGTTGTTTAGATTTGACAGGGTACTTTGAGAAGGAAGATTATTGCGCGATAGTATTGAGGGTTTTCGCTAGATACCTGTCACTGGTTCAAAAACTTCAAAGAATATATCAGCTTGAACCTGCCGGCTCACACGGTGTCTGGGGGATAGAGTATCATTCGATTAATTCTAGTGATTTTCAGTTTCTTCCTTACTTCTGGGGCAGCTCACAGTTAATCGGTAATAAAAAGCTAACGAGATCACCCCAAATTACGACCAAAGTCTATTACTGACAGAGAAGTTGTCTCATATTTCCATCGAGATTATCTATATTTAATTTGCATCGAAAATATCTTTCAAGTAAGTACAAATACTCAGCTTAGAGCAAGCGCGGCCCATTCCATGAGCATTCTCCAGTATTGTACGATATTTCAGGAGTTCAATTATGGTCAAAGGTAAATGGTGGGCTACTCAAAATGTATTTGGCAGAAGTTCTGCACAAATTTCCAGTAGTTCAACATTTTCCATTTGGGAACCTGCTTCCTTTTGATAGGTTTGATGAAATCACTCCTCCACAATAATTGCAGTTCAAGATTACAGTCTTAGGCCATTTCACAATGCCGCACTTATTTTTCAATAAAGTCAAATGCAAGGTAAGTGTTGCGCGTATACTGGTTATTGCATACGAATTTCCTTTTAATATTTTCTTGTTTGAGCCGTCAGTTCGCCGTTGTGGGCGTTCAATACGCCACGAAGAGAAGAATTCTAACTGAAGCAGAAATCTTTTACAACTACAAAAATGTCGCGAACACCAGAGTCTCCAGACCCACAACGCTCACCAGTATCTATATTTAATGGTAGGGATTGCGAAGAAAAAATCAACGTAAAGGACTGACATTCACTATCATGGTTGCTGGTGCAGCAGGAAGTGGAAAGACTACTTTTGTAAACACCCTCTGCGAAAATCCAGTTTTACCGCCTAGGCAAATTCCAGATGCTAAGGGAGCAGCAGAGGAAAAAACAGTTCAAATTACACCAACCACCATCGGTATTTTTTTAATAATGAATAGAAATGGAAGAGGATGGAACCAAATTGTCGCTCACCATCATCGACACACCAGGATTTGGAGATAATATCAATAATGAAGGAAGTTTCTCTGAAATTTTGAAATATATCGAGGCACAATATGACGAAATTTTAGCTCAAGAATCGAGAATCAAAAGAAACCCTAAATTCCAAGGTATTTTATACTAACAAAGATAATCGTGTACATGTTGTTCTCTATTTTATTCAACCAACTGGACACGCTCTCCGGGAGATGGACATAGAATTTATGAGACGTCTCAGTCCTAGAGTAAACCTTATCCCAGTAATCGCAAAAGCAGACTCAATGACACCTTCCGAATTGGCTCTATTCAAACAAAGAATAATGGATGATATTAATTTCTTTAAAATTCCAATCTACGATTTCCCAATTGATCCTGAAGAAGATGATGAAGACACCAAAGAAGAAAATGACGCTTTAAGAGTATCTTGTATTAATGGTAGAAACTACTTCCATTTTCAGTGATTGGAAGCGAAACTGAAGTTAAAGTAGGCGGAAGAGTCGTTCGCTGTCGTCAATATCCTTGGGGGATTGTCGAAGTAGATAACGACAAGCATTGCGATTTCTCTAAATTAAGATATATCTTGCTCAGCTCGCATTTGCAAGATCTTAAAGAAATCACTCACGATATTTTGTATGAACAGTTCCGTACTGAAAGACTTTCTCAGGAAGCCAATGGGTAGTTAGCGATTAATATTAGTGGCGAATCAGTATTGTTGCGTGATAATGAACTTAAATCACAAGAAAACCTTGTCAAACAAAACTACGCCGAGCGCCAACAAACTATTAAGGATAATTAGAAAGAACCAGTATCTTTTTTATAAATCAATAACATCAAAGAATTTTAATTTGCGTCTTCGATATCTTCAATTAAAGGCTGCACTTCAGGATCTACTGAGCCAATTGCCAAGTTTGTTCTCACAGTGTAGTATGAGAATGATAATGCGGCAGTGAACACTGCGCCTGCTGAAATATGCGATGGCAACCAAAAGTCTCCAGGAGAAGTCCAGATTATGGTAAATACATAAGCAACCATCTGGAAAAAGTTTTGGAGTGATATTTCAGTGCCGGAAACAAACCCTAGGTCGCTATCGGGTATATTTTCTTGTAAGAGTTGCTGTTGAACCAAGTCAAATGTCCACAGACCCCATCTAGAGAGACATATACCTCCAAGGAACATCCACACTCCAGCAGCTTGCCACTCGTCTGTTAGTGGAACATAAAAAGATAAAAGAGCAACGATTACGCATGCGAACTGCAACCAGATTGCAACCAGCCCAGTGCTGTTTAACCCCAACTTTCTTATGAGATGCTCCAACGAAAACGTTGACGAGAGGCCAGAAATTACGGATACACCTCTAGCAAGCGAAATATGCAACATATCCGTATTCTTGGAAAGTAAATAACCTACTGAAACAGTATTGATAGTGAATACAGTCATATACAATATTGAGATAGAGAAACAAGTGGTAATGACTGGAAGTTTCCATAGCTTGCCCAGAGATTCCCAATGAAATCCTGAAGAAGCACGATCTCTAGGTACTTTGATGGCCAAACAAGGAAATTTGTGATAGACCATTCTTAGCATTGACCACTCCAGAGGAATCGAGAGAGTAGATACGCACATAACGAATATCATTGCGATTTGGACAGTTGAATAAGAAGAGACTAATGAAACTATTACAGGTGCAGCCAAGTCACATGTCAAGTCAACTAGTCGTAATCGTGAATTTAATTTTGTGAGTGAAATGCTGTTGGCGGGGTCTTTTGCTATGCATGACGACCAGTCACGAAGCACTGAAATTCTAGATATTAAATTTGCCAGCTGCAGCAATGACCCATTCGCTACTAAGCTATAAAAATAAAAGTCTAATTCCGCGTCATTTGAATTCACAGATTTCAGAAACAAGAGAACAGCGGATACTGTTATACATATTTTCTGAAGTACTATTGCGACCGATGCTACAGGAAGTCTCGGATATTTATCCACAATTGACCCGATTGTTGGAGCAAAAAGCAAGCAAACACAACTGCTGGAAAATGAATAAATTGATATGGGGAGTAAGTTGTCTGGAAAAAGCAGCGATACAAAGAGGGAGATTGACCATGCGTCTGCTCTTGCATTCCAGGATGTAAAAAAGTAACTAGTAATTAGCACCCAATCCATCATTTATCAATTTCAACAAACGGGAAAAAATAATCGAAAGAGATTGATATCAACCATCACCAGACTCACAACAGTTCCAACAATAGCCAAGTTTTCGGTTCTAGAAATTAGCTGGATAGTCGCTACCAGTTGGTGTCCTGCATGTTCACGAATTTCGGGGAAATTTACTGGATTGAGGAATAATGTCAACAACAAAATACATCAAAATTTATTTAATTGAGATAACCTTGGATGCAGAAGTAAATTCTCAGCAGTTGGCCTCATCGAAGGGATAGGGTTTAACATCGACCTCATAAAATCAATCAGCATTGGCGAATTTTGCCCAAATTGTACAGCAGATAAATCGCCTTCACGAAACTGATGCCACACTGGACCATTTTCTGGTAAAACGATGTTTGCTGCAATTTCCAAAACTATCATTCCGAGACTAACGATTAAACAAATGCTACCTAAATATATCAGCGGGACACCCAATTTCCTCATCTGATAGCATTTCAGGAGCCAAATAAGTCCTATCTCCCTCATGATCTCCTGTAATAACAGGAGCTTTGCATGCCAGCCCAAAATCCCCGATTTTTAGTCTTCCATTGGCCGTTATAAATATATTTGCAGGCTTTATATCCAAATGTGCTATTCCTAAATTGTGTATATGGGATAATCCCTTTGTTAAGTCATAAAGAATCGTCCATATATGATCTTCTGCTAGTGCAATTTCAGCACAACTCTCTTCCAAATATTTTGATAAACTATGTTAGGGAATATATACCTTCCGTTCACACACAGCTCCATTTTCATATAGATATATCCGTACTGAATCCAAGCTTCCTCTAAATTTACACAGTTTGGATGGCCAGAGACTGCCAAAAGCATTTTAACTTCTTCCAGCTTTTGCGTACTACATTAGTGAATAATCTTACGCATCTTTGTATCCCAAGAATGGCTGTCTGGTTTTCTTGATTGCATAGTGCTCTGCATTCTCCATACTAATTACATGATATGCGTCGGCAAAAGATCCATGACCCAGCCTTGCTTCTATGACAAATCTAGTTTCAAAATAATCAGGAATTGGCGAAGTCCCGTCTTCATGGGTATATTGCTGAATCACAGCAAGTAAATTTTTCAAAGCTGGTTGGTTTCCATCCAGTGCCTCAAAGAATTGATTATCGATAGGCAGCCGGTATCTTGATATTAAGGATGAAAAGGGAATCGGGTGTGTTGCTCTTTTCTTATCTTTAATCATACTGGCGAAAAACATCTTGGATGGCAGTCCAGGTGATTCCGGCTCTGTTTTTTTCTTCTTCTCCTGAAATATATTTTTATCAGTCTTTTTCACGATTGGGCTGGTTTGATTATAAAATATCAATTTGGAAGATAGACTCTGTGAAGGTGAATCACCTCCCAATCCAGGTGAAAAATCAAGGAATCCGGTTTTGACTTTGCTGACAGGGGTATCTAGTGTTGCGATATTGAGTTCAGATGATTTCATTTGAGGACTTACATCTGTGGACAAGTGCAGGCGTTTGTTTGACTTTAATGGAGATTCTGCAAGCGGGCTTCGCTGCAACTTATTTGATTTAAATGAAGATTGTTTAAATGGGGTCACTCCAAAGGGTGAATTGTGTGAATTACAGGGGGAATAAAACGAAAAGGTCTGTGGTGTTTTCGTCATTGGCGTAAATGGCATCTTTGGAGGTTTGGCCGATAGTAATGATGGTTTCAATGTACTTTCGGGTTGTACACTATCTAAATATTGTTTGTGTTTAATAGGTGTGATAGGTGTGTTGTGTAGATGTGGTTTGGGTTTATTTTTCTTTGAAATAACACCTGTTGAATGGAAAGCTGTTGCAAGCGGTTTCACTAGCCTCTGATTCGGTGTTTCCAAATGCATATTCATACTCTTTGACCTCTGCCGCGATTTATGCTGCACCTTTGGAACTGCGAATGTATCCTGTGATTGCGTAGATAACTTAGATAACGTATCCGTCAATGGTTCAACTCCATCCATAAAATCCGATTCTTGCGACTGCATTTCTAGGAATCTGGAGATTTTCAAAAAATTTGTGCGGCGTTTTTTGTTGTTTACTCAAAGTTTACTTGAATGGTAAATGAAATAATCTGGAATCTTCCAGCAATTTCAGATCCGAATGAATTAAAATTTGATCTGGGTGAATTTACCTCTGATTTCCAATCTTTATTTCATATAAAATCGCGCACAGAGCATTTAATTATACACAATATGCACCAAGCCAAACCGAACAAAAAAGGCGAAACAACTCGATAAAATTTGCACGTAGATTATATACGTGCAGAGTGTATCTTCTCTCATCGGACCAAATTTTATGAGTAAGACGTTGATCAAAGTTAAATTGCTGCAGTCGACCCACTGCCCATCAGAATTCCTACTTAATTTCACAAACCCCAAAATTTCCAAGAGCCTTATCATTAGCCGCCCTACTTTATCTTTCGTGGTGACTGCGGGCTTGAAATCAAATCTTGAATATTCAACCAGATCCTTTTCAGCGATTAATCTATGGTTACAGTAGAATTACTTTGGCATTCGATGTCTAGGGCAGTCCACAAACTTGAATAGCTGAGGACAGGAAAGCAGAAAGTTGAATATTTGAGGAATCATGAATAAAAGAACGGTTTTAGAAAGGTTGCTCAAGATGCCTATAACTGCAAAGACCATCCCAGTAAAATAACAAAAAGTGTCGCCCCCAAATGCTGTAGCTGGATACCAATTATGATACATATAACCAGAGGCAGCACCAATATACGGAATTAAGAAATACAAACTCCCCAGCATATCATCAGTTCTCGACGGATTCAAGATTGCTTGCAACAAGCTATTAATCTAGCGTTAAAAGATATATACTGATAATGAAACCGCAATCACAATACCTTGTCCGCCTTCCACTCCATTTATTCCTGCAATTATATTGATGGAATGTGTGCAAAATACAGAAAGAGCAGACATGAACAAGTAATAGAACCAACCTAAATGAATTAACTTTGTATTTAAAATCGGGCGCAGTGGAATAGGAACTAGTACATCAGTGCCGCCATGGGTAACGTAATACACCATTAACAAAGGCACCGAAGCAATGAACGGAAACCAAATCTTTACTCTCCATTTAATATTCAATACATCATCAGCAAATCCTAGCAAAAGCATTGCTAAAAGTGACAATAACCCTCCTAAAAATTGAGCAAACTTGTGATGGGGAAATGGAGGCTGGCTGTTGGGATTATATCCTCCAGATTCAATCCAATCAATGAACGGAACTGGTATAAATAAAAACATGCAACAAAAGTACACGCAGCCAACAATCACTCCCATACTCTCAGCGCTTTGATTAACAAAATATTTACGTAACTGGTTTTGATTCCTTCAATAAATCCTTTCCTGAAACTCCATATTTGATAAACTCCTTGGCTGCTAATGGAATCACTGTTTTGGTGATGAAATAAGCGGCAATTGAGAGTAGGCAAGTAACATAAATCGTTGGTTCTTGAAAAGGCATTTCGAACTGGGAAAAAAGTTATACGCAACGTGGCAGTCAAATAACAATCAAACAGAACAGGAACAGTGGATTGACTGGAACGAATTATCCTGGTGCGATTTCATTTTTATTTCTCGTCCAACTTTTTTCCTTGTTCAATGCAAATCCCGTCGCTGCGTACATACTTGCAAATTCCTCGAGAAATACAGGAGAACCTATTAAAAAATGAATGGGAGATTGCGCAGCTCCAAAGGATAGAGGAAAGCGCTAAAACTATTGACACCTGCTTTGAATTGATGAAGGATCTGGATTGGCAGTTCAAAATAGTTAGGCAGACTGTCGAGGACCTCAGGAATATTGCGCTAATTGATCCTGAATTTCCATCCGTTACTAAACCAGAATTGTGTCCAGGAATCTCCGTTCTTAGTACAAAAAACTAACACAGTGCAACTGTACGATATATTAGAAAAACGAAGGATATATTTATTTGAGCTTTCAGAATCTGCGTTTAATTCGCTGGAGAAATCGGCGGAAGCTTGCAAACAATTTGCTGAGATCAATTATGCAAACGCAAATGAAATTGCATCCGTCTGCAAATCTAATCTATCCAAAAAGAAACAATTAATGTAAATTATTATAACTTTAGTGGAGATTTGCAAATGGAGATACATCGACGCATTCACAATGTTTACGCCAATGAACCTCAGAATTCTTGGGAAGACATACTGCACAACCTGGTTGAAAACAGAAAGCTTTCAATGCACGATATTCATGATGAAAAGGTCATAGACGAATCAAAATTGGAAGATGCGTCTCCTCAATATAACCAAGATAGCACCTCTGGAAATGAACTACTGGCTGAAATATCAATTGGCCAACAGGATCAAACCCGGCATGAAATAGAGTCATCATTAAAGGAAGGTTCTGTTAAGCAAATGGAAGATGATTTGGATCATTGTCGTCAATTGAAAAAAGTAAAGCTGTCAATTGACAGTTCCTTGGATATTTTGGTATGTGCAGACGACAAAGAGAATATCTCAGAGTCCATTCAGTTTAGATCCCAGAAATCAGAAGGAATATGTTCTTCTACATCGCCTAAAAGTAAATATTTCTAATTAAAGTGAAACTCAGCGTCTTGAAATTATCGCAGGAAACCTCTTTGGATGGATTGACCACTGAAGAAGAGCTGATGCTGTCACTGCCTAAATCAAGTGCCACGGTATCTCAGGTTAGTATTTCTAATGTAGATTGCAGAAGATTCAGTCGACGATTCCTCAAAAACCACCAGCCTTGAATAAATTTAACAACAGTTTATAGAGTAATAATAAATGATTTATAATCCCATGAACCCTCTTGGAGTACTAGGCGGTTTCATCCTTGGTGTCAATCCACCAGTTTTAGCCCTAGGTGTTTGGCCACCAGATGTTCTTGTGGTATTTGGACGCATCGATCTGACACCTGGAGTTGCAATTCTACTACGTGGTATAATTTGCTGAGTAGCTGCCCGCATAGTCTCTTCTCTTCGTCTTGCCTCTGCTTTTTGTAACCTTTCTTCCATCTCCATGGATTGCTGCTTGTCCTGCAATCTTTTATCCCTTTGAGTAAACGATGAATCTTTAACTTTGAAGAACATTGGTCCAAGTTCTGCCAGCCATAGCCCATCTACAGATGTGACACATTGCATATATTCTTTTGACGTTAAAAGTAATTCGTGATAAACAATGTAATCAGGAGTAAATCCTCTTCCATATAACGCACTCGTAGGGTGTAGGTGACAAGCCATACCAGAACGCATATTAATATACTCTCCGATACCTTTGAGCTTTGCAGAAGAATGGAAATAAGCTGAACAAATACACTTTCTAAGATTATTAATCCAATTACCTGATAATATCCCAATCGCTACCACTAGTTGTGAGTTCCATTTTTTGCATCTTCATAATATCTAACAGTTGGCCTCTTACTTCTCTAGCTTTCCTAAGGGCTTTGGCATGTACAAAATTGTCTGCACACCAATCGTCTCGATAACTATGATTAAAAATAGTTACTCGTTCGCTTTCCATTGGTTATATACATTAAGCAGAGTTAAATGATCACTTTCACTAACAAAAAACCGTTCCCTACAAGCATCACTTTCTTCGGCTCTCTCTTTTGGTCTATAAAATACAGTGGGCACAGAAAGCATTGATACAATCGTCAAGACTTCAATCGTACAACCAAAATCTTCTGCTGTGATTAGCATTTTAGCAAGCGAAGGATCCAAAGGAAATTGTGCCATTTTTTGACCAGTAGGAGTGAGTTCACCCATATCATCCAGCCCACCCAAAACCCACAATTGATACATGGAATTTAAGATTGTGTCTTGCGGCGGAGGATCCATAAATTCAAATTCGAGTAGATTTTTTACACCTAATGTTTTTAAAAGTAGCACAATGTTTGTAAGGTTGATTCTCTGAATTTCAGGAATATTGTTTGCAAACATTTCATTTCTAAATGCTGCTTCGGTGAACAAACGGAAACAAGTTCCAGGGCCAGTACGGCCGGCGCGACCTGCTCTTTGGTTAGAGTTTGCTTGAGAGATGGGGGTAATTTGCAATGAATCCATACCAATCTTAGGGTTATAAACCTTAAGTTTGCTAAAACCAGAATCAACAACGTATATGATACCATCCACTGTCAACGAAGTCTCAGCAATGTTGGTAGATACAATGACTTTCCTCGCATTGTTGGCACCCCTTCCAAAAATTTTTGCTTGAAGATCAGCAGGTAGCTGGGAATACATAGGTAGCACATCCAATGGTGCAACATCGTCTAATTGAGCAAGACGATCTTTTAAAACATTACAGGTGACTTCAATATCTTCTTGACCAGTCATGAACACAAGAATATCCCCAGCAGGTTGAGAAATATGGATACTTAGTACTTGCTTCACTGCAGAATCGACATAATCTTCACATGGATTCTTACTGAACATGATTTCAACAGGAAAAGTTCTTCCAGGAATAGTGAAAATTGGAACATTTCCAAAAAAGCGAGAAAACTAAAAGTTAAGCAAAAATTACCTTTTCCGAGTTCATAGTCGCTGAAGTAACAATCATTTTCATATCTCTTCGACGATTCATTACTCTTTTTAGCAAACCCATCAAAACATCTGTATTCAAGGCTCTTTCGTGGGCTTCATCCATGATAATGCAGCTATATTGCTCCAGATCTGGAGAAGTGAGCGATTCACGAAGCAACACACCGTCAGTCATGTACTTTATAATGGTGTTTGACGAAGTGCAATCTTCGAAACGAATTGAATATCCTACTCGATCTCCCAAATCGCAGCCCATCTCTTCACTGACACGCTTAGCTACCGACATTGCAGCTACTCTTCTTGGTTGCGTGCAACCAATTAAACCAGCCTTACCATACCCGTCTTCTTCCAAGAACTGGGTCAACTGGGTAGTTTTTCCAGAACCGGTTTCTCCAACTACAACTACAATCCTATTATCTCTGATCACACGAAGCAACTCTTCTCTCACAGCAAATGCAGGCAAGTATTGTCTCTGTTCCTTCAGTGTCTTTGTCATGGCAAATTCAGAAATAGACTCATTCTTTGCTAGCAAGTGGGTCGAAAACTTTGAATCATCCTTAGCCTCTTCATCGGTCATTACTACAGTTAAATTGCACTCACCTTTTTCTTGTGGCTCTTCCTTTTGCACACCCATAATATTACCGATTGCAGTTCCAGCCAATTGAAACTTTTTTTGATTCGCTTTCTCCCGCTCTCTTAATTCACGGTTTTCTCTGATAATTCTACTGCCTTTTCTTGCGAAAAGTGCCAAATCGCCAGATGGATCCTTGACTACCTGAACTGCTTCCAGTTGAGTAGTATAAATGATTTTACCATCCAAGAATGGAGGCCTTAAATCTCTAATAAGCAATTGTACCCGATTCTTGTGATTAGCAGTAAATTACCTCGTCTTCGTCGTCATGATCAGGGTCCCTTTCAGAATTTAGAACAATACCACTTTGCAACATTCTATTTTTCTCCCATAAATCATTATCCTTTTGATATTGCGCTTGTCTCGCAGTGATTCGTTTCTGAATTAGTGATAGAATTACTGTTTGCTTTTGCTTGAATTCTTCCTCCTTTTTTTTATAATACCCATCGGCATCCTCAAAAGCCTCATGCTGATTTTCAGTTGCACCATTTTCTTCCAAATTATACCATTCGCGATCCAATTTAACCTGCTCTGAATTCCAAATTTCAGTGTTCATACCTTCTGGCGGAAGTTTATCATCTTGATAGAAACTGTATCGTGGGGTTTCAGTCTCCCAGTTTGAAGGAGACAGTGGAGCACCTTTCCTGCTCTGTGATGACCAAGATCCAGTACCATGCCTGCCTGAAAACTGTCTTTCGGAAGGTCTTCTTCCGGTGTGTTGCCTGCTATCTGGTCTTGTTGGATTCCTTGGGGTAAGTCCACCAGAACTAATTCTTCCTGGTGTTTGGTCCCACTCGCTCTTTTTCCTATATTCACCTTTTTCACTGGTTTTGAGTCGCTTGTTTCTATCCAACCCCAGAATACTCTTTCCAGGTTCCTTAAACACTGGCGCTTCCGATTTTTTCCGTATCATCAATCCGCCTTGCATTGGCGTAGATCCTTTCAGTTTTTCCACTTCTCCTTTCTGAAATTCTGTATTATGCCTAGACATTTTTTCAAAAACAAAATGATCAAAAAAATTTGCAGCTTAAAACTGCTATGTAGGCAGTATTCAGACAAATTACCAGACATTCTAAAGAAATCAGACTTACAGTACAGAGTGTTGGGTAAAGGAACTTCGTTTGATGATTTTCAGAGAGTGATATTCAAAGGCGGAAAAGGTGGTGACGGTTTTATTGCATTCTTCAAGACCCCTTCTGGGGAACCAAATGGACCTCCAAGTGGTGGTAAATTTGTTTTTTACATTTAGGTAATGGCGGGAATGGTGGGAATGTTAGGATTATTGCTTCCAAACATTATACCTCTCTGTCTCATATTAGTGCAACTTACAAAGTCCCCGATGGCAAGAATGGTCGATCAAAACATATGCACGGAGAGAATGGAGAAACTATAGAAATTAAAGTCCCAGTTGGAACAGTCATTAGACAAGTAGAACCTTGGAAAGTAGTTCCACCAAAAAGAGAAATTGATATCCATGAGGACCCTAGACTGAATTTGTTGGAACAGCATTATATATTTAGAAATAATTATCTGCCACAAGAGGATAGGATAAGATTTTTAAAGGAAAGCATTCCAAGAAAACGAAGAAAACAGCCGTTATTTGAATTCGATTTGAAAAACGATGGAGATTCTTGTATAGTGTTCGAAGGGGTAAGTTATAATTGATATCAGGGGCGCGGTGGACTTGGAAATCCACATTATCAAACAGCAAACATCCTTTCGCCAGGATTTGCTGGCAGGGGTGAGATGATGGGAGATAGGTATTATGAATTTGAATTGAAAACACTTGCTGATGCTGGGCTGGTTGGATTACCGAATGCCGGGAAATCCACACTTTTAAAAGCTGTATCCAATGCTCACCCACAAATTGCTCCTTATCCTTTTACAACTCTGAACCCCTATGTAGGGACAATTGATTTTGATGACTATTGGACAATGACACTAGCAGATATGCCTGGTATAATTAAAGGTGCACATCAAAATCACGGGTTGGGCTTACGTTTTCTCCGACATGTTGAAAGAAACAAAATTTTTGTTTATGTAATTGATCTGGCAGGAGAAGAGCCTTGGCAGGATCTAGAGACGCTGCAGTCTGAACTGGAACTATACAAAAAAGGACTAACGAATAGACCAAGCATTGTTGCAGCTAATAAGGCTGATATCTCTGAAAGTGCGAAAAAGAATTTAGAAATGCTAAAGAGCAAAACAAGTCTGCCAATTGTTCCTATTTCAGCGAAATATTCAAAGAACATTCTTCAACTCACTGGTCTAATGAGGCATCTGGTTGAATCAGTTAAAGAATAAATTAAGTTATAATCCGACGCGTATTTAAACCATTGTATGTTACCCCTCCTCTAGAGTCAAGTTATCATTGAACGATTAATCCAACCGCTTAAGAAGGGTCCTCAATGCAAAGCTTCCGACGGCGATGCACTGAGGGGGCTTTACTCTTGCATCCTCAGTTACAGAATTCAAAATTATCTCGAAAGCTGTATGAAAGAATGCGGGATAAACGCAGCAAATCAACTAGAGTTGGCACTCCAAGTCTTTTCGACCTTGCTGTCTATCAATTAATGGAAAAAATTAAAAAAGATTTCCTTCAACGCCACAAAGTAAAAGCCACAAGGATCGAAATACAAGCGCAAATTTTCTAATCTCTAACAAACAATATGGATAAAATCAAAGAAGTAAAGGCGTATTAATGGTAGAAATTGGAAAAGCTCAGAATTGAATCCGACACCAACTTGGCTCGTGCAGAAAAAGCTGAAGCTGAAGTCAAGTCTTTGAAGGAAACCATCTCCAAACAAGAATCTTCTATCCAAACACTCAACAACAAAGTGTCCCTTTTGGCCGGAGATTTGGAGCGTGCAGAAAAGAGAGCAGATGAGGTAAGAATGAGAATCTTTACATCTCTTTCCTAGCACAGGTCTAATTCTTTAGCACAAACAAAAGAAGGCAGAATCTGAAAACAGCGATGCTGTTAAGGAGAACTTGGAACGCAAAATCCAATTGCTTGAAAAGCAATTGGATGATAAGGAAAGAGATCGAAAGGAAGCAACAGAAAAGTATGATACTAACATAGTAGGCAACTACTATGTAATTAGAACAGCTAATTTTTTAGGAGTCGTGAATTGTCTATAGTCGCTGAAAAGCATGAACGTAAAGCAAAACAACTTGAAGCTGAAAAGGGTGATTTGGAAAGACAATTGGCTGAGAGTGCCGTTAAATATGCAACCGTCAAGGCTGAATTGGATCAAACTTTGAAAGATCTTGAAGGATTGTAAACCTCATCAAGAAATAAATCTCATGTGATTTTATGTTTGTTTGTAGATAAGCGCGATAATCGTTATCCGCCGGATGTATCATCTACTAATGTACTTGCGATATTGTAACTGATAAGCAGACATGTTCTAGCTCGCCCAGAGTCCTACAAAAAGGCTGTTGAAGTTGGTATAAGGTTCCAGGCAATGCCCCGCTCATTCCAATTAGCTTTTATTAGGCATGGAATTTGGCGGAAATCCATAGCAATGGAGACTAGGAAATAGCGTGCTGTTCAAGGATGGTATAAAATAGCATCATCGTTAAAGAAATTGACGCGTTAGAAAAAGTTATTCCCTCACTTGGACTAGATGCCGGTTATTAACATCAAAAATGTGTCCGAATACGAGACTCAAGTAAAAAATGCTCATTATGCGATTGTAGATTTCTATGCAGACTGGTGTGGTCCATGTGGAACCATCGCACCAAAGTAAGCATCTCTAACAATAGGATGGAGCAACTTTCGATTGAAAATCCGCAAATATCATTTTACAAAGTTAATGTAGACGCTGCGACTGTAACAGTTATTAACTAGAGGATATTAGTGAAACAAATCAAATACGAGCAATGCCCACTTTTTACTTTTATAATAGCGGAAAGAAGACTCATGACGTCGTTGGCGCTGATATCAAAAAAATTAAGCTGTTGATCGAAGATATGAAGAAATAAAATCATGTTCAAGTCAAATTTTTTTTATGAGTTTGAAATTGTTGAAATCACAAAAACGTAGGATTCACATAGGAGATTTAGTTGCTCTTCAAAAGTAAGATGAACTTGACAAGGAAATCGTCAGTGCTTGGTATCGTCATAAAGTCTCCTACCCCTGCAAGTGGGGGTTACCTGTCTCTAACGTCCCATGGACATTTAACCGAACATTCACTGGATAACGTAGTATTTTCAAATTCAAGATGGGCTTATAATTTGGATGTATTGGACGATTATAGATTACCAGCTGGAATGACTGATTCAACCAGAGAAATCTTGGAGAAAAACGGAATTCCGTTGCATGTTACCAAGCATTTGCAAGAATTTCAAAGATATTCACTACAGTATAAGACAGAGATTGAATCTTCCGAACAGGAGATGTATGATGCAATACCGGGAAATATAGATTTGAACCAAGCTGCACAATTTATGTTCAAAGTGCAAAATCCAACTCCAGCTGAAAAATTAGCAGTTAATGAAATACTGATGAGAGGTAACTGTTACCAAGTGAAATTATCAAATGACAAGTCTAATCCCCTATTTATTAAGCGAAGTCCCAAGCAGCTGGAATTCATTCAAAACTGTTTGGGATCGATGCAAGCTAGAGACAATAGAAACACCAAACTAGTCAAATTTCTCAACAAGATTAAGCCAGTAATTTTGGCTAGTAGAAACCAGCAAGTTACAAAACTGCAATGGACTGATGATGATTTGGAATTCATTAATTTTATTGTAGATTATCTGAAGATTGGCCCAAATCAATCTGTAGTGGAAAACAAAATAGTTACTGTAGGTATTCTAAAGAAGCTTGGGCTTTATTCCTTTTATCCATCACAGCAAGATGCAATCAAGCTACTTAAAGAAACTGGAGTATTTACACCACATGAAGATTTGTCACTGTATCAATATAATCCAAAAGGTTATTTGGGACATCTTGAACACATTTCTACTGTTGGAGATGTGGTTACTAGTGAGGCGGACCAAGAGGCAGGGATGCTAATTCAAAGTGGTAACTACATTTATGAAGAAAATGAATCTAAAAAGACGAATAATATTGGTTTGGAATCAAAACCTAATTCAACCAATGAGAAAGTCATCAACTACATCAGAGGTGCTGTAGAATGTGATGAACCTCTGAATTCCTATCCCCGAAGCGATCCTGTAGAAAGGCTTCGTCGTGTTTATTCAGAAACAGTTTACACCATTGATGAACCAACGGCTCATGAATTAGATGATGGCATTTCCTTAGAAGAAACTCCGACTGGAAATTGGTTGCATGTTCATATTGCAGATCCTACCGCATACATATTGCCTGGAAATAAGCTTGCCAACCTTGCTCAGCTACGTGGAACTAGTATATATTTACCACATGTCCATTTTCCAATGATGCCAGATTCTCTTTCGAATGAATTATTTAACTTGGGTAAATCTCCGTGTGCCTTGACATTCAGCGCAAAATTAGGGGATAACGGAGAAATACTTGATTACAAAATCACACCATCAGCTTTGGAAAATGTTAAAATCACGCATTATTCTAAAGTGGATAGAGTACTTCAAGATGAAGATGAATCAGGCTTTAGCCCACAGGATATTACAAAATTAAAAGCGCTCCATGAGCTGATCAGCAAGCACCGTCAGAGCAGAATTAGAAATGGCGCATTAATACCAGATCAAATTGATTTGTCTATCAAAGTTGATGAAGCGCCGTTGGCAATTTCTTTAAGAAATGCAAAAACTAATTTTGATACTCCAGGACATTTTCAAACAAATACAATAACGGTGAACCCCACTTCTTCTGTCCGCTCTCCTTCTCATCAATTGGTTTCAGAGTCAATGATTATCGCTGGTAGAGTTGCTTCTAAATTTTGTCAGGACCGAAATATTACTACAGCGTATAGACATCAGCCAAATGTCTTTGATCATTTGAATGAAAATGGTCACCACTCTCTAGTTCCAATGGTTGAAAAGATACTGGAAAATATTCGCCAATCAATCGATACAGGCACTGGAATTGTTCCTCTATCACTTTATGAGCCATTGTTGCCATTCATGCCACCAGCAAAAATGATTTTAAATCCGCTCGGCCATTTTAGTATGGGTATCAATGGAGAGTTTAATGGTTATGTTAAAGCAACTAGCCCCCTTCGACGATATCAAGATATGTTGGTCCACTGGCAGATAAAATCAACTCTTTTAAACGAAAAACAGCCTTTTAATAGTGATCAGATAGTAGAAATTACGTCAAAGATGGAAAGTATAACCAGTAGAGCCAAATCGCTAAACAAACGATCAAATAGATATTGGTTATTGGAATTTATTAGACGAAAATGTTTCAACGGTACTGATGGTACTAAAGCGCTCAGCATCACGGGAAAGAATTCTATCGAATCTTATAGTAATGATGGAAATAGCCCAAAGTTTAAGGCGATAGTAGTTGCAAATTTAGGAAATGGAAATTCGTTGGTTAATATTCCAGAATTTGGAAATTTCAGAGCAAGATGCTTGGTTAACCAACCGCTTCCTGTAAAATCTGAAATCATGGTGCAAATTGAAAAGGTAATTCCAGACATTGGTTTTTGTTTATTGTCAACTGCCCCATAGCACATGTCGATTACTCATCGCAACCCAATAAATTTTCTTTGAAAATATCTCATATGTTTGGCAAATATCAAAAGTATTTACCATTTGTAAACCTAGTAATTGCATCAACAGCACTAGGATTTCAAATAGGAGTGCTGTACCCATGGCATAATCAACTGGACTCTGATTTTCACGAATTGAAGGCCTTCCATGCTCAGAAGCTAGCAGACTATCATCAAAAGAAACTAGCAAAATTAGAGGAAATTGAAAGTCTACTGCAAGAGAGCAGATTAAAGAAATAAAAAACTCAATGTCTACTTCAATCGAGAAAATTACATTTCAGTTGATCTTATATCTATTAAACTGTACGATAATTGTCGACAGGATCTTCGATATAGATTTTTGATTACTGAAGTTGCAGGTTTCAAATCCTGAATACCTGGAATATTGATTAGTGGAAGTCGCTACACCAGAATTTGAGGAAGATTGCTCCAAGCGTCCGAAAATAAACTTTCGGTGCTTACTGATCTACCAATCGCAGTGTTTATTCATCTGCTATGGGCTCCAAATTACCAGTCCCTGTAACTTGGCTTGTGTTAGAATAACGCACCACTCCACTTCATAGCAGAATAGAATCCACTTGCTTTCATCCAACAGAAAAACTAGTGGCAGTTATTGAATTTTTATTTTTGTGTAATTTTGAGCAAATAAGGATTCATTATTACTGCTGCCCTTTTCGCTTCAGTTGTGTAAGGGTCCACCAAATATGGCATGGTCACAGTTTTGTTTTCAGCCATAGTTGATACCACCTTACGTGTGAGCGTGAGTAAATGAAAAGGGAAGTTGGTTGCAGCGATTGCTCAAAGCCGCTACGATATCGTCAAGCGCAACCCACAGATTCTGATGGGTTGCTGTATTCATCAATCTCCAGCCATTTGCTTTGCCACAACTCCTGACTTCCTTAAAAGCCTTGATGAAAATAGTTGTTTCAAAATGGCTTCTCAATCATCACAACCAGTAAATATCCCAAATAAGAACCGTGGAGCGACTTATGCCGGTTCGTTTACTAGCTCTTCCTTTGCTGGAAAGTCATTCAGTTGCTCATCAAGAGAAGGCGTTTCTTACTCTCCAAAGAACTATTCTAAATCTCCAGTAAAGCAAACTTCTCCAATGGTTGCTTATCACGAATTAAAGGACACTGGATTAAAGGCAGACGTTAGAAATTTAGGAAGATCCCGTTAACCTCCGATATATACGATATCTACGCTTAATAAATCTTGTCCATAGTGTATTTGTTTTCTGTTCCATTTATTGGATTCACATTTCTGTTTGAAACTGGTTTCATTGGGGGTTAACTGTGGATGTAAATAAAATGTTTCCATCCATATGAACCAACTGCCTTATGAGCTTGTGTATTCTGTATTGGATTATTTGCCCTTGTACATGCTCAAGAATACTTCCCTCCTGGTATCCCACACTTGGAGAAAATGCGCATTGGAAATACTAAATAGGAGGTTAGAAGAGTATTCAAAAGTACTCAATGAATATCAAAAAAGCTCCGCAACGCCAGAGCTGATAAATGTCTTTGAAAATGAAAGCAAAGGCAAATCATTTACTGCTTGGATCCTGGGGAATTTCGAACATCCAGCAGAGTCTCAAGTGTTTACAGGGATAGAAATTGTAATTGACGGCTTTAATGTTCAAAAATGCTCGCTAGTTTTCAAACCAACTGGGTAATTAGTTTCTCAATTGTAGGAATGCAACTTTTGGGATGTTTGTGGATCAATTGGGATATGTGCCAATCACCTCTCCATATGAATGGAATAGCTTCAATTTCAGGAAAACGGTAGCCCCAGTATTACAGCTGTGGTTTCATACAAGCAATGATCAAGATTCTCCAAATATCATCCAATCAAACAATGTCAATTCTAAACTTCCAGTTGGAACTACTTCCCTGACTCAAACAATCGGTGTGCATAAAATGAATCTAAAGGATGACATTGGATATCTTGGTTTCATTGAATACGAAATTACTAGCACTGGATTGCTAGAATCCAACATGGAAATCCCGTCTGGTGCAGTGGGCGAATCAATTCTTCAATTCTACCAACAAGAAGAATTAAAGGTGAATGGAAAGATAAAAAGTGTACATATAAACCCACAAGTACTGTTCTCAAAACCATTATAATAAAGTAGAATGAAAATTTATTGGCTTGGATTTTCTGTTACGTTTTCTGAAATATTAGCGGGTTGAGAGGCATTCACATCCGGAAGAGCTGAATTTAAATTATTGTCTACAGATGAAGGATTTTGCTGTGCTGGTGCATCGCTTTGTGTTGCCGCTGCTTCCTTTGCTCCTGCGGTCGCTTCTATAGCTACATTGGGTAATTCAGGGTTTGCAGTAGCGTCAGTAGGAGGTGCAACAGTTGCGGGAGGAACGGAAGATGGATCAAGTGGTTTATCTCTTATGGATAAAACTTCATAAACCAATACCTCTTTTTGCTTTCCTTTAAATTGTCTAGATCCTACTGCAACTGCTTCTATCCTATCCTTCACATATTCATATGTATATTCCGAAATTAAAACTTGGTTCATTTTTGACATGGAGCAGATTCTCGATGACGTGTTTACACTATCACCAATGACGGTATATTCTAATCTCTGAGAGCTTCCAATGAAACCAGCAAGTAAATCACCTAGCATTAACAAGTTTTTACCAGTATTTACGCCCACGCCGATAGAAATAGGCTCCTTATTGAATCGTGCACGATCTTCATTCATATCTTTAATTGCAGCTTTAAACTCGAACGCAGCAGAGACTCCTCTGAATTCTGCATCTTTGTCGTCTTCCAATGTACCAAAAACGGCCATTAATGCATCACCAATGTATTTATCTACCACCCCGTTATATTTGAAGACAATACGAACAAGCTAAAATTAGACGGATCTTACTCTTTCGAAATAATCGTTAAGCAAGTGAACTACTTCTACTGGAGTACTCTTTTCACTCATGTTGGTAAATCCACGGATATCTACAAAAATAATAGTTCCAACCATTTGTCTGCCGCCTTTACGGATGATTTCAGATGGATTTGACATTCGCTGGACCACATGGGGAGCCAAGAATCTGGACAAATGTTCTTTGACTTTTGCATTTTGTTCGTATTCCGCCATCAATATAGAATTCTCGATAGCTATCGCAGTTTGGTTACTGATTGCAGTAACAATTGACAAGTCTTTTCTAGAGAATGTAGTGATTGAATCATCTGAATCTAAATGTATAATTCCGTGAACCTATTGTAAGCAAATATTACTTTGTTGTGGCCAACAAGCGGTAAGCAAATAACACTACGCATTTGACTGTGCATTACACTAGCAGCCGCTTGCAGAGATTTGTCCTGAGTAGCGTCTGTGGTAACCAAGCATTTTCTTGATTCATAGACCCTCTTTAGAATGGTGGAGCTGAGAACAATTTCTTTACCTTCTTCTCCAGCAGACCTTAGCTTCACCTGGTGTGTTGCCAACGTACCAGTATTTTGATCTACCAAAAGAACAACGCCTCTATCCACAGGTAAAATTTCAAATATTAAATCTAAGGACTTTTCTAAATGTACAGATAAATCGTTCGTCAGAGTTACTTTTGACAGTTCATAAGCCAATCGAAGCTTTTCATAGTCTTCCCTTAGCACATTAGGATCTGTAACCAGGTCAACCTTTTTAAAATCGACATTTTCTTCTTCAATTTCTGCTTTAATTGCAATTTTCTCATCGTAAGAATTCAGGGATGGCAAAATGGTAACGAGCTTTAGGTTATCTTCCGTTCCTTTAGTGGCCTGTTTAGGAATTGCTGCCAAGGATTCGTAATACAGTAATTTGATGGACCCTATCATAATAGTGTCTCCTGCTCTTAATGGTGTAGGAACGCCTGGGGTAACAAATTGGTCATTGACTCGAACACCATTGGAGGAATTTCTGTCTACTACGGAAACTCTAGAATATTAATTAAAATCTAACCCTTCTGGTTTTCTGTATAATATTGCGTGGAATTTAGAAATGGTTGCGTCCGTCAGAATAATGTGGTTGTCATCCTTTCGACCGACATGTGTTTCTGCCCGCACCAAAGGGTAATTCATATTCCCTCCATAACTTGTATGGTAAACTAAATATGGAGCAGTATTTGGGTCTGAGAATTCATTTGGTTCTGGGGGTGCAGCAGCGACTGTTGACCTGACAACTAATTTTGGATTGAGATTCTTTTCCGCATTACGATTTGGAGCCATTGTGTCAGTTTCGTCTTCTAATTCGACATTCTGCTTTTTCTTATCCGCTTGCATATCTTGTCGAGAATTTGAAAGTGGTGTGTTCTCTCCTTTACTTTCAATGCTTGCCTGTGATTTCTGACTCCTGAATCTCATTGGGAGATTTTTCAGCGACTTCATATACGACATTTTCTTTGTGTGTCCTCCATCAGTACCCATTTTATCGACTGTCAGGAAGGTGTGTAAAAACTCTTATTGCAAACAAAGGCAGTGACATATCACAAATTTTAGACAATGGTATATCGTGGAAAGTCAATAGCCCTAGCTCATATTCTAAACTCTAACCCTAGAGCTTTTGTTTATCCCTGATTAGAGGTACATGGAGAGAAACATTGGCAGTGAAAATTCCATGTAAACCTTTCGCATATCACTTCATAATCACTTACGATATAAACCCTAGAGAATAATAAAAATAAAAGGCAGTGTTTCAACAATGAGTAGAGTTGGCTGGTTCTATCATTCTGAGAAATACGCGTAAACTTTATCGTAAACAAGGCATGGCAGAATTTCTTAGACTTCTTGGGGACTTGTCCAACATGTCAAAGCACCTACCTATAGGTATTCTAAAACATCACTTTAACGATTACGACCCGGCCCAGTCCAAAAGTTTAAAAGATTCGATATTTCATTTTCACATGAGCGAACTAGAATCTTCCGATTACCGTTCAGCATATCATCAATTTTGCGATTGGTTATATGGTTGGAGTGTATCCGATGGAGCGGATGATGAATTTACAAAGCGGAATCCTAGAGATATCAATATGGACCAGGAAAGAGAGAAGACAGATGCTGCGAGATTAATGAATACATTTGAAACGTTAACGTCTGTCAGTATTCGACATTTGAAGGTGTGCTATGGAGAAATCGAGTCTTTGATACCAAATATAGGAAAAGGTATCGAAACAGGCACAAAAACTCCCGAAGAATACCTAACAACCGATCTTACAGCGAACACGACCCATTTGAAGGAAAAGCTCTGGGGAAACAATCTGGTGAATAACATTGAGACACAACTGGAGGAATTCAAGGAGTTTGAATTGGTAAATCTAAAGTAATTCGAGGAACCTGAGGTTGAAGTGAAAAAATCAGGGAGTATTCCCAACTCTGCTGCTTCTTCAACTTCAGATTTAAAGAGCAATGGAGGCAGTCTGTATGAGAGAACAATGTCGGTACAGGATGATCAATTGAAGGAAAATGTGCTCTCTAGACAAGGGAGTTTTAAATTCAGTGTTTCTCGACAAGCTTCCTTGTCAATGATACCTGAAAACAAACCTCCACAGTTACAAGAAGCAGAAAAAATTCTAGAGCCTGAAGAAAATTTGATTGACAGGGAGGAAGACCTAAAAAGACGAACTCATAGTGATATTAACATTATTTATTCCAAAGTTGATCAGTGTACAGAATATGCATTGCTAGCTATGTGTGGGATAGCCGCAATTCTTGGCTTTGCAGAGCTTTTAGGAGATAAAGAAACTTTTATGAAAGCAAACCTATGGGCACATGAAATTTCCCAAGAGTTTGTATCAAACACATTGAAAACAGTGTGGGACCTATTGCATCTAGAACTGCCCAAAACCGTTACACTCAGTAAACTGCGTGATCCTATGCAGTTGAAACTTTTGTTGCAAGAAATAGGTCAACTGAGATCAAGCAACGGCTTAGCCCCAAAACCTCCATCTAGAAAGATTTATCAGAAGTTTGCTACCTTACACGACACATTGAAGTTAGCGGATATTCATGTATTTCCAAACTTTGCTCATGTCCACAAAGAAGGTACTTTAAATGTTAAGCTAGGTGTCAAGTGTGCCAATTATTCCGCTTTTGATAGTTCATTATGGTTGACGGGTGGATACGATTGCATTATTCGAATTACCGATATCAGACAACAAAACAAACATATTTGCTTAGCACAATACGTTGGCCATAAATCAATAATAACGGATGTCCATTTTACTAGAGAAGACACGCACATAGTTTCGTGCTCATTTGACAGAACGGTAAAAGTATGGAACTCGCAAACTGCAACTGTGGATAAGAATTTGGTAGGGCACATTGATGCAGTTACAACTTGTGATGTGTCCTCGGACGGAAGATATATTGCATCGGGCTCGTTGGACAACACAATCCGATTTTGGGATTTCAATACTGGTGAATGCATAACGGTCATAAAGAAACACTCTAGATGGATTAAAAAAGTTCGATTCACACCAGATTGCAGATATTTGGCTTCTGCTGGAATGGATAGGAGGGTGTATATATGGGACACGAAAATACTCGTTAATTCCAGATCACCTTCTCATTCCAGGTGTTTTGACAGCTTCAATGATTATGTCTTGGATATGATCCTTTTCAAGCCTTCCTATCTACTCACAACCTCAAGAGATTCCATGCTGCATCTATTTGATTATATGACCGGGCAAGAGGTTTATTCGTACAGTTTGCAACCTTCTTGGGCATGTACTTTGTCATTAAGCGAAAATGGCGAATACTTTGCCACCGGCTCGTTTGACAACAACATCAATATTTTCAGAACCAGGGATTTCGTCAAAGTCCGCGAAATTAGAGCGTTTAATTTAGGTATAATGTGTGTGCGCTTCCCCAATGATCTTAGCTATGTGCTAGTCGGAACTGCCGAAGGATTTATTCAGCAAATTCCACTTTAAAATATAAGCTAGTAGGATACAAAAATTTATTTTACATCATTTAGAAAGTTCAATAGCTTCATAAATCATGACCTCTTTGTCCTTTCCTTTAAATTTACTGTAGCCTACTGGTTGACATACAACCTTATCTTTAATACAATCATAAGTGGCTTGAGAAAGCAGTACTTTATCCGCGGATGCCATAGACTGTATTCTCGATGCAGTATTCACTGTGTCTCCAATACAAGTATACTCCAATCTTTGGGAACTACCAATAAAACCTGCTAATAAAAGTCCTACAATTATACAATAACTACCTGTATTGATACCTACACCAATAGAAATCGGTTCTTTTCCAACCCTACTACGGTCATGATTCATATCTCGAATGGCATTTACAAATTCCAGTGCTGCAGCTGCAGCTCTATATTCTGCTTCTTTTTGGTCCTCGAGGGTACCAAATACCGCCATTAGACAATCACCGATATATTTATCTACAATACCATCGTATTTGAAAACGATTTTAACAAGCTAAATTAACGTGCATCTACCCTTTCAAAAAATTCATTCAGCAAGTTGACTACTTCTACTGGAGTGCTCTTTTCGCTCATGTTGGTAAATCCACGAATATCAGCAAACACGACAGTTCCAGTCATTTCACTTCCACCTTTTCTAATAATTTCCGATCTATTAGTCATTTTTTGGACAACATGAGGTGGCAAGAATCTAGAGAGCTGGTCGGTGATTTTTGCTTTTGCTTCTACTTCTTTTATCAAGTTCATGTTTTCAATAACCGCCGCTGTTTGATTTCCGATTGTTTTTACCAATGATAAATCCTTGTTTGAGTAGGCATTAATTCTATCTCTTGAATCCAAGTGCAAAATTCCATATACTTTGTTGTGAGCAATTAGAGGAACACAAATAACTGAGCGGATTTGTCCATGTCTTACTGAAGCAGCTCTGCCTAATGTTGGATCTTCGTATGCATCTGAAGTTACCAGGCATTTTCGAGTGTAAAATACCTTGTAAAGAATAGTTGAGGAGAGGAGGATTTCACGTTTTTCATTGGCTAATCCATGTCTTAACTTTACATATTGAATAGACAAATATCCAGTGCTAGGGTCTACCAAACAAACAACACCTCGATCCAAAGGTAGGATTTCAAAAATCATATCCAAAGACTTTGAGAGCAATTTGTTGATATCGTCAGTGACAGACATTTTGGATAATTCGTAAGCCATTCGCAGTTTTTCATAATCGCCTCGAAGAGTTTCGACATCATCGACCACATCGATTCTTTGAAAGGCTACATCATCTTCAGCTTCCAATTCAGCCCTAATTTCTGTTGTTTCGTCGTATTTACGTTCAGATGGCAAAATCGTAACCAAATTCAAATATTTGTTATCCGAATCAGCATTCGATGCGGTATCCTGATGATTGTCGGCCTGGAACAGAAGGGATATAGTACCTACCATTATCACATCACCGTCCGT
Organism: Boothiomyces sp. JEL0866; assembly: GCA_027604345.1. Classification (NCBI taxonomy): domain Eukaryota; kingdom Fungi; phylum Chytridiomycota; class Chytridiomycetes; order Rhizophydiales; family Terramycetaceae; genus Boothiomyces; species Boothiomyces sp. JEL0866. The sequence goes on from JADIIZ010000001.1 coordinate 250,184, forward strand.
CAGCTTGTGCAATAGATTTGGCTCAATCAAACTATCATTAATACGAACTCCATTAGATGAATTGGTATCTTTGATAAAGTACCTAAATTAGAAACTACGCTACCCTTCCGCATTTTTGATCACGGCCGCATGTCTCTTGCTGATTTTGAAATCGGGTAAATTAATGTCGTTAATGTCCTTGCTACGTCCGATGGTAGTTTCGTTTTTTCTGAGAGTAAACTCCATTTTCCCTCCATAGTTAGTATGATATATCAATTTGGCAGACATCTGGTCGCTTTCAGAGTCTTTTTGTTGTGTTTGAATGATAAGATTTTGAACTTGATTTGCCAGTTCGTTTGGGGTATCAGAGCGAGAAGTATCTGTAACCACTGAAATAGTTGAATTAGAGCGCTGAAATAAATTTGATGGATTGGTTAGAGTTGTACGTTCTTCAAACGAAGAATTGTTCTGTCTTAATCCCACGTCTCTGCCGGATGAGGATGTGCGAGGTCTGTATGCCATTTGATGCAAAAATGGAACTTTTAACACGCACAAAAACCAAAGGTGGCGTGTTGAGCCCACCTTGGAAAATGAAGAAGACTAAAGGGGCAACAAATAATGTTGGAAGGATTGGGATTTATCAAGATTCAAACAGTGGGGCTCGAATGCTTGAGAATCGGAAGCGGTTACACAAACTGGAAGTTGCGCGCTTCCATAGTTTAAATGAGAGTCATTAACGAAATTCAAATATTTAGTCTGTCATGTACCTGTAAGGCATCGCATTTTTTTAAATTATTGTCATTGTTCTTCCTGTCAAAAAACCACCTATAGCAAAATGGAGCCAAAACCCAATGATACATCAAATGAGCAAGATGACAATCTACAAGGAAAGAAATCTAGGCAGAAAAGTAACCAGCCAGATAATAGTTTGAGCGAAGACAAAAATAGCAAAAAGAATTATGGAAGTAAAGGCTCAGTTGTGGGGAATTATCAATTACTAGAGACGATAGGAGAAGGATCCTTTGCCAAAGTCAAAATTGCAATTCATCAGCCAACTCAGCAAAAGGTAGCGATTAAAATTATCGACAAGACAAAGATGACGGACGAATATTCAATAAAAAATGTACATAGAGAAGCGCAAGTCTTACGCAGTCTAGATCACCCAAACATTATTAAGCTTTTTGAAGTAATGGAAACCAAAAAGAATATATTTCTAATACTGGAGTATGCTGAAGGGGGAGAACTACTGGAATACATCGTTGAAAAAGGAAAGCTTAGAGAGGAAGAGGCAAAGAGGTTGACCAAGCAAGTATTATCGGCAATCGTATTTCTTGTTTGACAGTAGGAACACGCTCATTCAATGAAAATCGTGCATAGAGATCTGAAAGCAGAAAATCTACTGCTGGATGAAAACATGAACATCAAAATATCAGGTAAGTGCACATTGACCAAGATTTTGGCCTCTCGAATTACTATGATCCCAAAAACTTTTTGCAAACTTGTTGTGGTTCTCCGGTATATTCCGCCCCAGAGCTGATTGACGGAAAGCATTACATTGGCCCTGAAGTGGATATCTGGTCATTGGGCATTAATGTTTATGCGATGGTTGTGGGCGACTTGCCTTTTGCAGATTCGAATTTAACTGCTCTTTACGAATCAATACTGAAAGGAAAATACGAATTGCCAGAACATGTCACGCCAGGTAGCATAGTCTTAATATAGATTGCAGAGATTTTCTGAGTAAAATGTTACAGACCCAACCTAAAAAAAGAAGTACTTGTGCCCAGCTGACTGAGCATATCTGGTTAACAGAGTCCTCTTCCTTCCTAGACCCGATGGGATCAGAGTACAAGTCATTTAGACCGAGGTCTGAAGATCAAATTGACCAGAAAATACTGGATCTCATGTTTGAAAAAATGGCGATAGACAAAAAGCAGACAATCCAATCTCTTCTTCAAGGAAAGTTTAATCAGATTGCCGGAACCTACTACTTACTTGCATACCAACGATTAATTGGGGTAAAGAACAACATTGTTGAAGTTGCTCCACAGTTGATTCCTTCTGCGGCTAATACCAACAAAGGCGGTGATATAAGCGACGAATTGGCCAGAGTGCTATTCCAAGTGGAACGAAATAGAACGGTAGAAGATAAGAAGCCCGCACAAAAAGAGACGAAAGCTTTGGTTGATTTCAAGCACAAAGGACGACATAGTGCAGTAAAAGAAGGAGCTAACGTAAAATTGGAGAAGCTGGATACACCTGGTACACCAATAATGCTACCACAGATAGCAGATAGTGTTAAATATACAAACAGTAAGTCCTTGGGAATGGCAAATTTGAAAAATGCATTACCGCAACTGCCCCAAAAAGACTCATTTTCGGTTCCCAAGTACGGAATGGCACATAAACCACAAAAAAGTATTCCTGTGGATGACAGCCTGTATAGCGACGACGGCCCAGATCAAAATAGTGAAGTGCGAACGATTAGGTTTGCATTTAATTGTGTGTGTTCTTCCGTGAAAAGTCCGAAATCGTTATTTGAGATTCTAACTGAAATTTTGGATAAGAACGATATTATATGGTTCCACGACAAGTACATCTGTGATTGTGAGTGGGGTGACATCAAGTTTGAAGTGGAGGTTTGCAAGCTGCCGAGGATGGAGAGCTACGGATTCAGATTCAAGCGAAATTCCGGTGACATTTGGGAGTTCAAAAAGATTAGTTCAAAGATTTCACAAGAATTAGAAAAGACAATATAGTACATAATTTTTTTTACTTTTTTTAAATGTCAATTGTGGAATTTGAAATTTTCAATGCAGCTACCGATGATGCACTGCTGATTAATTTGAAATTCCAAGAGCAGTTTCCGGACTATATATGGCAGAATGAACATTTTAAAGTGAAAGCCAAAGATAGAAATTGCCTGCATGGATCTCTAGACTATGGCGACGCTGTGGAAGATGAATGGATTGTAGTATACTTTTTGAGACAACTTTCAATTGAAAATCAGCAGTATATTATTAAAATATGGGATAGTGACGGGGAATTTTTGCTTATCGAAGCTGCAGAGTTTCTTTCAAAAGATATAAATCCAGAAGTTATAGAAAATCGGGTTTATATACGCAAAGGACACCTTCATTTAATACCATTAGAATATCAGGGCTTGACTCTTGAAAAATCTCTAAAGCTGGCAACATTGGACACAACTAGAGCACACACAAAAGTGGAAGAGGCTGCCTTTAAGCGAATAGAGAACTATCCAGCGGTAATTAAATTAAATTTGCACCGTGCCAAAGTAGTTGTTCCGCATCTAGCTGCCCATTTACTGCATCATTGTCCTCAACTGATTGCACCCGCTATTGAAGCTTTCTACAACAGGGATCCTATTTCAATGAAGCCATGTTTGGATATGAAGGTATTTCACCCCTCTACAAATGTTTCAATCACTGCTAGATTTACCAAAGTGCTCTATGCCAAGTTATACTCTTCTCAATTTGTTCCACCAAAGTCGTTTCAAATGCCTGCAATTTCAGATAGAAATTATGACGCATTTAATCTTGGTATGAAGTTGGCGTGTGGATTTGAAATATTGTATCATTCTAAAAAGGCTGAAAAGGTAGAACAAGCTAATTCCAGTTAACTGATTCATCAAACTCTAAATATGCTGAATATATTAGCAAGTTGGAATCTTTAGGATATTTCAGAGGTGAAATTCAGGGGTCTGCCTTGTATTCTAAGTTGGAAAAAGTTGCGCTGACAGAATTTTTGTCTCATGAATCGGAAAATGGGTATCTACAGAGACAAATGCAGCATTTGATGGAAATGCAACTAACTCCAGCTGAGGAATTTTCTTCTGTCGCTGAAGATTCGAACTGTTGGATGTTTATGGAACCATCTCAGGTTGACAGCTTATTACAGTCCAAGGAATTGCATTCTGATGATGGCTTGGTAATATGGTATTAAATGTAGTCTGAATTGGATGAACTGGAAGAAAAGGAACTCAACGAGATGAAGTCTATGTTGGGTGGATTCAACCAATTCATCTCAAAAGAGAGTGGAGTAAAGGGGGCTCTTCTTCCCGATGAACATGATTCTGATGATTCGGAAGAGTCTGACGGTTCACTCGAGCCAGTTAGCTTTAATCCTGAAAAATACATGGATGCCCTATCAGTTGCTGACAAGGAGGACAATGAAAATCAGGAAATGGAAACTTTGTACGCAGCTATGGATGAAGAGCTGCGTAGTTCTGGAATTGGGAGAGACTTTGAAACTGTAAATGATGATTCTGGTAATGAAGTGGTGGATATCAGCCTGAACTTGATGAAAAATGTGCTAGAATCTTTTTCAGCACAGAATGGGTTATCCGGCCCTTCGTCCAACCTAATTGGTTCTCTTGGGCTTAATCTTCCGAAGCTTGATAAAGAATGAACATGATTTGTAAATTAATAAAATTTGAGATAATGACATCACCGCGAATGGTTTTTGATTTTTTAGTATGCTCGCAACTCAGAACCCACCAGCACTCCCTGGAAATGACTCAAAGAAAGACAAAACCTATACATTTGCGGCAGAGCCTAGATCAGTTCAGCAAAAATCAAACTTTCATGAAGAGGGAAACGCGAAAGTCCAGACGTGATTACTATTCTAATTCTAGTTCTGTCAATATCATGCATGATAGAAGAATTCATAGGGGAAATACTTATGCATCTCCTGCAATGCCGTTGGTATGAATTTAGTTAATTAAGAATGGTGTTGACCCAATTGAAATCCAAAAACAACAAGAGCAAAAAAGGAAATTGAGAGCAAAGCGCAAAGCGGAAGCAAGACGTCGAGTTAGGACTCCAGAGGCAGTCGAAGGAAGAAAGCATATTGATGTTCAAACAGACTTATACTTGGAAGAATTGAGTGATAAAGTACCGGAAGCTATTGCAATGACCCAAACTGATGCATTTTTAAACCGAGCACCATCACCGCTTTACATTCCTCAAAAAAGTGGTGTAGACATTGCTACCCAGATTTACGATGGAGAATTATTTGATTTCGATTTCGAAGTAAATCCAATTTTAGAAGTAATTGTTGGAAAGACAATTGAACAAGCATTAATGGAGGTAAACGAGGAACAGGAACTAGCTGCAATTAGAGCCCATCACGTAATATTGTGCTAAATAAGCGCCACTTCGAAGAATTAAGAAACGCCGAGTATGCTGAGGTGCAAAGAATGGAAGATGCAGAAAGAAGAAGAACAGAGGAAAAAGAAAGAAGAATAAAAGAGCAATTGGCAATCATGAAAGAGAAGGAAGATGCAGCCGAAAAGGTTGCTGCCAGAGCATTTGCCAAGAGTTATTTGCAATCTCTTATTCCTTCAGTGTTCGATAGCTTGGCAACAAATGGTTACTTTCATGAGGCTGTCGAGAAAGAATTGGAAATCACTATTCTTCCTTGGCTAAATAGTGAAGTTGAAAAGTCCCTCAAGAAGTTTGAAATTGCAAGAAGATTAGCTGATGGTAATTATTCGATAACTTTAGATATCATTTTGTCTGCCATTAAGAAATACAAAGGTGAGGCAAAGGAAGCTATTTAAATGCAAATTATAATAAGATTGTTGATTTTCATAATTGTCCCAATTTATTAAATGCAATCTATTTATTTTCAGGTTGTGGTGCAGGAGTAGGAATTGGACCTTCTTTTGCTCCAAGTTGGTCCAATTTTGGAGCAACGCTAGGAAGAGCCGCGCTCTGTGGGGATTTAACACCAACTGAACTTCTTGTGGCAGACGTTGGCGTGGTAAGATTTGAAATATTACTATGTACCGTCTTATGGTCCCTTGTAGGATTTACTACCGCCTTTGCTACTTGATACTGTTGATATTCGGAGATTAAATCAATTAAATTGCTTTCAGCTTCCGAAAATTCTAATTCATCCATACCTTCCGCGGTGTACCAGTGCATGAATGCTTTCCTTCTAAACATTGAGGAAAATTGTTCCATTACGCGCCTAAAAAGCTCTTGAATGCAAGTTGAATTTCCAATAAATGTTGAAGACATTGATAACCCACGAGGAGCAACATCGCAAACTATGTTAAGAATCATTTACTTGCTGTTTTGGCGTTATTTGGAATCCACTCAACAAATAATGGAGAATTTTTTTGCTGGTAGTTGAGCAAACATTGGTCAACTTCTTTTGTGCTTACTCTGCCTCTGAATATGGTTGCAACTGTTAAATACCTCCCGTGGAGAGGGTTGCAAGCCGTCATCATATTCCTTGAATCAAACATTTGGCTTGATAAATCATGCACTGTCAAATTTCTAAATGGTTTGGAGTCTCTCGCAGTAAGTGGGGCAAATCCAACCATGAAGAAATGAAGACGAGGGAAGGGCACCATATTTACTGCAAGTTTACGGAGATCGGCATTCAATTGTCCTGGAAATCGAAGGCATGTAGTCACACCGCTCATAACGGCAGACACCAAATGATTCAAGTCGCCATAGTTTGGACTTTGTATTTTGAGAGTTCGATGACAAATGTCATATAAAGCTTCATTGTCGATACAAAATATTTCGTCGCTGTTTTCAATTAGTTGATGGAGTGTCAGAGTAGCGTTGTAAGGCTCAACTACAGTGTCAGAAACTTTTGGGGAGGGAACTATAGAGTAGGTGCAAATCATTCTATCTGGATACTCTTCTCTAATCTGGCTGTTAGCTGTAGTTTACTTTTGAAAGCATAAGCGAACCCAATCCAGATCCTGTCCCTCCACCAAGAGAGTGGGTTAACTGAAATCCTTGCAATGAGTCACATCTTTCAGCTTCATGTCGGACTCCGTCCATTATTTGTTCTATTAATTCAGCACCTTCGGTGTAATATCCTTTTGCCCAATTGTTTCCAGCTCCAGATTGTCCAGTGATGAAACTGTCAGGTCGGAAAACACTTCCAATTGCCGAGCCCTGAACCAATTCCATTATCCCTGGCTCCAGATCGACATTTACACATCTATATCAAATACGATTACCTTGGAGAATATCTAGATCCCCTAATTTCATTAAAGTAGACTGATAGTTTTTCCTTCCTTATATCATCCTCTCCAACGTAAAATCCGTCATTATCCAAACAATGTTCACCCATCAATGTTTCCCAAAATTTAGCACCTATTTGATTCCCACATTGGCCCGACTGAATCTGTATAATTTCTCGCATTGGAGTTAGGATGATTTAGAATATCCACCTTAAATACTTTCTTGAAATTTGCGGTTTGTTTACCAAACAAATTTGAAATATCCACTGTATCATGGAAATAATCAACGTATCCAAACACAAAATCCAGATCGATCGAGGAATAATCTTTCCTTTTCACGCGTATCATGGAAACGCAGAGTTCGGCAATAATCACAAACAGCGAAGAGGACACTGCTAATCTAATAAAGGCCCTAGAATTAGAAATTCAGGTAACGAATATCTCAATTTAGACGCTTAAGCAAGAGCAGTCTAGGTCTTTGGATACAATTACAAGAAAAAATGGCTTACTCGACACCCAGCGCATAAAAATCAAACAATATGAATTTGCCATTCAAGAAGCAATGAATTATTTAGCCAAACCACTAAATACTTTTGAAGAGTGGATGAATGGAGAAACTGCGGAAGATTTCGACCAATACGTGGACGTTGGCCATAGAAAAACCAAGTCAAATCCGTATTTAAACCAATCTACAGAAACTTCAAATAGTTTCATACGAAGATCCTTGGGACAAGCTCCTGCTAAAGCGACTGGCATAACCACTCACGCGAAAAGCATCTCCACCCCTCCAACGACAGAAAAGAGTAAAAGAGAAGTTCAAGACTTTTCAAAGCTCGAAATTACATGTTTAGAAAGTATGAGAATAGGCTTTAATTTCTTGAGAAACTGTCAGAAACAAAATAACGCGATAGATATGGGAACATATGTAATACCAGAGAGCGCAGTAATCAAAGGTGAAAATGAAGCACTTGCATTGGTTAATTTCAATACAGAAAAGGACGATGAGGTAGAAAATGAACATAAAGAGGCCGAACCGCGATCATCATTTTCACCAACACACAAAGTTTACTCATATCCAAAAATTGACGAGTCAGGTGAAGGAGACTTATCTACCACGGGTGATGATTCAGAATTGAAAAGCCCAATGTCTGTACACAAGTGTGAAAGGTGCCATAATTCTCTTCTTAAAATTGACGCATTAAATGAAAAGTTGGATTCCGCTAATAAGTTGATTTACGACCTGGAAGGTAGACTACATAAAGAAATCAAAAGCAAAAAGGCTAGTCAGCAAGCAAAGGAAATGATGGACAAAGAGATTGAAGATATTACTGCTGAATTATTTGCCCGGGCGAATCAAATGGTGATTGACGAGTCGCGCAAGGTCGAGGAATTGTATGCGGCAAACAAAGAATTGACCAAACAAATGCAAGAAGCTGCTGCTCGGCTAAAGGAAAGAGAACTAGAGCTGTTCCAAGCTTCTCAATGTCTGCATGAACTCCAAAGCACTACGATACATTCCAGTTCATTTTCAAAGCAAGTTTCTGTAAAAAAGTCTGGGCAAAATAGTGAGGTCCCTAGCCCAACAAACAAAATTCCTTCAGAATTTAACCACACAATCATTGCAGGATTTGATCGGTTTCCAACATCCATGGCCGTCGATGGATTTATATTTCAAGAATTTCAAGAATTAATTAAAGTCATGGTGCTATCTGCTAGCATGCCCGCATTGCAAGCCTTTCAAGCCATCCATGGTACACTGTTTATGAAAAGATGTCAAATTGAAGACGTAGAGCCTTGTCTATTTTACAACTATCAAACAAACAACACTTTTAAAGCTCATGGTCCTGGATTAGCTCAATCTTTTAAAAAGAAGGTTTTAGACTTGTGTATTCGGGGGCAAGTCCATACGTCAGTTGTAGAAATCACCGAAAAATCTCCAATACCAAAAACAAAATGCCTGATGTGTACAGCAATTCGAGAATGTGAATATTTAGTAAAACTCGGTCCTATTGATATCCCAAAACCAGAAGTTGCCCATTCCTGTCGGGCATGCAGAGATAGATTGGTTGCAGTAGTCGATTTTTTCAATTTTATAACTTTTATTAGTGCTAACACACAAGGAGCAACCATTCTATCCACATTTAAGCAGGTGCTATGGTTAAGACGTCGAATGCAGCTTGCAAGGATTGGTAGCAGCAGTATGTTTGAAACAGAAGTAACTGCTATGCTTGGACCAGGAGGAGCTGGCGACTGGGAGAAGAACATAGATGTGATTTATTAAGCTGGCGGTATTAGAATAAAAAGAGATATAATTTACCAGGACAGTTTTCAATTCCGCTCAGCCTCACTCATTTTTCCCCAAAAATCCACGAAAAGCAAATGGCACACCATGTTGTAGATGTTGGAAGGGTGAGGAGGAGGAATTCAATAAGTGCAAATTCACCCTTGATGTTTCCTCCACCAGTACAAACAGATGTTGAATACCTTAACAACAAGAAGCATTCGAAAAAAAAGAACCAGCCTGGATATACAGATTGGAAAAGCAGATTAATGGATTTCTTCTCAGATATTCGATGGCCACGAATAGTAATAGGTCTATTGCTCTTGATTATTTGTTACCTGATTTTTTCCAAAGATAAACCAGCTGGAGTGCACTTTTATACTGCGAAGGATTCAAAATATGACAACTTGGCCTTTGCAGTAAAGACTGGAAAGGATATTGCTCAGAAAAGAGCCCCAATTCAATTTTTAACTTTCCTGGCTCCAGTCAGAAATATTTTGATGATAGGAGAAGCACCAGGTGTAGCTGTTGGAGATATCCCAATGATAGATGTTGTCACACATCTATACGATGGAGTTACTCTCCCACCAGAAAAGAAGAGGAAGAAAAGAAAGCCTAAAACCAAGAAAAAAATGGTAGAAGGGCAAGAAATTGCAGTTGAAGAGGTAATTCCTGATGAAGCATCTGAAGGCTGGAAATCAGATGCTCATAAGAATTTGCCTGGATTCAGACAGCTCTATGAACACTATCCAAATGCAGACTGGTATATAATGATTGATGATGATACTTATGTATTCATGGAGAATCTGCACTTTAGATTAGCCCACTTTAAACCTGAAAAACCATATTATTTTGGATCAGCAAATGTATTCACAGGGTGTGACAGTGTAAAGAAATTGGGTAAAGGTCCGTTTTTCGCACATGGAGGCTCTGGTATTGTGCTATCTAAGGCTGCAATCAAAAAGCTTGTTCCAATTATAGACAGTTGCCTTCCGAAATACCATCAATGTTGGGCAGGCGATATTAGATTAGCTTTATGTCTTCGAGATGCAGGTATCTTACTTGGCGATCCGCTACATTTCTACAGAGATCCGCCACATGATAAATTCAACTATACCAAGCCGTGCGCACTCCCAAATACTTTCCATCATTTACTAGTACCTCAAGTGCAAAAACTGTATGAGATTGAAATGGCAGCAAGAAAAAAGAACAAACGAGGTCTAGTTACTATGGACGAGATATTCCAAAACTTTATCAACGATGATTACAAGCAAGATGCTGACAGAAAAGGCAAACCATACGCACAGAAAGAAATGTCGCAAGTTGAACAATGCAAAGAATATTGTAGGCAAGATTTGAATTGCATATCGTACACATTAGATGGCGGTTTATGCTTCAAAAAGAATCAATCAAATCCCTTGATTTATAGAAAAGGTGCCATAAATGGAGTTATCAAAGAACATTTCATCTGTAATCAAAAAGAATTCCGTTAAAAGATAATAAAGAATATTGTAGCTTAACTATTCAAGAACAAAATATTTATTTTGAATAAACTTTCAATTAGTTTCGGCTGGAGGAGGTGGTGGTGCTGGTGTTTGTTCTCCAGGTAAGATGGCACCCGCTGTTTGATTCCAATTTGGTGCTTGTGCATTTTGAACAAACCCATACGGACCTCCAGCGCCTATACTAGCACTGGCATTCCAACTTGATGGAACAGTTTCTGGTCCAAGGAAAGGTGCTGTTGGAATTGCATAAGTATTAGTTCCGCCCAACTCAGCCATAAGGTTAGCATACTCGTCGTCGAGTCTTTGATCACGTTGGTTAGCCGCTTGTAACACATTAGGATCATTCTTGTAAAGACAATCTACATTAAAACATTATTACCTCTTGCCAAGTGACCAACACTATTACAAATTCTACAAACCAATGTGGCGGTAAAGTTCGCAGATTCTGTACATTCGAAACGACGATGACCAACACCACCACAATTGGTACAAATTTGGTTTTCGTCATCTCTAAGAGTACCGTTGAGTGCAGCCAATTCTCTCAATTGGTTACGTTTCAGCTCATTATGCCCTTCAGGAACACTTGTAGCCTAAAGTTAGAAAAATAATTACAGTTTCGATAATTTTGTTGATCATCACAATAGCTGCTTTGACACGATCTTCAGTGTCACCACTAACAAGTGCATGCAAGTCTTCTTCCTCTCCTTGCTGACCACTGGTGTCCAATCTAGCCTTTCCTTCCTTTACGGATCCTTTTCCACGAATACTTATCTTTGTGCCTGTTTCAGTTTCCATTTTTTTCAAAGTGTTACCACGAGGTCCAATCAGTAATCCAATAAAGTTTATATCTGGGTAGTCTTTCAGTGGGATATAAACCTTTTCCGCTAATTTAGAAGGTCTTTTATAATCTGCTGGCGGTCTGAACCCAATGATCGTGCGCATTCCCAATTCCACAAGTCCATGTCGCTCATCTTCCAAAATTTTACGATATCTTAAATCTCTTGTATTGTCTCTTCTTCCATCAGGGCCATAAGTTGGTTCTGGTGACACGGATCTTGAATTAATCAAAATTACCTTTTTTCATTTGGAACATAGTCTCCCAATCGCAAACGCCTTCCTAATTCTTCAATCCTCATGTGAATAATATAATTATCAATCTGTTCATTAGTCAAGTCCGATGGCAATGAAGTTGGCAATCCAGGAATATTCACTTTATCATGAACAGATCCCCATCTTGTTTTTCGCTTTGGGGGTCTTCCTTCTCTTTCTTCATCGGAAACTGGTGAGTCGTGAGGCTTAATTTCAGGTTGTTTTTGATGCTCTGAATGTCTATCTCTTCTTCGTGATGAATGATAGTCATCTCTTGACCTTTTACGATCTCTGTCATAGTCTCTAGAAGAGTGTCTATCATCTCTTCGACGGTATTCTCGATCCCTGTCTCGTTCCCTGTAATCATCTCTTCTCATATCTCTTGAGGAGTATCTGTCATCCCTTCGGCTGTGTCGGTCTCTGTCCATTTGATTTGAAAAGAAAAAGAATTTTTGATCTCTAATGTTTTACTTTCCAATTGCTGGAATATTTATTTTTGCATCATGTTTAATTTATATTAGATATCAAAGGCAGAAGCATCTAGAAATGAAACGAAGAATAACCGCATTAAGATACATGTAAACTATCGCTTTTTATACAGACAAGGTTTCAACACAGGCATTGCACTTCCCTCCTTCTTATCAGTCTTGATAAAGTCCAATAAAACAAACATTTTGTTCTTTTCATCTTTTTTGATGAGCTTGAATCCGAGGCACTCTACACCCGAAATAAATTCTTTAAGATCGCTTATCCTACTTTTCACTTCACACACCTTTAGCTCAGCGCTGAAATTAATCGCAAGTACCTTTTCTTGAGGATACGGTGTGCTTCATTCAAAAAATCTGTGAAATTTGTACCCATTAATGACAAACAGAAAATTACTACATCAACTGATTCCTTTTTCAAAGGCACTCTTGCTATATCGCAGGCAGTAATGAATTCATTTCGGGCTACCAAGTCGAAAGAGTGAATTTTGAGATGAGTATGTAATTCTCTAGCTAATTTTGCTTCTCCACAACCCATATCTGCCACTACAATGTCTTTCTTTTGTTTCAGATAATCTATATAAATATCGACTGGGTTAGTTGGCCAATCTTCCACTTGCGATGAAAATCCTTCGTGGTAAATGTCAAATAGCTCTGGTTGTTTTTGGAACAGCTCGACAGCGTTTTTTGAGGTAGTGGTGTATAGGGTTTCGTTCAACCATCTGAATTTCGACCCTGTCAATTTCTTTTGATATTTCTCCTGCAGAGAAGTCAGTTTCTTTTCCACCTTTTGAGGTTTCTTTATTTCATTCAATTTTGGTTTCTTTTCTACCGCTCTTTGGCTAGAAGATGGATTCGCCCCAGACTTTCTTTTCTCTACTTCATTTAGATTCTGCTCCTTTATGTCTTTTGATTTGTTTAACACTTTTTTTAGTTTATTTTTCAACATGAAAAAAATATTCTGAATTACAATTAGCTATGGCACCACTTGATAATTCCTTTTGTAGCGAACGACTACTGCGTTGATGCAAGAAACTAGAATACCGAAAGCAAACGGAACGAGTGACATTAATGCAGTCCATCCACCTTCCCAACCCTTCCACGGATACTTTGCAGTTGGATCTGCTGTTTCAATAGCGGTGAGATTATACAACGAACCACTAAAGTATTGAGAATCAACCATTTTGTAAGCGGGATAAGCGTAGCATTCGAACTTTGCTGCAGGATTGGTAATCATCAATCTTCCAGCGACATTTAACCACGAGACAAGCATCAGACAACCATGAAGAGTCTTGAGCGAAACTATTCTTTCAAACGGAGTTCTATTTGCTATAATGTTACCCTTTTCCTTGTCGATTGCGATCAATAGATCAATTTTGTTTGACTGCCCGCTGATATTCATGACAGCTCGTTTATACAAAAGTATTTGGTGAAACATAATTGCAATCCAGCCAAGGGTCAATCCTAAGCCAACCAATAAGAATGAATATATTACCCCTAGAGGCAATCCAGTGTTGTAAATAAGTAGGGAAAACCCGGTTGCCCAAAGCATTGCGATGATGTATAATCTACCAAACCAAACATGTGTCCATTTCAGAGATGGTATTAATCTGGTAACAAAACAAGCTAGTCCTGAGAAGGTTACTATGTAAGCCATGGTGATATGCCAAGGATACATGCTTCTAATACAAGAGTACTTGGAGAAGGAGTAAGTGAATTCAGTAGTATTCAAGGAGTATAGCGGGTCCATAAATTTTGGAATGAGTTTATCCGAGACGCGTAGGATTAGTAATAAATGATCTATCGCTGTAATGTTGATTTATATGTAATTTTCCATCATAGTGGATAATTTCAAAGAAGCTGTCTTTCTTGTTCCCTAGTGGTCGAGACAATTCAAGAGCTAATTTTCAGGGTGTGGCCCAGATGATTTTTCCGAATTTCTCATGAAAAAAAAATATATCGAGAGACACTTGGAAATTGCTGTCAGTAGCGATATTCTCTCAAGGAAATTAAGCCAGGCCAAACGCAAGCCTTTGAATGTTGACCAGTTCCTCCATATTCTTCAATTAGAGAATAGGAATATATTGGGAATATATCAACGTATCTTGGCATTGGTGAATATAGTACATTCGAGTTTACTTAGAATCAAAGAAATTTATTGGAATTAGCATTGTTTTCGATTAAATACGACGATATTCTTACTATACACGATAAGTTAGCAGGATTTATTTCTCTATACCCTTACAATGAAGATGCGGAACTACTAGGCTATGCTGGCATAATTTCATTGCTGGTTTACCAGCGGAAGCGTAAGGTGGTGCTAATGATAGGTCAAACGCGGTTTATCACTCAGGCTGTTCAATTACTAAAGTCTTCAATCATTCTTTCTCCAAACAACATGTTTATAGATGTGCTACAAGACATAATGGAAGAGGAAGAATTCATTGAATATCTTTTGAAATTGCCCAAGGACGATGTGGTTGTATTGAAATTGGGAGAAATTCAAAAAGATTTTTCAGCAATAGTTGAAATTGATCCGATATGTGACTTGAAGATATTCATCTCGCACGTCATGCAACTAGAAAAAAAGCAAATGATTGAAAGGCTGGCGGATAGATTAGAGTATGAAAATCATAGTTTATGTTGGAAACTAATGATTACCAATATGATTAATGAAAAGTATTACGGATCTGAAGAGTGCAGAGAGATATTCGAATTCCGAGACTGGTGGACTGAATATTTCACCGGCATGTATTATTATATTGTATTTGACTTACTAGGGAAAGATCCTCAGATAAATCTAGTTGAATCAGATGTAGATGATTTGGAAATATGGGAACTGTATAAAAATGAAATATATTGACTATATTCTTGTGCCACTAGAACCTTATCTTTTTCATCTCTGCTCATCTTCAGAAGCAACGACATGATCGACCCCTAATTCTGCTCTGGTACTAGCAACAGATTAGGCGTAATAGCAGCGTTGGTACACCACATTGTTTCAATAATTCCCAGTGGGCTCTACTACTATTTTTCAGCCTTTGTTTGGCATTGTTCAAAAAGTCATGAGGGGCAAGAACATACTGGGGCCCCTTGAAATTTGGGTCGGCGTGGCTGAAAGGTATATTAATGTGATGAATGTCTAGTTTTTTTACAATGTTATCCCAAAACGACGATATTAAATTAGGCGAAGCTTCCAGACCAGCAAAACCAATTGCATCTCACTCGTCTGCAGATGTGATGGCGATGGAAAATACCTATGGTGCTCACAACTATCATCCATTGCCTGTTGTCTTCCATTCAGCTCAAGGAATATACGTATGGGATCCTGAAGGTCGCAAATACATGGACTTTTTGTCTGCTTATTCTGCGGTCAATCAAGGGCATGCTCACCCAAAAATCATTAAAGCGTTGACTGAACAAGCAAATAGATTAGCACTCTCATCTAGAGCTTTCTACAATGATGTCTTTGGTCCTTACGCCAAGTATATCACTGAGGTAAACGTTTGTTAATTCTAGTATTTTGGTATGGACATGGTTTTACCAATGAACACTGGTGCTGAAGCAGTTGAAACTGCAATGAAATTGGCTAGAAAATGGGCTTATGTTCATAAACAAGTGCCAGAAAATGAGGCAATGATATTGTCTTGCACTGGAAACTTCCACGGAAGAACTATTGCCATCGTATCCATGTCCACTGATCCCTCATCTACTGATGGATTTGGTCCATTTGTTCCAAACATTGGCTGCATCTGTCCAGTTACCAAGAAACAATTGGCATACAATGATTTGGATGCTTTAGAAACTGCATTGAAAGCTCACCACAAGAAAATGGCAGCATTCTTGGTCGAGCCTATTCAAGGTGAAGCCGGTATATTTGTCCCAGATGAAGGTTATATTGCAAAGGCTTACGCTTTGTGCAAGAAATATGACGTTTTATTCATTGCAGACGAAATTCAAACTGGTTTGGCTAGAACTGGTAAACTTTTGGCTATTGACTACGATAATGTCAAGCCTGATATCCTTATCTTGGGTAAAGCTTTATCTGGAGGTATTTACCCAGTTTCTGCTGTTTTGTCCAGCAAGGAAATCATGTTATCCATCAAACCAGGTGAACACGGTTCCACCTATGGTGGTAACCCATTAGGTTCTGCTGTTGCAGTTGCAGCTCTTGAAGTTATCAAGGAAGAAAAGTTGAGCGAACGCGCATTTGAACTCGGTGAAAAATTCAGAGCCGCTCTTCGTAACTTGAATTCTCCTTTCGTTTCTATCGGTAAGAATATTGTCTAAAGGTAGTTAGAGGAAGAGGTTTGCTTAACGCTGTCGTTATTGATGAATCTAAGCTCAATGGAAAGACTGCCTGGGATATTTGCTTGTTGATGAAGCATTATGGTCTTTTGGCAAAGCCAACCCACCAAAACATCATTAGATTGGCCCCGCCACTCTGTATCACTGAAGCTGAATTGATGACTGGTGTAGACATTATTGAACGTTCTCTTAGAGACATTGTTGACATGAAGCCATCCGAAATTCCTGGTGCTGAACACCATTAATTTTATTATTCAATAAATTATTAATCGGAAACGTTATCACCTATTCTGGCAGTTACTATCTAACGAAAGGGGTAAAAGTTCTTTCAAAGCTGTATGATGATTCTGTAAAAGCACCAAGGGATCTTTTTCCTAAAGTCACTGTGGAGAAGGCTAACTTGTAGGAATTTAATTATTCATCACAGGGTTTATTTTTGATTAATTTTAAACATTATACCAGTTGTTTACTTTTTGACAGTTTGGCATGGCCATATTCTGAGCTCTATCCAACAAATCCTTGTCAGTTCTAAACCAACTGGTAGCCTGCCTGATGTAATATGCTTGAGTTTCTTTTTCTTGTCCGCATTTCACTCTGAGATGATGCAAATACTAGGATTAATTTAGAAATACATCCGACTCTACTCTGTTGTTTAATTCGCGCTGTCTAGCCGCTGTGCCAAATTTTCGTTTGTATGATTTTGGATTTACATAATATGGTACTTTGTGCGGCTCTGTAAACTTTTCCATAGAGTAATCATAAGATCGTTGGAATGAGAATGGATCATCTTCTGCGGTAAAGATTGACAGTCCAGTTAGTAGGAATAATATTATTATAGGTAATAATTGTATTAAGGTATTGATACTACTTCCTTCAGTACTGTTGTATTGTTGTCTGGTTCGAGTTCTAAATTGTGGTCCAGCATTGAATGCTCAATTAGAAATAAAATACCAAATCCATTAGGACCAAATGAACCACCGAAGGCACCGCCGCCCATGAACATACGCAATAATTCTTCTGGAGTAACCTCTCCTTGGAATCCAGGGTGGCCACCAAAGCCTTGGAATCCAGGATGACCGCCAAATCCACTTGAGCTTCCTCTGTTTCCACTTGATTCACTATCTATTCCAAATCTGTCATAACTACTTCGTTTTTGCTCATCTCCTAACACAGTCCAAGCATGTCCAATTGCTTTAAAAGCATCGTCGGTTCCTATCATAAATATTTTTAATACCAGGAGCTCCGCACTTGTCAGGATGGTATTTTAATGCCAATTTTCTGTACGCTTTCTTAATATCATTATCGGAACATCCTTTTTCTAATCCTAAGATTCCATACAAATCGCCTTTGGCTTTAAATGATTTGATTTTTTTGATTCCTTCCACTTGTTCTGGCGTGAATGGTCGATTTGGCTCCTCTTTCTTTGTGCTTTCCGTTGTCCTCTGTCTAACTTGGGGTTTTGCTTCTGGAGTTGAGCTTGAAGATATAAATGACAGCCATTTCTCAGCTTCATTTGTCTGGCACAAACGGATACTTTTTTCAGCGAATTTTATCGCTCCAGCTTTATCACCAGCCTTCCATTTTTGTTTAGAAAAATCTAATGCTTGTAAAGCTGCATCCTTGTTCATCCTAAGTTTTAAAGTGAGTGAGGATTAGGTAATGAAAAAAGGAAAAAGCGAATGAAATAGTGCCACACGATATATTACTACAGTAATTCTCTTGATTGAAACAACCACTGAAAAATAATAAACTTCTGTTATTTGATTTTATTTCTAGTTCAACTCTCACATTGTTGATTATCCGCCACATTGCTAGAATATTCTACCAGCCTCCGGATATTCAACTTTCATTAAGCTGAAAAATAAGCTGGCAATACAGATAACGAAAGCCATGTAGCAGCCTTTAGTACTAATCAGAATGCTCTCTGATACTCTACCAGGATACAGCGCGTGTAAATTAGAGTATCCTAGAGTCTTTCCGTAAAATTACTGACCTGCACCAAGTACTAGAAACGTTACATTTCCGGATATTATTAACTAATCTTGTCTTGTGTTTTGTCAACCAAACACGAAAAGCCGTGCAAAAACAGGTGACTCGAAATAAATTAACAGAAATTTTTCCAAAAAACAATGGCAATCGAACAAGAGCAAGACTGTTTCAATATGGAAGAATTCCTGAATTTCAATTTTACTGAACCTGCAGCTGAAACTGCACCTCAAGAATCAGTTGCAGACGACTTGACCCTCTGGGAATCCTATCCCCCCCTTTGGAAGAAAGAGGAAGCTATACCTGCACAAGATCCCATTTCTCAAATCAACTTTGAAGGTGCTTCTTTGATTCAAGAAGAGTTTGTTGATCCATTTGCTGTTAAAAATGAACCAACAAAAGTCGAAACTGGATTTCGGGAACGCTTGATTTCGAGAAGAAACAAACTCGATTTACTCGCCAAGAATTTGTCAAAGAAAAAACCTATTCAATGGTCATACGAACCTCAAATGGATTGCAAGCAAGGCTCGAGTATGCAAAGAAACTCTTGGATCGATTTCAATCCAGTTCGTGTTCATTCTGTTTACAATATCGAATTTAACATGGAATCCCTCCAAGAGAAGGGATCTGTTGATACCAGCAAATCGTTGGAAGGATGTGTATCGCAATCAATCAATTTATACAATACAGCAGTTGGGGTTAGCAAAGAGGAAATGGAAATGGCTAATTCATTACTAATGTTCCTTATTTCTCATATGTAAACTTCCCTTCCTGTACATTCTTCCCTAATAAAAGGAATTTAAAACAAGTTTTTTGATAAAATTAGATCCAAGTTTGGCTTGGTTGCATCCGCGGAGCTATTAGCTTCAGTTGCAATCCAGGAAGCGGATTGTATGTCTGAAAAAGCATGAAGATGAGAGTCCGATTACCTCACATTGGATTCACAGTTAAAAGTCTGAGGAAACAGCCGAGTGAGAACCTGTAATAAGTGTACTAATAGATAATACAATCTCTGGTCATTCTGGTGGCCGCTGCACTTGTGATCCAAGTTGTCACTATGTTGCACAAATACAATTCACAAGCCCTTGATCGGGAATAGCATCAATTCCGAACTCACTCACGTCTCTGATTCTTTATTACAATATGCCCATATTTGATCAAAGAGGCCGAGATTTAACCTGTGGTGTGTTGGTGATATTGAAAGTGGAACTTCTCGTTGCCATGATTAATTACTTGAACATTGTAGTTTCCGTGTGTTGGTAATTTGGAGCAGGCATCATTTCCATGTGCGCCATCCGTGAGGTGTTTCTTATGGAAGAGGAAAAGCAACTTGTTAGTAATCGTTGCTAGATTTGCGCTAGTGAGATTAATGGCTTGAATACGTCGTTCCAGCTCACGATCACCCCTGCAATATTTGATTACCCCAAACTAAATCCAGAGCCAAGTTGTTACCAATCTCATGTGTGAATGGAAAGTCCTTGTCTGTTTTAAAGTTTCTCGAAAAACTTGATCATGATCACGACATTTGCAAAAAAGCGCAAGCTGATAAAAGAAGATAAATTTGAATTGTTTCTACAAAAGGAAAAGAATCTGACTGCAAAGAGTAAAGTAGAGCCAATAAAGGAGGAGATCATTGATTCCAAGCCAGCAATACAAAGAAGGAAAGGTCGATCAAAGACTGTCGTTCAAGATAATTCAATAGACGATAAAAATACTGAAACCGTAGAGGAAATTAACGTAATCGAAAAAGACATCAAAGTAGTTAATGAAAAAATAGATAAACCACCTCTAGCGGATGTGTTTTCAATGCTGATTTCGCAATCACCAACAAAGAAAAGAAGAAAGGTGGAGATGAAGTCAAGAGGTGTTTCTCAAAGTTCAGAGCTACAGGAAACTCCTCCAGAAAGCTCACAGCCCTCTGAAAACCCCCCATTTATAAATGACAGTCAAGTTCCAAATGATGATCAATCAGCATACGAAAAGATTCTAATGTCTGATGCGTTTGAATCAAAGTATAAAGTAACCCAGATGCCTGGAGTAAAGAAATTGGTGAATACCTACTTGTCTGGTTCTCAAGGACCAACTAGTCAAACTGAAGGGTTCCAATCTCAAACACATGAGATCGAATGCGATGACGATCTAGAAGAGACTGAAGTCGATGAAGGATTAGAATCCAGTGATGATGATCTTCCAAAAATCAAAGCTTACCACCATCTGAAAGAGTCTGGCAACAAACAAATGATCTTGGATGAAATTGAATATCTGATGAATGGATTAACCAGTAAGACGTTAAAGGTTAAAAGAAACTCTCTATACGAACTGTATTCCAAACTCAAAGATGATTTTATGAATATGTTTTCTATTCATGGCTATCCAGAAAAACTGTTCGAGTTATTTCATATGGCAGAAGATGCGGTAATCAAATTGGTAATATTAGACGTTACGTATGCCGCTAATTTTAATATTCTGTAAATTGAAAAGTGAGTTGAAGCAATCTGAATTTTGCCAATGGCTTTTAAATACAATAGATTACTTTGATCAATGGCAGGCCAACAACAAAGTGTTGGCAAGAAAGAAACCAGTAGATGTTGCTCACAAGAATTTCATTGGTCAGATAGCACAAGATTTTAACACTTTGGATATTAGAGAAATAATTTTAAAGCAATTGTCGGCGCCTCATCTACATTTTGAAAATATTGAACTGTCATCAAATCAAGTAGATTATTTCAAGTCGCAAATTTTATCACGCTCTGTACCAATTTACCCAGTAATTGTAAAATTATCAAAAGACTGGAAACAGGTTGATACAATTGTTCCTTTTTACGATGCGCTGGACTCCTTGGAAATTTCTGGAGATGAATTTGCAGATGTCCTGTCAATTTTAATCAATTTATATTGCAAAGATAACATCAGCCTGAATTTACCGGATTTAAATGTATCAAAGCTTTTCGCGTATTTGGAGCAATCTATCCCTAATGATACAATCAATCTCATTACTTGCTTTTTGATTAATATTGCTACAATTAAGACAAAGAAATACACCAAAAAACAGATTGAAATTTTAAAGAAAAACTTGGAAAAAGAGTTTCCAACTAATGCATATACTAGTATCCTAATGGCTTCAATCTACATGCACCAGAATTTTACCTTTGACAAGGAAAGAGCGTTAGCAAATTTGGAAGAATTCCACCTTGTCCAATGTGACATTGGCATCAGGAATGATCAAGTTTCTGAGCTAATCAATAAATTGAAAGATTTTGCGTGATAGCTTTATTACAGATATTGTTATTGAACTGTATAATTTGAACTGCTCTTTGCGCTTTCAACTTTGATTGAAATTTCATTTGCCTTAGCATTATTGACATCCACTACATTAAAATGTACGTACCTGCATTTGAATTTGGTATAACAAGTGGTTGGGGTAATTGAGGTTGAGAAGACAATTTTTTCATACTAGTTCCAGCAATTACTATTTGTGGAACCTCTTGATCTACTTTGGAATCCGCAAACTTTCTCAATTTCAATTCAGCTTCCTTTAATCGTTTCTTTTCCCTAATTTCTGCCTTCATCAATTTCTTTTTTCTTCTGAAATACTTTTTCATGAACAGAACTCGGTGTTTCGGTCCGTATTTCACTTCTTTCACCTGGTTCTCTAGTGTTTCAGTATCAATTCCAAAGAACAATTTAACTTTTCCCAAGTCATGCGAAATGTCTGCTGGTAGAGTGAATATGTTTGGACAATAGTTTGCGAATATGAATTCGGATTCTTTTGAGATTGCTGAACAAAAGCCCAAATTGCTTTGCATTGTTCTGTAGGCAATATCAGTAGTTTGGTCAATGTCAAACATTAGATACATCCACCAGACGTTAATACCGCATAATGCTGCCAAGATTATTACCAAGACCTGAGTGAGGGTGACCCAAAATACTGGCACCATGAACGTCCCTGCCCCAACATATCCAAAATATTCACATTGAACTATGGCAGACTGGTCGTATTGCATCAACACATAGTGTCCAGCAACAGCCAAGGCATTGCTAATCCCTTTCCATGTAATGTTTTCATGGTAATATCCATCAGGAAGTGTTCCTTCGGATAAGATGTTGGAAAAGCTTGCCCCTTGGCTGGAAGCAAACGAAGCGTTACCAAAACTATGTAACAACACTCTGTGAAATCGTGCTGTCAAATTGTAGTTATCACCTAGTATTAACGCTAGTCACCTGTGAGCCCGTTTGCAAAATCAATGAAATTTGTTCCCCCAGAATCTCTTTGTGTGACTGAAATATCTCCAACGGTAATTGTCACGATTTCGTTAATGGCAACCATTTCCCATTCATCAGATACAAAGGACATTTTAATTTCTCCTTGGCCAAATTTCGTTACAAATATGCAATCCTGAAGGACGCCATAGCCAGAGTCGGCATCTGATAAAATACTTCCTGAAGGCATGTACGACTTGATTCTTCCTGTTAAAGTATTTCCACTAATTTCATAATGATCGTAATACATTTGTGAGATGTTTTGTGAAAATGGTGCAGAATCGTATGTATACCCGCAATTAACAAACATTGCGTATATATATCCAGCCCCGTTGGTTGAAAATGCGGAACCTGGATTTACTAGTGGCCAAGTGCTCCAACCACCGACTATCCCATCATCAAGAGGAATACCAAAATTGTAAACTAGCGCAAAATCAACATCCCCCTGCATGAAATCACCTAAATTTGAATATATAGGAGGATCTTGTGGGTAGGTAGATGGGATGCATGGGCCACTCATGAAATTAGTAGAGATAGGAGACCATTGGTAATTAATCGATAAAAACGACAATAATATCCCAATTACAACTGCTATGACATAGTTTGCTTGGCGAATTGAATATCCTGGAGCATCGTTTGATAGATAGGTTGACTCTACTTCGCTGATTTTTGCCCCACTATGAGAAACCTTGGAGCAAACAATTCCGAGATGAATGCATTTTAACAGTTCCTCGGTAACCGCGAACAGGATGTGTCCGCTCAAGATGGTACCAATGTGGATGCCTATGTTACTACTATATTACCATTGAATACTGTAATGCTGTCTAATTCCTTTCCTGGAATGATATATGTGCTTAGAAATATGAATGCATTTAGTACCATGAACAATGAGAAGTTGAAAATTAAACTTGCGCGATAGCTTGTCGCTTTCAGTCGTATATCTCTAACTGAAGGCCATTCCCATGCTTCCTCCAAAAACTCTCGAAGTTTCATTATTATATCCTTGTCCTCATCGTCAATAATTTCATCTTCACCAGACATTACTGAGCTGCCACTGCTTTTGATTGAATGAGCTTTGAATTTTTGAGTGGGGTTCAGCCGGTCATCTTGAAATGTGATTTTGCGAGTTTGTTGAATATCATCTTCTTCTCCATCCGCATCTTGCATTGAGCCGTAAGAACGATTCATTATCTCTAGATAAAACGAAACGCGAGTACAATCTGGGGATACGTAATTTCACAGATAACATGATCCACCTTCGAAAACATTGGTATTGGGATGATATATAATACGGATTGGTAGTAAAAGGTAGAAATGGTACGTCCTGGATTGATATTAAGCTAACAAACATAGGAATGGTAAACTAGAGAAGATCCGTTTGGATATCATATTACACTTATACATAGCGGTACACTTATGAAATAGAATTAAGAATTGAACCGGCCCATTTTACCATCAATCCCACTAGAAGCAGAATGTACTCAATTTCAACCACACAAGGATAAGTCGCATGTTTCGCAAGTCAACTCAGCATATATTCCGTAGATATACTTTAAGAATGTCGAACAGAAGTTGCTTCTCTCTTTGGAAATATTTTTTCAACTCTAAATTTTCTTTCATAAACAAAAAAAATATGGACAAGGAATTTGAACCGCCAGAGGGAATGGAGCAGGTCAACTTCGAGCCTATAAATCTTAAAGAGAGCGACGTATATTTATTCCGTATCCCAGCAGATGTAACGATTTTCTTATCCAGGTACCATTGGCAAAGTTGGAAGGGGCCAAGCTACAGGATACTATAGAAATTGATCAGAAACATAGCAAGAAATACCAGATAGTTGAAATTAATAATGATAATGTAGAAAAGGGAGAACTAAAGAATTTCAAAATCCTCGTACCAGGAAAACATGGATTCAAAATACATGAAAAAGTCTCTAAAATATTTCATTTAGAACCAGTAGGAGAAAAGTTGGTTCAGAAAGATTTGGAAAAGGCTGGAAACAAGTATTTGAATACACCATATGTTGCACGCACTCATCCAGAAGGCATGAAGCTTCAATCTCTTCCTTTTGGATTTGACACTGGTAAATATTTTCTAATTATCAGATGGTGAAGCCCTCAAAGAATCTCTCGAAAGATACAAGAAGAGCGAAAAAAAGAGGAAATCCAAAGCTTCTCCAATTAAGGAATCTCCAAAGAAGCAAAAGAAGCACAAGCAATAATAAATCCTTGCCTTATTTTTGTGTAGCATTTTGTCTTTCAATTTTCCCAAAAAAGCTAATGCAATCCAACTTTTTGCTGGCACCATATGAATATCTCGTAGAAAATCCAGGAAAGGATTTCCGGTCAAAGCTGATTGCTGCTTTCAATCTGTGGTTACAAGTTCCGCCAGAAAAGTTGGAACAGATCAAGGAAATTGTCGCCATGCTTCACACTGCTTCCTTATTGTATTTTAACCTAATTATAGAGTGGATGACGTTGAAGATGGATCAGAATTGAGACGAGGTCAGCCAGTAGCGCATAAAATATTTGGAGTTGCATCAACGATAAATTCAGCAAAGTTTGTTTTGTTAATACTAGTTATGTATATTTCATTGCATTAGAAAAAACAATGAAATTGGGTAATAATAGGGCGGTAGAAATATTTACTGAGGAGCTGTTGAATCTTCACCATGGGCAAGGATCAGAAATTCATTGGAGGGATAATGTTACTTGTCCGACAGAAGAGGAGTACTTGGTTATGGTATCAAATAGTAAATATATTTAATCATCAGAAACAGGAGGACTGTTAAGACTTGCAGTTAAATTGATGTCTCTGTTTAGCCAAGAAACAAAAGACTATGTCAGATTAGTAGATATTTTGGGAATCCACTTTCAAATCAGAGATGATTACTTGAATTTATCATCTACACAGTACAGCGACCTTAAAGGATTTGCAGAGGACTTGACAGAAGGAAAATTTTCATTTCCTGTATTTTATAGCTCACTATAGATTGTCCATGCCATTCAATCAAAGTCGCCAAAAGCATCACAAATCATCAGTATTCCAAGTTTAATCTAGATATTCTTCGTCAGAGAACTCTGGACGTTAATTTAAAAAAATACGCGATTACTTTACTTAGTAAATGTGGCAGCTTAGAATATTGTCGAGAATATTTACTAAATAAGGAGAAACAAGCAGTACAAGAAATTCAAAGACTTGGTGGAAATGATATTCTTCTTCAAATGATTGAACTATACTCAAAAGAATACAAATAAAGATTTATTTGAATTCTTCTTTCCTTTCTCTTGCTGCTTTCTCCAAACCTTCCAATTCCCAACCAGACAATTCTCTCTTGAATTCAAAATGGTGTAATTCACTAGCTAAAGATTTGACTGTTTTGTCAGACGCTTTTTGAATCCAGGTGCAGTAGTCGCTGATATACACTCGATCAATTAAATACATAGCTTCATGAGCCTAGATTAACAATAATGTTACTTGAACCAACTTTTTGAGAGCAAGAAGGCACTTCAGAAGAGACCTTTTGCCCAGCTTAAAAAGCACAACAACATCCTGAAATACCTTTTCGCTCAATTCAAACGATCGATATAAAGGAAATGAGATTGATCGACGCAGGCAGCTTTTCAATACATCTTCCAAGTTTGTATACGTTTCGAAACAAGAAAGAGTTCCGGATAACCTGCATATGGTCCAAGCTGATTCGACAGTATCTTCTCCCAAGGTGGTTCTATAGTTGTAACAGTACGCATATATGATATCAACAAGCCCAAAATATATATAGATTTCTTCGTTTGGTCCAAATAAATCTATGTCAAAAACTACATACAATTTTTGTTTGAAAGCTTCGATAGCTGCTCCAACTCCCCTTGATCCAGTTCAACTTGAATTTCCTGTTGTTTCTGAATCTTTTTCAACGACTTCCACGAATCTGGCTTGAATTCCAACAGCATTGGGATATCTTCATTCATCACACAGTCATACATGTAATATTCATCATCAAACTTTAACTCTTCGATAGTAAGCCTCTGACTTCTCCTCGAGTCAAAACTTGAGCTATCAAGGTCTTTAATATCAATAAAATCCTGGGCTAGTTCATTTATGCTAGCTCCCAATCCACTGTAAAGATTATTAAAACCATAATTTGTCGACTTTTGAATAACAGGCAGTTGCTGGGGATGATTCCAGTCAAATTCTTCTATCGCCATTTGAGACATAGATT
This sequence comes from Boothiomyces sp. JEL0866, assembly GCA_027604345.1. Taxonomy (NCBI): domain Eukaryota; kingdom Fungi; phylum Chytridiomycota; class Chytridiomycetes; order Rhizophydiales; family Terramycetaceae; genus Boothiomyces; species Boothiomyces sp. JEL0866. Next base: position 277,305 of record JADIIZ010000001.1, read on the forward strand.
CAGGATCAACTCCACCAATCTCTTGAATCAACACCTTTTTCTCTGCTGGTTTCTCCTTAATATCCAGTAATTTAGTGAGCAAATCTAAATCTTCAAAATGCTTTCCTTTCTCAGCTTTTGGGATATGCAACAGCAACATTCCAGTATCGGTGTTGTAGCTGGATTTTTCCTTTCCATTTTCAATCAATGAATGCGTAAAGTGAAGACGGAGGAAATATGGTTTCCCATAGAATCTAAATTCCTTGTCGTTGACATCAATTTCAACTGATTGCGCCTGCGTTAATAGTTGCTACTTTGATATACGGGCACTTCATCTCTATGATTATATATTCTTCATCCTGCGATATTTGAAAGCTGGGAGTCAGCATTTTTTCACAAAAAAAATTTGGATGGAAACCACTGTAAACGCAGTACAAACTCCTACTTTTTATACCAAAGCACAACTCGATTCCATACGGGACAAATATGGACAGAGTATACCGCAAGAGAAGGATATCAGGATTCGAAACACTCGTCATTTAACCAAAATTGCAAAGCATCTGGGTTTGCCTTATTATTCGATCAGCACTTGCTTGTATTTATATCACAGATTCTCCGCAAGCTACGATATTTCCAATTTTAACATTGAGCATTTGTTAATATCTTGTTTATCTCTGGGAATGAAAATAGAGGAAACAGTGAAAAAACTAGCGGATATCTACATGGCATGCAATTTGATTATAAATGGAATATCGTCGGAACCAACAATTCAAGTAATTTTTGCTTTATAACAGGATTTACGTGAACTTAAAGATTCTGTTATTGATCTGGAGCGCATGTTGCTGGAAGACATTCAGTTTGATGTAAAGATTGATCCTCCCCATAGACTTGCGCTTTCATTTTGTAAAATGGCAAATTGTAATCTGTGCTAATTTAGGCGAAACTAGCGTAGCTGAGGAATGCTGGGAGCTACTGAATGCGAGCTATCAGTCTACCATATGTATTCAATACCCAACCCATTTTATATCATTTGCTTGTGTTTATCTTGCATATCAGTTGACTTTTCTAGAGGTCCCGCAAATAATTCGTTCGAATGAGATACTGTCAAAATGTTGCTGTAAAATCAGTGAAATTATAGGTGAATTCAGATTAATGTAGATGTAGCAATAGATATTTTAGATTTGCTAAAGTCTTTGTCAAACTCTCCAGAAGAACTGAAGAATTATGATCGCATAACTCAAAATCTACTGGAAATGAAAATAGAGCCCAAGATGGAAGATTGTAAGTTTGAATTAACGGAAGCGATGAAAATTCCAGAGAAAAGGCGAATAGAAGATCAAAAAGTTGAAGCGGATAAGCGATCTAGACAAGATCGGCCTGAGAAGCGTGTGTACGATAGGCAGCACGATCGCCCCTATGATAGACCAATGGAGAGGGGACATACAGGCTATGATAGATACGAAAGAAATGGAGACTGGGAGAGAAGGGAATACCGTAGAGAAGAATATTCGCAGAGAGGAAGGGAAGAATTTAGAGAAATTGCTCATCGAAGGGAAGAGTATTCTGAACCTGTAAATTCTTATCCACCAAGATACAGAGATTATCAGCATGGTCCCAGAGCTGTCCCTCGCCCTGTTGATCCTAGAGAATTCCGTGATCGACCCAGAGAGCCCACAAGAGATTATCCAAGAGATTATCGAGGAAAAAGGCCTCAGGATTATCGCCCATATGATCGTGAATACCGTAGATAATATATTTAATAAGTCGAATGCTATTTTTCTATTGCAAAAAAACTTTAAAATTCCAAAATGCAATCAGACGAAGCAAACTCACCTAGGATTCCCCAAGCAATAATATCTGCTATTTCGCAGATTCCAGGTGCTCCTAGGCCGGGACATCCCAATTATCAAGCATATGTGCAAGCTTTCCAGGCGAATTTAATGTCCCAGCGACAATCATCAATCAACTCCAGAAACAACTTGAGTACCTTTAATTAATACAGGTGATCCGTCCATATTACCAATCGTTTCAAAGGAAAGAATTAAACAGCTGTTAAGAAGAATTGATCCGGAACAAAGATTAGACGGTGATGTTGAGGATGTATTTTAGATTTAAATTAGGTCTTGCTGGATTTAACTGGGGAATTTATCAAAAATGTTACAAAGACTGCATCGTTGCTGTGTAAACATAGACAAGGCGAGTCGCTAGAAGCACACGATGCACAAATGATTGTGGAAAAGAATTATAATATCAGAGTGCCTGGCTTTGGAGTGGAAGAAGCTCAAGAGAGGAAAAAGAAACAAAAGAATGAAGGGCATCTGCAGAAAGTCGCTGTAGTTCGTGAAGCTTCTCGTAAAGCGGGTGTTGTACTGAGATCTTCTAGATTAAGAGCAAAACAGATGAAAAAATAACTTAATATATAATTTGGTCTTGCACTGTGTTGGGAAATATGAAATTCGAGTAGTTCCAAAATTGCATTTATTTAAACATAATACTATTTGTTTATTTATCCTTGAGATCTCCCTTGGTACCACGGATAAGACCAGTTCTTCTAGCAGCGATAAGACCAGCTTTTTGACCTGGTGGAGCATCACGACGGACAGTAGATGCATGACCAATGTGTTGATGGTTACCACCACCGTGAGGGTGATCAACAGGGTTCATAGCAACACCACGAGTCTTTGGCCAAGAGTTTCTCTTGACACGGTACTTGTGGTATGCACGTCCAGCCTTCAACAATGGCTTATCGATACGACCACCTCCAGCAACGATACCGATGGTAGCACGACATTTGTTGGACAAAACTTTCTTTGCACCAGATGGAAGCTTAATACGAGTAATTCCTTCGTCTGGGTTTTGGCCAATAATGGTCGCATAGTTTCCGGAAACACGGGCAAGGGAACCACGGTCACCAATGCTAGATTCGATGTTTGAAATGATGGTACCTTCTGGCATTGCGGATAGTGGTAATACGTTTCCAACAGTCAAAGATGCTACAATAAGTTATGCATGTACCTTTCTTTCCACAGTAGATGAATTGACCAGTGAACATACCTTCGGTTGCAATGAAAGTTTCTTCAACCTTTCCATACTTGTATGGGTTACGGAATACAACTTTAGCAAGTGGAGCACCACGACCAGAATCGTGAACAATAGATTTGACTAACCCACGAACATATCCGTTACGTTCAGCATAATCTAATGGACGGATTTTAGCAGCACCTTCACGCTTGTGGACATGAGATTTGAAAATGCCACCAGCACCTTTACGTTGAGCACGAATAACTCTTCCCATTCTATAATTAATTTGTTCCTTTTATAAAACAATCCATTCCGTTAAAAATATTTTAATTCTGATATTGAAATATTGTTGAATGAAGCTGCATTTAACCTACCTTGAAAGTAAAAAGTGAAGAAAAAAAGAGTGAGCTGCTACTTACCTTTTTTTTTCAAAGAAATCACAGCCAATTAAATTCTCCGAAATCACGTGACAAAAATGAATTAAGCTCAAAATAGCAAATATCCAGAGTAAGATTAATGGCTGCTAATAAATCGAAAATGAATTTATATTTGATGGCATTAGTTGAATTTTATTATCTCCTGAAAGCTGGCCTTCCTCTTGGTGCACTACGATACGGGGATCTTGGTCGATATGGAGAACGGCTCCTTGTTCTGCTTCTGGCACGGATAGGAGAGCGACTCCTACCTCGTGGAGGGGAGCGGCTTCTTCCTCTTGCGGGGCTTCTGCTTCTTGCTCTCGGTGGACTACGACTGCGTCCTCGAACCCCGTGATATCCACCTCGTCTACCTCTTCCTCTTCCTGCAAAAGGTCTTTGTTTAGTTTCTGCTATTTGATCCAAGTGATTTCGGGTTAAAACTTCAAGTTTCACATGTAAACCATCAACTATCGAGCCGTCCAAGGCTTTGCGAGCTTTATCTGCATCTACTGCAGTTTCAAACTCTACAATTGCACAAATGCTTTTTTGAAATTTGAAATTATTCACTGGGAGATCAATTTGCTTCACCTTGGAATATTTCTCCAAAATTTCCCCGAGATTATCTTTGTTTACATTGTATGACAAATTAGAGATATATAGTGAATATTTTGGAGGCTTTTCCGGTGACGGTGACCTTGAATATACTCTTCTACGAGGTGAGCGAGACCTAGGTGAGAAGGAACGGCGTCTTGGTGAGCGAGAAAATGATCTGGCTCTTCCCCGAAACTTTGGTCTATCTCTTGATCTTGACCTAGAATAGCTGGACCTTGTAGAGCGAGAAAATGATCTGCTTCTGCCTCTTGAAATCGAAGAACGAGTGTAACTGCTATACGAAGACCTGGAACTGTAACTTCTAGTTGATCTTGATATACTTCTCCTTCTGCCTCTGGGAGATGGTGAACGAGGTCTTCTTATGGGTGAAATAGATCTTTGTCTTTTCATATTTTTTTCTTAAAATTTCCACCATTGATTCCATTATATTCCAAAGAGAATGAGACCACTGTTTTGTGTAGTAGGAACAACAGGAGTAGGGAAAAGCAGTTTAGCGGTTAAATTGGCGCAAGCATTATCTGGTCATATTGTTAATGGGGACTCAATGCAGGTGTATAAAGGATTGGATATTATCACAAACAAGCCGGATGCACAGGAGCGTGCGATGGCTCCACATCATTTATTCGATTTTGTCGATCCTTCGAAAGAGTATTCGGTTGCCGAATATTTAAGAGACGCGCTATCAGTTATAGAAGGACTACACAAAGAATCCAAGATACCCATTGTTGTAGGAGGGACAAATTACTACATTCAATCGTTACTATGGAATAGTAAAATAATAGAAACGGCTGATTCGCCTGGATTATCGAATAAACTTAAAATCAAAGACAGCTGCCATCCATCATTAGACCCAGAAACAGCAGAGACTTTGTGCTACCTACTAGAGCATACTGATCCGCGAACAAGCAAACCAGATGCAATTACTGAATTTGCGAAAGCAGCGTCTTTTCATGAAACATTATGCAAAGTTGATCCAGTAATGGGAAAAAGATGGCACCCAAGAGATATTCGCAAAATAAGGAGAAGTTTGGAAATATATTACACTACTGGAAAAAGGCATTCCGCGCATATAGAGGAACAGAAAAGTAAAGATGTCGATACAAAGATGCGATATCCGACCTGTGTGTTTTGGCTGTATGGTGAACCAGAAGAACTTTATCCAAGATTAGACGAACGAGTGGATTTAATGATTCAAAAAGGGATGTTTGAAGAAATGAAAGAAATGCGAGATAAAATGAAAGCAAACAAAGTAGTTGGATTAGATTCTCAGTATACCAGAGGTGTTTTACAAGCAATCGGTACATACAAATTAATAATAGGGTTTAAAGAATTTGATTCTTATTTGAATTCACTTGAGAATGGTGTAGATTCGCCAGAATTGATGAATACAGGAGTTGAAGAAATGAAAAGAGGCACACGACAATATGCACGAAGACAAGTCACTTGGATCAAAAATAAACTTGCGCCAGAGTGCCTAATTGAACATGAGAATGGCACGGGTGCATTCTATTTGATTGATGCGACTGGTGAGTTTTGTTTAACATAGACCCTGACGCAGTTACCGAAGAGTTACTTTCAAAGGTTGTTGAGCTGGCCAAAAACTTTATATCGTCAAAAGAAAATAGCACACCTTCACTGTTAGGACCAAAGATAAGTGGATTGCTAGACCAGCCTGTGCAGGGCGATGAATGGGACCAATACATCTGCAATGAGTGTGTTTCAGTGGACGGAAAACCTAAATTATTGAATGGCCCAAAGGAATATGAGATCCACATGAGCTCTTCCACCCATAAAAAATCAGTAAAGAGAAACAAGAATGCAGAAAAGTATTTAGAATGGAAACAAAAGAATGAACAAATGTAAAATATAGTAATAAAAAATATATAAAATTACATCTTTTCCGGAGGGACATAATCTGTGGTGGAGGCCAAGGAGCTTCCCAATTTGACAACAGAATTTCTAATAACGGTTTCGTTCAAATTCAAGGCTTTCTTCAACTGGAACATTGTTTGCGGGCTAGAATCAAATTTCATTGCAAAATATTGTCCTTGATCAAATATTTCCTGATGTCTCTTCATTCTATATGGTAACTGCTTCTGCCCTAGATTTGTAATTTCTCGAACTACACCATTGTTGTCAAGCACATGCTTTGCGCAAAATGTGAGTAAACTTTTGAGTTGCTCGTTCTGAGCAGTTAGTTTAGTGATATCCCTTGTAGTATGGCTTTTTGCAATCAATAGTAATTCATACAACATTTTAAAGAAAAAAATGATGCGAAAAAAATTCAGTTTCTTGAAAACTAAAATACTACGTTGAAAAGTAGGATGATAAAAAGTAAAACGGAAAGCTTTGGCTTTGTAGAGTCACTTGCGACAGCAGTTGTGGTAGGTTGTCCTACATTTGCTGTTGAAGTTGAATAGACATCTTGAAGCAATGGTGGGTTTATACCCCGCAAGCTTTGTTGATTGAGCGGTTGAATTCCCAAGTTATTGTATGGGAAATTAGCCAACGCAGGAAAATCTGCAGCCAACTGACTACCTGGGACAACGGTCAAGTAGCCATTGTTAAAAAAGGTGTCGTTAACGTAAATAGTTGCGTTGTAACTATTAAGTACGTCAGCAATTGGGTATGGCCCACAGAGATGCCCAGTATTCCCATTCAAGTAAGTTGAGTTTTGCACTGGTGCTACCAACACTTCCAAGAACGGAATGCTAATAATTGAGCCACGTTAGACGTGCATTGCCATTGGATTTACAGAGTGGGATCTTCTTTCAGCGATGAACTAAATACAAGTGCTCAACTAACACTTGCGAAATAACGCTGACAAGCATACTATCTTGATGCGAATACTAATGGCTGATGTGCATTCCAATTGATCTGGAATCTTCCACTACAAGAATTACTCTCAAATCTTCCACTACAAGAATTACTCTCAAATCTAAAGATATCCCCAGTTCATCTTTATACTAACGGTTGCTAAACAAATGAGGTGCATATTTCTTTAACGATCTCTCCCAAATGCAGATCTACCCCAAATAGCTGGTACGAGATTGAACTGTGCAACAATGCTGCGGCGTTTATATCCATCTGAGACTCCAGGTTGATAACTTGTCATGGCAAGTGATCATTCAAATTGTGTTAACCAGCTTCAGATTTTTCAAACTAAAAGAGCAAAATTTTTGAAACATGGATTTACTGGTCCGAGTCAGTTCAAAGCTTAAATAGAGTTTAAATTAATTATTTTTAAATCATCATGTGCCTCAAGCTGTTTAATGGCGTGGCTGAGTTAAAGCAAAAGAAGAAATGTTTCAAAAAGGTTTGTTAAAAAATGACTGTGGAAGATGATATTCCTTTGCTCGATATCAAAGAAGATACTGGGGACAAGCATACTCACAAACACTGGACTGGATTTAAGCACAAGCATAGATGTGACAGTGATGAAGACCTTTGTTGCAAACCAGCTGCACCAGCTGCAAAAGAACCAAACGTAGAAGGTTATTGTTGATTAATTTCAGAATTAGACTTCTGGCAGGCTGCACAGAGAGGAGCGTTAGCACGAGTTGCTAGTAATTATTTAATTAATCTCTAGCTTTATTGGAAGAAGGAAAAGTGTTAGTTTCAGACAGAGATTCCGGAAATGTAACCGCTTTACACTGGGCTGCAATCAATAATCACGTTAACGTTGCAAAATATTTATTGGATAGAGGTGCAGAACTGGATGCTTTAGGCGGAGACTTGGTGGCAACACCATTTCACTGGGCAGCTAGGTCTGGCCATGTTCAAATGGTCACTTTGCTATATGCAAAAGGTGCAAATTTGTACATTAAGGATTCCCAAGGATACAACGCTCTCCACCTAGCTGTACACGCAGGACACGCAATGATGATTGTATACTTACTATCGATTGGTATGGATGTAGATTCCAGAGATTCAATGATGAGAACCCCCTTAATGTGGTCTGCTTATCAAGGAAATTCGTTGGAAGGAATGGATGAAATGTTGCGAAATAGTGCTTCTATCGATCTGGTGGATGTTACAGGGTACACTGCTCTGCACTGGGCTGTAATTTCACAACACTATGAATTTGTTCGAAAGCTTCTGGAAGAAGGCGCATCGCATACTATTCGTGATCCAGCCGGGAAGTTACCTGGTGATTGGGCCAAAGAACGAGGAACACTAGAATACTATGAAAAAATTCTTAATGAAACCAAAAAAACTACAAATGCAGGACTTTCAGAAGTAATTTATTGTTAACCTAGACTACCATAAATAGATTTTTATACATAATTCCATACATTCTGATACCACTTACTATTGTAATTTTTACAAAAATGTCTTTGCTGTTTTCACTTCCAATTGTTGCTCTATTGATATATGGAGTTCAGAAACACATTGTAATCCAGACTCTCTTGGGCGGAGATTCCAGCAAACTATCTGATACACCGTTTATCAGTGCGATCGCGCAATCGACTCTATTCTTTGTTTTTATCTCTTGGTATAGAATGGTTAAATGTAACTTTTGGTTAATTCTAGACACTGGATTTTTGTATGGATACCACGTCCTGTTTTTGTTCTCTTTCTTTGTGTGCGTATTTAGTTTCTACAAAGGAATCACTTTAGATCCTGGATTTATTAGACAATCAAACAGCATAGAAGAAAAAAATCAAATTGTTCATTCGCTGGCAAGTATTGGGAAACTCAACTCTCGAGAATATTGTGTTACCTGTAGGGTACTAATTTGTTAACATAGATCCGTAAACCTCTGAGAAGTAAGCACTGCAGAATCTGCAACCGTTGCGTAGCTAAATTTGATCACCACTGTCCATGGACTCACAACTGCATCGGTGTTAGAAATCATCGCTATTTTATGCTTTTCAGTATTACGTTGGTCGCTGGTACATGGGCATTCTGCTACTTGGCTTATAACTATATTGCTGAATTATTGATTGATGATCCTACTCCTGTTGCACAACTCGGAGAATGTTTGTTCCCTGGCCCTGTCTGCACAGTGCTTGGAGCAGATACTTGGATCATTGCTATTGCGTCTTGGGCATTCTTCCAAAGTTTGTGGGTATCTTTCTTGGTATGCACTCAATCTTGGCAAATCTTTGTTAATTACACTACCAACGAAGCAGTCAACCACCAAAGATTCGACTATTTGGTACATCCTGACGATCTGCACGCACCTGCATACAGAAAGAGAACCGTCAATCCGTTTGATATTGGTCCAATTGGAAACTGCCTAGATTTTTGGAGTAACGGTGCCGGCCCTCTCAAAGATATTTCATGGTTCACCATATATGAGACTCCTAGTTATTTGCAGAATCAAGCAATGAAAAGAAAGGGATATACTAGAGTGGAAGTCCATCACGAAAAGATGGATGATTTGGTTTAATTAAATAGAATTTTTGCAAGTCCGAATCTTTTTATTTTTCGTCCAGATATTTTTCTTTTTGAAAATAATCTATCATGTCGAGTGAACGAACTACAGAATTTTTTGCTAGTGAAGGTAAGATCTTTCTGATTAGAAATTATTCCATTTGAACCGGAAATACAAAATCCAATTGAAGTTATAAATCCACTTCGGGTATTCATTGTTAATGGTAGGATTTGATGAAAGAAAATTGGATGAAAAGGTCCGAGTATACCCCAGAGCTAGAAGTGGAAGTTGAACTATCAGAAAAGATCAGCACTCTACGAAGGGAACTGGAAAATGTTGCAACGATCAGGAAAGATCGTGTATTCGACAGTGAACCAACAGACGAAGAACTGGTGATTATAAACAAGAGGGTTAAACTTCAGCAATTATTGGTAAACTCCATCTAATTTAGTTTGAACAGTACACAAAGAGAGATAGAATGAGGAAAATCTCGAGCATCAAACAGTGCTTGGATCACCTCTCCACTGAAGAAATACAGCAAGCCTTTGAAATTGACGGAGAAGATGAGGAAAATATTATTTGTAAATTCACACAGCCAGACTATTTGAAACAAATCAGGAAAGCAATTGCAAAGAAACACAAAAAGTCTGGAATTACAGCAATGACTCCTGAACAGCTGCAAGCTTACAACTATTTGTTGGAAAAGCGACGCAAGTCTGCACCGAAACAAACCCTCGCTGATAATAAGCAGTACAATGTCTTAATTGTAGAAAAGTGATTCGTCACTCAAAACTTAAACTAGATGAAGCGCTAGAACAATTAAACAAGAATGACGATCCTTCAAAAATATATGAAGGCTGGAGCGAAGCTAGAATTAAAGCTTATCAGCAAATTCACACCAAACCAAATACCTATTATTATAGATTTAATGCTCCAGGAGAAAAACAAGGATCTGGAGCTTGGAGCAAAGAAGAAAAAGAACTATTTTTCAAACGATTGAAGGATGTCGGCGCAGATGGGCAGTGGGGTATCTTTTCTATTGCCATTCCTGGTCGAGTTGGATACCAAGTAAGGTTTCCTTTTACCTAGTGCTCAAACTTTTATCGCCATCTATTAAAAACTGGGGAAGTAGTCGATGAAAACTATTCAATTGATGAGAATGGAGAACTGCATTATCTCTTTGGGAAGAAGGATGGCAAGGAAGGCTCAGTTCGTGTACACACAAAGAAAAATAAGAACTATATAGAAGAAAATCCACCTGTACCTAAACCTCCAAAAGTCAAGAAGGAACCAAAAGTGAAGGAGCCAAAGAAACCCAAAGAGCCAAAACAATCCAAACGCAAGAGAAAGCAAAACGACGAAAGCGATTGGGAACATTTTGATGAAGATGCTTGTAGTAGCTACAATACTTGGTCTACTTCGCGCACAAGATCTAAAATTGAAGAGAGTGATATTTTGAATCCGCTTCCTGGAATGATTGATCCGATTACACTCCAACCTATAATTAAACCTGCTATTTCACCATACGGGCATGTTATGGGGTATGATACCTGGTTGCGTTGTTTAAGTTCAAAGGAACAAAAGAACATCTGCCCAATGACTAAAAATCCATTAACAAAACGCGAATTAGTAATATTAACTTTTGAAAATATTGACGAATACCGGTACGCTTGATTTAATTTAGGGATAAAATTGTTAATGCGTAAACTTTAATCTTAATAAAAACTAATATCAACTTTCCCAGTTTATATTCAGAAACTTTCGGGAGTAGCAAAAAAGCGAGATGAATGCATCCAACTCAACAACGGCCGCAGCCGCTCTGCAAATTGCACTGAATAAGCCGTTATCACCCCGTTTCAACCTCGCGGTATCGTTTCTGGTAAGTGATCAGGGATTTCTCCCATGCCTCTTTGGAGGAAATTAACTTTTGTTGGAGCCTGTCCCAGGTTGTAAGAGCTCAAGTCCCATATGTTTGCCTGGAATTGCAGACTTTCACCTCGCCCAAGGGGTATTTTTTACAGTTCAATTCAACTGAAAAAAAATTTGCAAAAAGTAAGCTAGTTTGTGTAACAACAACTTTATTGTGCAGAAAATTCGAAATATGGAACAATTATATCACCCCATCTTCCTTCCTTTGCCATGAATCCACTATCCCCTTCTGGCATTGAGCTTGTAACGGACCTGCGGTGTTCTTCTTTTTGGGTGGTGATATGCTTCAAGATATTAGCAAAATGAATGGCTGCAGCCTCTAGTAACTTTCTGGAATTGTTTCGAGTTGGAGGAGGGGGAGCTCCTAATGGCCCTCCAAGAGATGATGGGAAAGGAGAAGAACGTACTGGATTTGCGAGGTTATTTTGGATTAGCTCGATTAAAGAATTAATATAGGATGGTGTAATCTAAGTAAGCGTAATTTACCATATCAGTTTGCCTTTCAAAGAACCACAGGTATCTTTCCAGGATTTCTACAAACAAACCGACACTTATTGCTGGATCCATAACAGAATCTGCAATCTTTAACGCCTTCTGAAGACATTCTAATACTCTTTTGCCATTTCTATAGGCTGGCTTTTCTTCATGGCGTTTTGTGGAATCGTTAGCCCAAAATAGAGGCGAAACAAGGGCAATACCTCTACTTTGATCAGCCCGTTTCAGCAGTCTTGAACAATGTACCGCGCATTTGGTTATGAGTGTTTCATAGTTTTCAAAGCCAAATACGGTTGTTTTTTGCAATGTACCTATAATTTGATTAATGGCGTTGAATTGTGCTCTAGATTCTGAAATTGCCTCTTCATAAACTGTGAATGCCTAAAATTACAACTATGTTACCTCTACCAAGAATTCATACGACATCTCTTCCTGTTCTGTGATGTCTGCTACTTGGGCACCGAGCAGATACAACTTTAATGAAATCTCAGGAGGCGATGACAGCCCTTTTGCGATTTTCCCAGATGGTTGATAGTGTTGAGCTTCTTCATGGAACAGAGGCGAGTCGTTTTCTTCTTCGGAATAATATTCTCTTGCCCGAGCTAAAATCCCAATTGTGCTATGTATACCTTTCAAAATTTCGTCTAAATGCGCTTTGTCTTTGCTTTTGCTAAAAGATTTTGCAAGTAGGAGCATCGAGTTTACTACTGGAGCAATAGTAAAGCGAACACGGATGTCGCCGCTCTCTTTAAAGTGATTCCTTGCAGCAGTTAACAGCTATGTCAACATAAATCCTTACATTAAATTGATCCTTTGGTCCAACATTATCGGCCTTGATTAGATGCACTAATTTTGCAACTAACTGCTGTTCTTCTACCACATCCTCCCAATCGACAGCTGAATCAAATTCATCTTTGTGATCGTTTTCCTGAGCTTGATGAGAAGTTTTGGACCCAAACAAATTTCCGTCTATTTGATCTCGAATCGTAATGCTAGCTATTTCACCAAGGAAAAAGTTGACTCCGTTTTCCGTAGATATGGTGAACCCATTCTCAATATTGGCCTTTAAAGCCGCTTTTAAGAACTCATGAGCAATTTTCCTTCTGATGCCAAACGGTAGTTGATAAAGCAAATCGGTATAATGACCTCCAAGATATGCCGTGTTATTTGCAATCAATATACCAGATGGAGAAGATTTTCCGGACGGGAATTGTAAAATGGTTAAAAGATTCGCTCCATAGGTATCCACTGGACCCTGCAATAACTGAACCAATAAAGCTTTAGTGTTTCCAAGCTTCAATACATCACTGAATTAATTTTGCCTAACCTGTTTTCTTGCTGGGCTAGAATAACCTTTTCTCTAGCCATTCCAAAAACTCTATCCATATATTCCAACCTTTCGGGATAGCAATTTAGTGCCAAACTATTTAAACTGACCAGCAAGGCAATGACATCTTCAATTGTAAATTCAGGTCTTGCGAGAATCAGATCGTTAATTTGAACCCAAAATACGTCAAAAAGTTTCACGTCGTCTGGAATTCCACTGTGTGGTTTTCCTCCTTCTTCTCCTTCTGGTCTAGAAGCATTATATTCCTCCCTTGCCCTCGCAGCATAATTTGAAAAGCGGTCAATAAGAGAAATTACAATTTGTTTCACATTAACTGAAGGTTGTAACCTGGCTGTAGCTTGCAAGTATTGATCGAGACATCTGATGTGAAATTCGTCAGGGAAAGCCTATTATTAATAAAAACTACTTGAATTATGACATCCAGCAAATATTCTTGTGCAATGATATCCCTGCAACTGACTATTTCATCCAATAAGCTTGGAAGTATAGTCTGCTGATACATCTCAATAGTAGTTTCGTCTAATTGACTAAGGCGTACTAAATTTGACCCTACAAGTAATCGCAGTTCTCTTCGTTCCTGCTCTCTTCGTTCTCGATCGCGACTGTGTCCTTGAAATTGAAGACGGACCCACAGCTTGTTCATTTCAATAAAGTTTTGTAAAATAAAGTTAATTGAATCGGAAATAGTGCCAGAAGATCTAGGATTAGCTAAAAGTACCCCTTGCTACAATCTGGAAGAAAATCCCTTGTTTGTCCTGATAAGTAGTATCTTAAAAATAAACCCCTGGTAGGATGCTGTACACCACGAGACATTTCAAGCATATCGTTCATAATTTCCTTTACAGTTGGAATTTTTTTGGTCTTTGAAGATCTACCAGCGACACCTTCAGGAGATTGAACTGTAATTCCGTCTGGTCCAGATATCTCAGTTACATTATTAGGAACCACTTGGTTCTCTTCACTTTCATAAATTTCCTTTGAAACTTTCATATAAACTGAACCCACGGTGAGCATAAGATATAGTCTTGGCACAATATTTGTTGCGTACTGGACCAACTCGTATAGATCCGACAAGTGGTGCGAACCTGATTTATGAGCTTGGTACAAGTAATTAGTCAAATAACGCAACTCATCAAAAAGCGCCATATCTAATTTCAACTATAAATTACAAAGTTCATAGTAATATTTTGGAAGGAGAGATGATGTTTTTAATTCTGCAAGCATAGTTGAGGCGTGTTTGAGTGCATCAAACAATTGATCCGTTTCAATACATTTCTTCATATGAAATCCTTGTAGTTTTACTACTGCAAGAGCGTCCTCCAGCAGTTTCGGTTGCTGAGTCAACACTGGAGTTCCTGTTCCTGAATTTGCGGAATTTAAGGTGTATGTTGACATTTAAGATTTGTAATTTTGAATTCGGGGAAGTCGAACTGGAGAAATTAAAAAAGTAGTGCGTTTATTATGATTGAAAGTATAAATAGAAAAGAACATTGGAGAACTCTTGCGGAACTGTGAGCAAGCTGAGGCGCTGAACCGATGATTTGATTTGGGGACATGCCATTGGGGGTGTTGGTTTGAAGTTTCCCACTATATGGATCGTTATCGTTTCTACAATTGGCGACAGACATGACCTTTCTACCGCTGTTTTGAATAACTTTGATTCTTATATTGGTAGCAAAATTGGCTGTGGCATTAACCAAATCATGTCCCAGATCAACGATACCAGAAGGTTTGTTTGCTTCAAATGTAGCAACCTGTTTTACGAAACTAGCTTCAGTTATAGCATTAGGATTGTTATACAGGTTGAAATCACCAGTGTCCATTCCCCAAAGGATGTTTTTCAGACCCATAGCAGCAACAATCGATCTAACTCTATCATCGGTATCACCATAAGGTGCCCTAAAATAGAGCGGTTTGACTCCAATAATATCTTGCACAATATTGATTGTGTATTGTATTTCAGCAACAATGTTTGCGTTGGCTACGGTAGTTAGCGCAGGGTGACTCCAAGTATGAATCCCTATCTGATGGCCTTCATTATATGCACGAAGTACTGTATCAGGGTATCTTGCTACTTGAGTGCCAACTACAAAGAATGTAGCGGTTAAACCATGTGCTTTTAGGTAGTCTAATATGATTGGGGTGGAAGGAGAAGGACCTAAAGTTATTAAAAATGAACCGTCGTCAAATGTCAATCCCCAGGAGACAGAATCTGTACAAAACTGAATGTCTGCCGGTCTAGTACAGTTGCATACAAAAGCACAATTAGGTGAGTTTGAGCTGCTACATGCAGGTGGTGTGTAACTGTTGCTAAAAACAACATTGGGAATATTTACAACCTAATTTTAGAGGAAAGCTACTTTGGAAAAGTCATATTGTGCCATCATCGAATCATTGGCAGGAGCTAATTTAAATAGCGGCGGATAGCTTTGGAAATTATAGGCGAAAGCAAGGGTAAATAAATAGCTAAAGATAATCATAGATATGGCCTTGATTTCCTTTCGCCGATCCTTTATATACAAAAAAAATTGTGGGGACCTCATCTGTAGCACACCATCATTAGGAATTTGAAAAAATCAGCTCGCAACAGTGAGGCTCACCAATGGCTAGAAAACTTCAAGTGGATCAATTTCCAGTCCACCAATTTACCATTACTTTTTTGTTAAGCTACTATTATTAATGTCATTGTATTAGAACGTGATATCTCTCTTTTTTAATTGGACAATCTCAATTTGGAAGGCAAATCAAAATACATCAGCAAAACGTTTCGAAAAAGCAACACTTTGGGAAAGGAGTGATAATTGACCTTTAAAGTTGAAGATGGTATATTAATGTCATAGTGCACAGGTGTGTGATTTGTCTGTTTTCTGGTTGCGTGATATCGCACCAAAAAGATTCAAATGTAGTATTGGGAGATGTAGTAGAGATCGAGTGGGGACTCCGCAAGTATTACACACGTTTTCCATTTAAATATTTTATTGGTAAATGGACTTATTCAAGAAGCTATACTATCAAATAGTAGATCACATTTGCCAGCAAAGCCTCCATAAAATTAAAGTGTGTAGCGGAACTAACTTGGGTTTGGTAGTGCGGTGTGTCCACAACACTTGTCGGTCCGGAATTTAAATAATTTATGTTTAGCTTTTGGATCTGATTCGAGTATGGCGAGCTGTCTCCAGCACATTGCGCTATAGTCATGATCTGTCTGCCAGTACTTTGAATAACTTGCAATCTAGTGGCTGCAAAATTAGCAGTAGCAGAGCTTAAATCATGCCCAAGATCTACAATTCCATTGGTATATTTTGATTCTGCAGTTATTACCTGATATGAATAACTTGCCGGCGAGATTGCACCTGGATTTAAATTTAGCTGCCAATCACCAGTGTCTAATACCCAAACGGCCAACTTTAGCCTCATCGCCGCAACTATTGCTCTTATTCGATCATCCAAATCACCATATGGCGCTCTGAAATACACTGGTCTTACTCCAAGTATTGACTGAATAATATTAATTCCATATTGAATTTCTGATATCACATTTTCTGTTGGCACAGTGGTTAGAGCAGGATGACTCCAAGTATGCAGACCAACTTGATGTCCTTCATTGTAAATTCTCAAAAGATAATCAGGATATTTCAGCGCATTGCTTCCAATAATGAAAAAGGTTGCTTTCACTCCTGATGCCTTTAATAAATCCAATATTTGAGGAGTGGCTGCCGAAGGACCTTGTTTAATAGCTAAATACCATCATCAAAGCTTAGCCCCCATGAAGTTTTATTTGAACAGAACGCTACATCACTTGCCCTAATGCATCCGCAAGAAAAGTGGCAGTAAGGGTAATTTGGACCCGGGCAGCCTAATGGAATGGTACTATTAGTATAAACTTGTCCAGGAACTTCCATAATGGAAGAGAAATCGTACATTTCCATTATTGTTGAATTGCACGGTGCAATATTCAATGGTTTTGGGTAATCATTAACGTTCACTGCACCAGCAATAATATTTTCCAGGAGAAGGTAACTGTAAATCATTGTTAGATTAAAGCAGTTTTTTGCTGTTGTCAGCTACAAATGTTGACATTGTTGATTTTCAACCACGTTTATTAATAATCAACCTAATAGGGCAAACACACTCTTTAGCTTGGAAAGAACGGCTTTCCTTTCATCAGGAGGGAGATCGTGCAGTCCGAATGACATTTCCCCAGTTTTCGAGATTATGTAGCCTGTCCATGAAAGTACTGGAATATCAATATCTACCGCGTATGAAATATACACTGGTTTTGTTGATTCAGCTAGTATAGTATTGTTGATAACAAAAAGAGTCGGGTCGTTGTGGGTACCATGATCATCATACTTGTATGTTATCAATATTGGCTGCGTTAGAATTCTCTTACCATTGTATATTTTGTTGCGGTTTTCCCAGGGTAATTGGTGTTTCGCAATACTCCGTCACCATAAGAATTGTTGCAAGGTGTAAAATCGAAATACGATAAATCCAACTAGCATTAATTAGAGTTACTCTTGTAGTTATCTTTGATACGAATACATTGTAGTAATTTTCTGAATGTACTGTATAATCTACAGCTATCTGCAGCGTTATTGAATCGAGCCCTTTTGGGGAGAAATTGACATGTAATGCGTTACTTGGATTGAGAACATACGGTGCTTCGATATCAATCTTTGGAATTTTCGGATAGAGAATGATTCCAACGATAATTAATGACAGTACGAATAGAAACAGTGCCAACAGGACAGAGCGTACACAATTCTGCTTAGATTCGAAAACACAACAATATTTCTTGTAATTCAAATTTACTGAATCCTGTCGC
This sequence comes from Boothiomyces sp. JEL0866, assembly GCA_027604345.1. Taxonomy (NCBI): domain Eukaryota; kingdom Fungi; phylum Chytridiomycota; class Chytridiomycetes; order Rhizophydiales; family Terramycetaceae; genus Boothiomyces; species Boothiomyces sp. JEL0866. The sequence continues at coordinate 295,313 of JADIIZ010000001.1, forward strand.
TCCAAATTGTCATACTTTGAATCGTCGAAATAAATCAGTCCATTGTACGAAGATACTCTAGTATCTTTAATCTTCTTTATTGGAGTGATTTCATCTTCATCAATTTCTTCAAGGGTTTTAGAAGAGTCTGATATAAATGGAGCTTCAATTGCAAAGCGCCCATTCATCCTGTTGTCACTCATGTTTACAAGAAAACAATACGCGTCGTTTATTCTAAAAATGAAACTAACTGTGAGATTTCCGGGCAATCAACAGCCTTTTCGAATGAGAATGAGGGGTAGTAGTTTAACCATGCGAATGCACCAATATCAAAAAGCACGGTAATTGTTGAATTTAGCTTTTTGCTGCCTGTGGCACCACATTGCTCTACAAAGGTAGCAAACGCCGGATTTGATAATAAAGAGTCCTGGTTGTTTGAAATCATAGTCATATATAGTGGAACTGGGATTACTGTTGATTTTCTTGGAGGAAAATCAAGGTGAGTAAGTGTGCTGTTTGCCCACAAGTTTTGAATTACCTGATTATCGCTGTCTCTTAGACTCGTCTATATTAAATATATATACAGTGACATTAACCTTTCGGAAACCAATGTCGATATAACTTGGTGAATAAATTGTAATGTTGATGGCAAATTCATACGATACCTGAGTAATAGGGCTAGTCAAAATCATTGTTGCGCTATAGTCTGAGACAGGATTTCCGTTGATCAGCAAGCCTTGGGAATTTGCTGGAATATACACATCTCCCACTGTTACTGAAGGTGCACTTGGCATAACAAAATAAATTGCCAATCCAACCACAACCAAGAATGCCAAGCAAAATAGTTTACAAGACCCACAGAATCTCCTTCTCTTTCCCCTTTGGTTTTCATTATCAAATCGTTTTGACATTTGTTTACACTTTACAAATAAATATTTGACAAGAATTTATTAGCCTTCCCAAAATGTTGGAAGCTCATTTCCAGGAACAAAGATGCGCTCTACATTATCTTCAGTGATAATAGCCAAACGGATCGTGCCTCCAGATGATCCATCTCTGGACATTGCCAAAGAAATTGCTATTGTAAAACATAACTTACAATTCTTTACAAACTGAATAGCTTCTTCTCTAGTCATATTCTCTCTGTAGTGTGCATCACAGTATCCGTAAATAAATGTTGAACCAGATCCTCCGATGGCAAATGGTCTCTTATGCAATGACCCTCCTAAAGGAATAGAATATACAGAGGGTCCATTTACAGGCTATTTTTAACAGTATTTTACATCCCATCCTCCAATAATTATCCCAGCCATAAGAGAGTTCTTATTCTCATAACATAGTTTCTGGAATAGTGTTGCTGCAACATGAACGGTAGGAACCGATTCTTCTTGTACCCTAATATCAGACAATATCAAACCCAAATAGCTGAAGATAATAATGAACGATATCTGCAATAGCTTGAGTATCTGCTGCTGATCCAGAACGACAGCAGAAAATTTTGTCGTGAATTTGCGTAAGTTTGTCTGTAACTCTGTTTGCTTGTGTTAAAATGAACAATACCAATGTACGACCCAGTGGTTGTTCTTGAATCAGCCCCAACAACGACTCCACCTGCGTATTGCACGGCCATAATTGTTGTCTATATAAATATTGAACTTACTCCTAAATTCACTTCACCCGGTTTAAGTTTTGGCTCTTGCATATTTGGATTGACAAGGGTTGAGAAAATTTGAATTTTGAGTTTGAGATTTTTGTCAAGCCACAAATGCAAAGTGTAACGCTGATGGGACAGCAACTCACCACCTGGAATGAAATATTTCCGAAAATCCATACAGCAGCATATCAGTCCATCACATCACTTAATCTTCACTCTAATTTACTGACTATTTTGGATCCATCGCTTTGTTTATTGTCCAACCTCACGATATTAGATTTGTCCAGTAACCAAGTAAAAATTGCTAACCAAAGATCCAGTCATTCGTAGGAATAAATCTTCCACTTTTGAAGAGCATAAATCTATCAAATAACAAGGTACGGCATATTTAACACCTGATTAAACAAATTACTAAACTAGAGTTGTTCAAAAAGTTGGAATACTTGATATTATCATTCAACTCTATAAATGATCTGGAATGTTTCAAAGCAATACACGGTACTGAATATCCACTGAAATATTTGGATTTACGTGGGAATGATATCAAGGATCCAAAACAACTTTCAATGCTGAATGGGTGTTTGCAACTACGAGAATTGCTGCTAGCGACCGAAAAAGGCTACAAAATGAATCCAATTTGCAGCACATCGATAAATTTATTCAATATTTTACCGCAACTTTTGATCCTGGATGAAAGAAACAGTCAAGGAGAAAAAGAAAGCACTCTATACGAAGACCCGACCATAGCCATGTTTGATTCGCTATTGGACAGTAATATAGCCACTCCCCCTCGACGAAAGGAGCCTTTCATCAGTAATTCCCCATTTGAAAATATGATTCCATTCGAAAATGAAGAGTTTAATGCGATTCGACAATACGCAAGGACCCCTGTAGAACACAAACTGCCTAAAGTTGAAGTAAATAGACACTCTCCAAGGCCAATCATCATTGAAAACAATAACGGTGAAGTTCTAGCAAAAATGCTGCAGTTACAGGAGCAAATCCAAACACTTGCTCAGAAAACTATGAACAATAAAGAAGCAGAAAAAATATCTGTGCTTGAAAAGCAAATTCAATCGTTAACTGTTGCGGTTTCTTTGGAAAAGGCTGCGAAAACCAGCACACCTAAAGTGGAACGAGTGATTCAGACAGAGATTATCGAAGATCAAAAAACAGCAGAAAGATTTCAGCAGCTAGAAAAGCAGATCAACAATTTGTTTGATTTCGTGAAAGAAGGAGAGAAAAAAAAGCAGGACAAAGAGAAAAATAGGGTTCTAAAGGAATTGCCAGTAAATATACAAGTATCTCCGGCAACTTCCGATGAATTTATCCATATTCCTACAAAATTACCAAAGCGAAAAACCAAAAATCAATCTTTGGTGTGGTTGGAAGACGATTCCGACGAATTGGCTGAAAATACTCGACAAACACCTCCCAAAAAGTTCCTCAAACTTGGCCAGAACCAAGTTAAAACATCTTCAAAGCTTCCAAACATTACTGCCAATCTGAAATTGATAACTGTTTTAGAAGCCGAGCAGCGAAGATTAAGAGAAAATGAACAACGATATGCTGAAAAGATAAAGGAGTTGAATACTGAGGTTAGCGCTTTGAAAAGCGCTGCAAAAGAGTTGGCAGAGATAAAAATTGATTATACGGACCTGGTAATTTTTGCTAATGTGCAGAAAATGAAATACGAGACAGTGAAATCTACTTTAGCTGATTATAAGAGGATTTCCTTGGAAAAGGAGCGTGAACTTGAAAATTCTATGGCACACAGCAAGAATCTGAGTATACAAAATGAGGATTACCAAGGGTTGGTTGAAAAACTGGAGATTAAAAACAAAGAATTACTATCCAATTGTGATATCTTTCAACAACAGGTTTCTGAATTAAGAACGGATCTGACCAAAGTAGAAATGGTAAATCAAAAGAATGAACTTGCACTGGAAAAGACTACTAGTCAGCTTAAATCAATTCAATCTGAAAACTCCAAACTATCAGTTCGCGTTATCAAAGAGCGTGAAACTTTCAAAGTCAGATGTGCAGAACTGAAAGCTGAAAAGCAACAATTGCTAGAAAGTATAGAAAAAGGTGAAAGGGAAATTACTTTTTTGAAGAATAACTTGAATCACAAAGAAGATAATTTTAGAGATAATGTCGAAAGTTTGATCCAGTAGAAAAAATCTGATATAGGTCCCACAAGAATGAAATGGCAGCTGCTATTGCCAACGCTGTCAATCAAGAATCTGAAAAGCAATCATACTTGACTGAATCACTGAGAAAGCAGCTAACTATGCTACAGGAAGCCTACAAAGCGCTGGAGACAGAGTTTTTGACCAGTGTCAAACGTATTGAAGGATTAATTTTAGGAGAACGCAAAAAAAGTTTGCTGTTGGAAGAGAAACTAAAAGACGCTGCTCAGCGCAATGACGAGTCGTATAAGGTAAGATCTTGCGTAACCACTAGACCATTGAGACGCTTGAAAAAAAGACAAAAGAGCAAACCGATACCATTGCTGAATTGGTAAAAATGGTGAAAGAGTTGAAAGCAAACTTTGATTTTTTACAAGAAAAGGAGCGAAATTCGACCCAGTTATATCATTCAAGCATACAGCGTTTTGATGAAAATGCATCCAAATTGCAGCAAGAAATAAACGCAAAACAAAAGATTCAACAGAATCTTGTGGAGGTAGAACAGCTAAATAGGCAGCTACATAAAAAAAGTAGCCTTCTACAGAAAGAAGTTGATTTGCTTTCCAAAAAGATAGCATCTAATGTAAAATTAATATTGAAGTTAGGAAACTTCAAAAGAGCAACTTCTGCACGAGAGAGATAGGCAGATCAAAATTTTAGAAAATGCGTTACAGGAAATGCAAATAAAGTATGGCAACTTTGAAGATGTTGTGAAGGTAAAGGAATCTATGCTACAAGATCAGAACGATACGATTAAAACACTTAAAATGAATTTAGAAAACAAAACTCGCGAATATCAGAATCTCAAGAAAGAGCTTGAACAAAGTCATGAATACCTCCAGGAATATGAAGAAAAAGACAAGGCGGAATATCATGAAATGCAAGAACAACTACGAGAGTACAAAGAAAATCAAGACAGCTATCGTGCGATGGCTCAAGATTATAAAGCAGAGAGAGACGATTTAAGACAAGAAATTGTGGCATTGACAGAAAAACTTAATCAGCGAAATTCCAGCATAGAATTGATAGAAAAAGAAGTTGAAAAGGTGAAAAAGAGCTTTGAAATGAAACAGCAAGCCCTAGTTGAAAATCATAAAATCGAACTGCAGGAATTAGAGAAAAAGTATACTGTCGAATTATCAGAGATTTCCTATTATAAAAGTGAGAAAGAATCACTAATTCATCAATTAAAACAAGCTCAGTCTCTGCTGCAGAAATGCACCCACCAAAAAGACGATATAGAAAAGGAGCTGAAATTTGTTCTAACAGAAATGGACAGGCAGAAAAAGACTTTAGAGGCAAAGATGGCAAAATTGTTGGCAACAGTCAAAGAATTGGTCTGAATTATGAAAATATATTTTACTTTTCAAGTTATTACCTAGGTAATCCGCATTCGCTGGGATGAGATGAGCTACATTTAGCAACACCATTAGGTCATTCCGCACTTTGTCCTTGATGCGCAGTGGCGGTAAGTCTCTTCCCATCCATCACCAGACCATTTTTACAAAAAAATTTATGAAAGTAAATTATATATTTAAGCGATTCCTATCGAATGCACAAAAAGCAAGAGAAAAAATTGCACAGGTAGATTCTAAATCACCATTGCCACTAACGGATTTGTTTAATAGGCAGCACACTTACCTTCGTATATCATTAACGGAAAAATGCAATCTTCGATGTACATACTGCATGCCTGAAGAAGGAGTAGAACTGACTCCGAAACAAAATCTTTTGACTTTTGAAGAAATATTGCGTCTGGGAAGAATATTTGTCGAAAATGGAATCAACAAAATTAGACTTACAGGAGGCGAACCTACTATACGAAAAGATTTGATAGATATTGTTGGTATATTATATTAACATAGCGGGATTAAATGAACTGAAAAGAATTGGCTTGAAAAAAGTTGGGATTACCACCAATGGAATAGCGTTGAAAAGGAAGTTGGTACCTTTAAAAGAAGCGGGATTAGACCAGATTAACATTAGTCTGGACACCCTTGATCCTCTTAAATTTGAGCTGATGACTAGAAGGAGAGGGCATGAAACAGTTCTTGGGGCCATGCGTTCAGCTCTTGACTTGAATTTTGACAGCGTAAAGTTGAATGTGGTTGTTATCAACAAAGTAAACCAAATGGAAATCATTGATTTTGTAAATATGACCAAAGATTTGCCCATCTACATTCGCTTTATTGAATACATGCCTTTTGATGGGAACAAGTGGAACACAGAAAAGTTCATTTCTTATCAAGATATGCTTCAGTTAATCCGAAATGTTCATCCTGATATTATGAAAGAGATGGATGATCCGAATGACACTAGCAAGGCGTATAGGGTACCAGGGTTTAAAGGGAAATTTGGCTTTATAACTTCCATGTCAGATAATTTCTGTGGCACCTGTAATAGACTCAGGGTATTGGCCGACGGAAACATGAAAGTATGCCTTTTTGGGAATGCGGAGGTTAATTTGAAGCAATTAATGAGAGACGGAATTACTTCCACTGAATTGGTGGACGTGATATCAAGTGCTGGTAAAAATCTTTAATGTAGTGAAACGCAAAAAGAAGCAGCATGCTGGGATGATTGAACTCTCAAAGATGCCTAATCGACCAATGATCTTGATTGGGGGCTAAGTAATAAACAACTATATTAGTATTTGTTAGTCGCAGTATTTGTGGCTTATCGTTTCACAACTTGAAGGACCAGCCACTGCTGGTTTAAAAAGTTTGAAAAAAGTAAAACCACAAAATGTTGTCAGATAGCAAACCAGTACATAACATGTTCGATGTCACAGAGGAACTCGAAGATATCGGAGGCCCGTCGATCATGCTCACCAGACCAACAGTAAAGAAAAACGATAGGGTCATCCCTGCTCAGACTGTTCCCTTCTATGAAACCGACTTGAACAACATCAACGTTAGCAATAACCACTCTCCATTAGATGAATTATTTGATCATCATTCCCCTAGATCCCCTGGGTTAGACTTGGCGCAAACCGCAGCACTTAACAACCGAAGAGTTTCGCAAGACATTCTAGATTTGCAAATGGGAAATAATGCTGTTAGCACTGCTCAGCAAACTTCGCCTTTCGCTCAAACTGCAAATCAATTCAATATGCAAGACACAACCCTGCAAAGTTCCCCTTTCGCTCAGCCTGTTACATCCCCTTTTCAACCAGCGAACCAGTTTGCAGGACAATCTCCTTATCAATATGCAAATGATTTTAGCCAATATGCACATCAGTCTCCATTTGCGCAACCATTGAATCAGTTTACTCAAAGCTCACCATTTCAGCAATCTAATCATTTCAACCATTCTCCTATGCAACAGGTAAACAGCTTTGTACAAATGCAAAACGGGTATCATCAATCACCACTCTCTGTAGTCAATGAAAACCTCTCCAATACATCCCCGTTTTACCAATCCAGCCACTTTTCTCAGCACGGATCGCCATTTGTAACCAATTTAAATAGCTCGCTTACTCCTCAACTGGCTTACTTGAATGTTTTGAATCAAAATAACAATCAATATTCTCCCCAATCAAATGGAAATCAATTTTCTCAACAATCATATGAAGGTGTTTATGACGACGGGCTGTCCAACAACTTTGATTTCGTTGCGAATACTTTAGATATTGAAGCTATACCCACTGAAGTAAACGTACAGGCTATTTTGGATCCATCTGCTGGATCTACTCTCACTTCATCAGAACCACTGCAAGTGAAAGAAATAGTGTTTGATCAACTGCAAAGAAAAGATATTAACGGTGAAGAACACGTTAAATGCCCAAATTCGTACTGTTATAAATGTAACGATATTTCTAATTGTAGGGTATAAAAAACAATTCCATCTTGAAAAACATTTTGCCACTTGCAAACCAACTGAATCTGCAAAGAAACCGAAATCTACCCATCTTAACTCATCGTAAGTTTGATTTAACAATAGAAATTCAAATTCCACCTGTGAAATATGTGGACACAACTTCTCCAGAAGAGATGCTCTTATCCGTCATTTAAAAGGAAAAAAGAATGCATGTATAATACAAATGGAAATTAACAAAAAGCTTAAAGAACAAAAGTAGTTGTTTATCTTATGCAAATATATTATACATTCTATTTATTAAACATCAGTTGTTTTTCTGATTTCAGGCGGCCACCTGTCAAAGTCAAAAACTAAAAAGCACCAGGAAACCATCATGGTCAAACTATAACGAATTTATAGCTGCGTCGTATTGAAGAATTCGACAGTGGTATGCGGGCTGAGAGGCCACAAGAGTTCACACTTATAATGACGTATTAGACAATCAAGTGATTTGAAGCTCGGCTTTCTACTTTTACATTTTAAAAATTTAAATGTATTCCTACACCAATTTAAAAGTAAATTCCTCTCGTGAATCCATAATTTCAGATTCTACAGTGTCAACAGCATCATCAACAAGCATTCATTTAAAAAATCGAAAATCCATCCCATATCGCTCACCAAATCAAGTAGACTCTAGACCAGGTCTGGTTATAAAGTTGGGAATAGGAAATTGTAGTGGAGAAATTGTGCGATTGGTTAATTATGAACCGCTTCCTGTTAAAAAGAGGAATTTACAAGAACCGCTGTTGAAATTAAAGAAACCTTTGGCGAAAAAGAGAAAGTCGTCGCTGCCAATTAGTCCAGTATCGCCTATCGCTAAAGAACGGGTAAAACGTAAAATGGTTCAGAGAACTAATAGGCGTGTTAGAAATAGTTTGCCAAGTCCCGTGATGGACAAGGACACTCTTCCATTTGAATATAGTGACATTAGAGAGGAAGCTTAGGGTATTTGGATTTAATTTAGGTTTAAATTATTGAATGTGGTTATATTTTCATTATAGGAATATATAAATAAAAATATATTAACATTTTTTGATTCTACTTTGAAAAAATGCTGATTGCAGCCTGAAGTTGAGACTGAGACGGACATGGAATTGCCTTGTCCCAAGTGTACGACGGTTTGATCCCAAGCCAAGAAATTGCGCTCACATCCACTTTAAATGTAAGAGATGCGGGGATAGTACCCGCTTTTTGACCAATGCATCTCGCTTCCATTAGTAGAATTGCGGGGTCAGTTGCTGTATTTGAAGAAACCGTGTAACTGACGCTACTAGGCTAAAATTAACTTTAAATTACCAGTACAAAAGTGGTGTTTGCTCTAGGTGGAAAGGCTAAATCATTTGCAGACCCGCTTCCCACAAATCCATTTATTGCGCTGCCAGTCGTATCCTTTACTGCAATCTATTGTTAACATTTTCCTTACATCTACACTCAATTGATGGATTCCAATTTTGAAATAACTGAATGATTCTACTGAGACATTAACCGCCATATTAAATTGGAATGTGTTGGTAGTAGATTTACTTGCTTGAGATAATGGAACCCCATTCAGCAAAACTCCTTCTGTACCTGAAGGGACATAAAAATCGGAACTAGTAACATTAGGTGCTTGCGGGACAAACAGGTAGATGATTATACCCAAGAGCGCAAGAATAATAATGGCAACTGTAATGATACAAGTGGACCTTTTCGTGAAACAGCAGCAATATTTTCTTGGTATAGGTTTTAGCAGAGTTTCATCAATGTCTTCTTTTAAAACTACCGTATCGGGTGAAAAAAAGTCTACTTGCTGCATACTTCTTTCACTGGGACGTGCGCTGTTTATCTTATTCCCAGATGGTGAATAAGGACCAGCGATACCATAAACGTTTCCAAAATCTTTAGTTCTACCGCTCGTTGAATTCCTCGAGTACTTTTGAGGAGTCTCTGGGGTTGAATATCTAGGTTGGGCGTAAAGCCTTTCAGTTTCTTGGCCTTCAACCGGCTGTGGGGTTGAAAAATCGTTATAACTCAAGTGCTTTTCTGAAACAGCCATTGTTGGAGTGTACGGTCTTTCGACATAATTTTGAGGCGATGAATATTCGTTGTAAGCCAACTGTTCTTGAGGGTAATCATAATACTGGTTTGGGTATTGGTACTGCCCTTCATAATTCTGATACCCATTTGGGTACTGCGCATATTGCTGACTGTACCTAGGGTAGTTGACGGCTTGGGGGTCATTGATATATGGTGAGTTTACAGGATCATATGTTGAATCTCTTGGCATACAATCTGGATTTACAACACCGCTCTCGACATTTGGCTGCAGTCTCTCCATTGTTTTTTGGATAGATTTGTTGTCCTTTAAAAATTCTGATACAGACTGCTGCTTGGACATTTTATACAAGATTTTTTTCTATTGATTTTCAAGCTGGTGAAACGCCTCAGCTTCACAATACGAGCTCACTAAACTTGAGGCGAGGCTGTTTATACAATTGCTTATTCCTTAAAAGATGAAATTAGCCAGTAACACCAAGGCGGTGACACCTACATTAATGAAACTGTGATTTTGATTTAGGCCGCACATTGCGGAAATTCCTTAGATCCATTGTCGCTATCCAGTGGATAGAAAGTCAATGTGTAATTTTGTTTTTTAACTTTTTGAGATACTTTTATCGTTCTTATTTGTCATACGCCTGTGGCGTTTTGCCTCACTTTTTGAGAGTGAAAGAACAAGAAAATCCTGCTTGTAGAGGAGCTGCAGCGTGCTAATCACTTGAAAGTCTGTATAATTAGCAGTGATATAATAGCTATTTATTTGTTAGGATGAGAGACTTCGATATGCTTATTAACATTAAACTTTCGTTTGTACACTAGATTAGAAATAAATTACATTTTTCACAAAAAGGACATTTTATATAGCGCAGGTTGTCAATTAATACAACCTGAAATGCCTTGGCTTTAGCGACCAAAGTTGAAGGTGCGGGGCTAATTGCAGGAGCAAGAGGAGTAGTTGGTGGTATCGGCTTTTTAATTTGATAGAGTTGAGATTGATATTCTTGATCACAATATTCCAGTAGCTGCGCAAAACTGGGAAGCATACGATTTGCAACTTTAGGCATGTCGCAGGATAGCTTTTTTGGAAAGAAAAAAATTCGCCTCAAATTCTGTTGCTGACTTTCCTTTTAAGAGACTTGATGTAAAATGAGTCAAGAGGATGGCAAGAGAAAATATCGAAAGTTAAGCCGGTATTAGATTAATAGAGTACTAACTGCTAGCGGAAATCATTTCCGCTGACTCAAAGTCTTCAATTATGCATACAGAGAGAATTCTTGAAATGTCACATTTTACAAGTTATAGGTATATTAAGTGGGCGAGGGCTTAATTATCCCACTCGATTTCAGACTGGGATTAACACCCATCCAAGACAATGGGCTAAACTGCCCATCGGCAGCAATATTAAATGTCCCATTTAAGTGTGCTTTGGTAATATTGAACGGTACTGTGCTAACCACAGTGTTCCTAGGACGAGTTTGGATGTTTTGAATGTATGACGGCGGTAAATAACCAGAATTCAACTGGACCTAAATTAGAAAAAAGGTACGGTGACATTCAAACTTGCAAAGGGGTAGCTGATATATGCAGGCGAGTATACAGAAATATTAACATACGCTGGTATAATATCAGAGTCAGTCAAAGTATAATACAAATCAGAAGATTCAAGTTTGGGTATTTGGGGAAGGACAAAGTAAAATACAATTCCAAGTACTATCAACCCACCTACAACTACAGAGCTAACAAGAAGTGTATTGTGGTACCAGTGTGTTCTTTTCACTGGTTTCTTGGTGTTTCTTGCAAAGCTATTGTAGTCTTCAGATACAAGTAGTACCGGCGAGAGGGATATAATTTCGATCGGTTCATCTGCTGGATCAATTGAAGTAGCAACAGTATCAATAGAAGATCGATCGCTAAGATCAGGAGCAGATTGATGTAAGGTGGGCTTCCTTTGTAATGTATCTGCACGATATTCTTGAGGTTTTGGAACCATTATTGAATTTGACTTTCCAATTTCAACGCCAGAGTTTTCGTCATTGATGGAGACCAAAGATTCATTATCGCATGATTTAAATGACTCGTTTAAGCTGATTGTATCCACTTTATTTTCATTCAACATCTTGTTTTGTTCTTGTTCCATGGAAAAAAATCATGGCTGCGGAACAAAAGATCATTTCGGGACCTTCAAAAGGGTACAAGCGCTGTAGAAGAAATAATGCAAACACAACTAGTAAGAAAATTATCACCAGTGAAATTAAACCTATTTTCATTTTATTAATTATATTCCAAGAAAAAGCTACACTCGCTTGTGAGCTGCAGTTATGTGCATCGTTAGCCCTGATCGTTTTTTAAATGCTAAATTAGTATAGAGTACCTTTAGGGCATTCGCTGCATTGAAAATGTTCTCCATAGTTTTGATGATCATTTTTCCAGGAAGTGCTAGCATGAGTCGATCCAAACTGCCTAGTCCATGTAGAATTATTAAAAGTAGCTGGTGCAAGCAATTGTTTTGTGCGATGGAGGTCAATCAAAGCATAAGCTGCCTCAAGGTCTTTTGCATCGTTGTGGGTATTGTTCATAAAGGAATTGATGCTAGGTAGTTTTGAATCAGTGCGCAATAGCTGTTTAATAGGAGGTAATTGAAAATCCATCTCGTTTAATTTGGGTGAAATGATTTTGAATCGTCTCACTTCAAGGGGCCTCCCTTGTGTGACATGCCAAATTGGGGCTCTGTAAGCGTTTCCTACCGAAAAGAATCCCAAACCTGAACTACTAGAGCGGAAAAGCGAATCCTTTCACATACTACTCTGTGCTACATTAGCTGCCAGCACTTTCCCGTGAGGATGGCCGAGAATTCTAAAATTTTCTGTGCTTACGGCAGGCAACCGTTAAGCCGCTGAAAGAAACAGGTGTGAGGCTGAAAAGCCGAACATAAAGAATTGCTCCACCTCATCCCCCAATCAACAATCAAGACGCCTTCATAAAATTCAAAACACAATTCTAATTAAAATAAATTTCAACTTTATTAGTTACTTGTCCAATCTACAATTAATACAAATTACCTGCAAATAGGGTTTCTGGCAACCATTTCCAAATCTAATTTGTGCCCAAAGAGTTCTCTGATATTATTCAATCCGTATTTGATCATTGTTGGACGCTCGGTAGAAAGACCCCAAGCAATAACACGAACATCTTCCGGAAGACCCATTGGCAGTAACATTTCAGGCCTGAACATCCCAGAGTTGCCGATTTCAACCCACTTGTTAAGCCCTTCGTGCCATGCAAAGATTTCCATACTTGGTTCAGTATAAGGGTTATATGCAGGTTTGAAACGTAGCTTGTCCATGCCCAATTTTTTACAGAAACCGTGCAATACACCGATTAAATCTCCCATGGTAACATTACGATCAGCAATAACACCTTCAATCTGGTGGAATTCTGCCAAATGGGTAGCATCTAGAGTTTCATTTCTGAATACCCTGTCGATTGAGAACCATTTAACTGGCTTAAATTCTTTTTGCTGAGCAAGTTGGTAAAGAAGGTTAGAGCTGATAGCCGTGGTATGGGTACGAAGCACCATCTTTTGCGCTTCCTTGATATCCCAGTTGTAATTATATCCAATAGATCCATATCCTCCTTCAGAATGTACTTTTTTCACCCTTTCGAGATATTCTCCTGGCAAATCATGGCACACAGCTGGCTCAGATAAGAAAAATGTATCATGTGCATCTCTAGCAGGATGTTGTTGCGGCTGGAACAAGGCATCAAAGTTCCAGAATGAAGATTCGACATATTTGTTTGTTGGCATTTCAGAGAAGCTGCATTAGCAAAAACATACCCCATTTCAAAGAAAATTTGCTTGAATTCATCTCTTACTTTTAAAAGCGGATGCAAATGACCCCTAGCAGGTGGTGCACCAACGGCTTCAAAATTGTATTTCTTGAAAGTCGCACTTTTCCAAGCACCTGAAAGCAACATATCAGCAGTGATATCTGTTTCTTCTTTGACAATTACTGTGCTGAATTTGACTCCTTTTGTCACTTTGTAAAATGTAACTTTTCTAATATTAACCAAAAATACAATGGTGAAATCAATTTTCTCTTCTTCAGTGCAGCAACAACCGACGCATCAGGATGCCCGCCAGTATTTTTGATTAGAGTTAAATCTATTTGAGATTGATCTTTAATTGAATCCACCTTGTGGTTAGGCTAGTCTTACAGCACGAATAATGTTGCCATTGGCAGTTTTGGAGATCCATTTGGCTTTGAATGCTGCCCCTTGACCAAACTTTGCGGCATTACCCACAATTTTCTGAATTAATATATAATTACGGTAATTTCAGGAATTGAAATACCTTCGCTTCCGGCTGGGATTGCATTGAAAACTCTTGCTTCGTGACTTCCAGTTTCGCTGATTTCACTTCCTTCTGCAGTCAATTCCCATATCTCTGTAACGAGGGATTCATAATCAACCATCTACATTAACGCAAGGTACTTCTCTACTTTTCAAAGCATTTAAAACTCCCAAAAATTCCAATTGGTTAATTGGGGTTTCTTTCCCATCAACTTGAATTGTAAGCCCGTCTGATGTTGGAATTTGCTGATTTTCATCTAGCAGCTTGAGGATTAAATCTTGATATTGCTGTCTTTCTTGAGCCATTTTTAGATTTGTAAAGCACTGCAAAATTTTTTATTCTTATCCAACACTAATGACTCAAATGATTATTTCCATATCGACGCTTTGCCACTCGCATTAGCAGAATAAATAATATTAAGTTGGGGGTGAAACTCATTTACTGCTGGAATCGCGGTCAAGTTATCATCTAATGACGCCAATCGCCGGCCTTGTTCATCGAATATATCAACAGATCTTTTCATATTTCCAATAACAAAACAATTCTCTGTGGTTGAAGGCTTCCATGTAGCTTTGAATTTTTGAACCCAACGACCTATGGTTAAACGGGGTTGTACCAGTGTTATTATTGTGCTTGACAGTTATATGCTGCGAAGCTTCAAACACATTTTTCCATATACCAACAGTATCGTCAAATGAAGTAGAAAGGAGATGTTTACCATTTGGATCCCAAAAAGCGCTATTCACAGATTTTTGATGTTTAAAAGAGTAAATGGCTTCATTCTCCTCTTTCAAATACCGCTGATCGTAAACTTGCACATAATTGTCCAACCCGCTCACACAAAAGTATTCAGGCTTCGTAGGGTTGAAATGTATCGTATTCAGCTTTTTTGCACTCACATCATATAGCCTGACTTGTTTTTCGCGACTATCTGCTCGTCCAACCTGACCTTGGTCGGTAGAAAACCACAACTGATTTAAAGTTTGATTTATAAATGTAATCATGGTTTCTTCTGGATGAACATAGACCTAAAATCAACCAAATCTTACCTCATCTATGATATTTTTCTCAACATCCAAAGATCGAATTGACCCATCCACCGAGCATGTGTAAATCTTTTTCAAATCATTATTGTCATACAGGATCTCGTAAATTGGAGAGACGTGCGGTTTAACAGAGTGAATAACAGGCTCAAAATCATCCTGGTCAATGTTAGCCAAAGTATGGTCTACATCCCAAAATATTAGATTTCCTTTCTTGTCACCGGCAACGGTCAGTAGTTTGGTTGAGGAAGGGTGAGGTGCTAGCGAGTATATCATATCTTTACACAGCTTTACTGTTCCAAATGGTATCTGATTCTTAAAGTCGCCATATTTCGACGGTATTGATTCTATCTTTTCATCAATATCTCCAATCATATCACCAATACCCATATCTTGAGGTAATTCAATTTTTCCTTCAATACGCTTCCTGCTTTGCTGCAGCTCCCTTTCTTTTTCCTGCATTTCATTTATCAATAATTCGGCTTCTTTCCCTTCAGGATCTTTTCCCAATGTCCGCAAAGATCTCCTTGTTGGTTCCAAAACAGCTCTTTTCGAAGGGGTGTTGGCCTTTCCAGAAGACTTACGCTTTTGTGGTGCCGCAGGCTCCAATTTGATTTTATTTAATCCTAATTCCGCTAGGAACTTGTTGTTATTTTCAATATTCTCTAGTCGTTTCAATTCATACTCTGACAGGGACATGCGGATTAGTGGAAAAATATTTCTTTTTATTATTAAATTAATTTCTATATTTTACAGCTTTGCCATCCCGCTTGGTTCTAGTTCTAATAGGTGAATGAATTTCTTTAATTATTTTATGTGGCTTCGTTGCTCTATTCTTTATCTTCTTCACGTTAGGCGAGGAAGATGGAGAGGGAGAGCTATTTCCAGAGGAAGACGAAGAACCAATAGTTCTCAAGAACCAGCCAGGCATTTCACCGAAATCCAACTGAAAAACTACTCCTGCTTCATAATCTTTTGAACCTCTAGGTGCAGACCGAATCGGAACAGATTTTCTTTTTTTTGGAGTAATATTATTCTGGTTGCAGAATAAAGATTTAGTTTCATGTTGAGTATCGGTAGAATGCTGGGAGTTCATTTTTCTGAAGAAAAATTAACGAGCGGAAGTTGGCTTTTATAGTCTGAACGTGATAAAGGGTGATTGTCACGCCTACAACAAATATTGGCCCCTGAGTGTATACAAGTACGCGAAGAATTCAAAACAAATTTCCATTTCCGCCGGAAGTTCGTATGCCGCCAGGATATACCAGTTGAATATCTGTCCACCAAAGTCAAGCATACTCTTGAATGATTTGCTAAAGTACACTAAAGGAATTTCCATATTTCAAAGTTGAAAGAACGAGCACATTGTGAAATAGCCTTTGGAGGTTTGTTCTGTGGGATAATTGTAGAATATATCCCTTCAACCAGATGTGTCCAGCAACGAGTATAAATTCTTTCCTGCTATTTCAAAATGACCTTTAAAACCAATTCCAAGTGAATCTGACTCTGTAACCAGCACCCTAACCGAATATCTAATCCTTGGAAACGTTTACATCTGTGAGCGCATCCCCCTAAATTGCCGTTAACCAAATAATGATTTATCCACCTCTTTTGCGTAACGAAACAAAGTGCATATACCAAAATACCCCTTGCTTACTGATAAATAGCGTCTCCCGTAACATTCCCCTTTAAGCTTGAAATGTCTACAACACAGCTACAACGCAACATGTAAGTTACTGGTTGGCTTTGTTAAATTTGGAATACTTTCGATTCAAAAGGGACCGGGGAGGGGATATTTGAAAACCGCCGCGTGGAATTTGGATCGACTATCCATAAAATCAGATAGTAAATCGCTTCCAGTAATAATAAATAGCTCTTTATATTACATATTAATTCTTTCTAAAGGATTCACGAACTAACTGTATTTCAAACTCTCTAGACAGATTTGTGGGAAATAAAGGCTTCTCAAAACTCGTTCTCAGCACAATGCTGAAAGGCTTGGTATATATACAATTCATTGCACCCCTATAGATCAGCGAATGATTACGAATCCATATCGATAACTTGGCATTGCAAAATATAATCCCCCATCACCTTGATATTGACATCGTCAAATATAAAGAAGATGTTGGGGTTTTGATCCTCTGGATCGATCAAGACTTGACCTTCTACGGTAAGACTGCCAAACATATTCTGGCTGAAAGGCTTTTTGGAATACGGTGTATTTCGCAGATTAGATAGTATTTCATATTTATCGCAAGAGTACAAAACTAAATTACAAATCAAATTGAATGAGCGCAACTAACATTTAGAAAAGTATTACTTGAGATAAAGTCTTTGGAGAACCAAATACTGTTTGAACTATGATTGCTGGATATCTAGATGAGTTATTATTACAGCAGGCTTTTGATGTAGGGCTGTTTGAGTCCAGACTCTCTCCCCTTTGAAGGTTCTTGTCTGATTCTGATTTTTAATTCTTGTTTCATTAAAATTTCTTGGGTCGTTTCCCTCCATAACAGTAGCGCGTGGCTTGTTTGATACGATTAGACAGTGGAAGAAAAGGGTTGCTTCGTCAACTATTGGTTGAAGTGGTACATTGCTATAAAGCGGGACTATTGCGGCGAACAAGTGCCAAATTTTTCCATTTAACCTGGGGTATGCATATTTCTTCCGTTTTTTCACGTTTTGCCCACAGCGGGAATTTCATCCCTTTGTCTAAAATCCTACACAACATCATTTACATACGCCAGATGAAGTTCAAATTGCACTGTCACATATCAGTTTAAAGAAATATTCGATTATAAAACATTAGAGTAATTTTCTAGGACCAGCTACTCGATATTTTAGATATCAGTTCAAACTGTGTATAAATTATCAGTTTCATCTTATACATGAAATGGCGGTCTATTCTTTACGCGTCTTTCAATGAGCAAGATAAAGAGAAAACCTATTGTGCCAACAGATGAACCTCCAGAATTGCCAAAAAGAAATACACTCGGCCATAGTATGTCTTATTCTTCATCGATAAGTTCAGATATGGATATTAGGCCTTCGTTACCGATCAGAAGTTCAACTTACTCAAAAACCTCACCTTCAAAACCTGAAGACGTGAAACGCTTAAATACATTCCTGTATACGCCAAAACGGCTTTTTCCTGGAGACCATATTAGGTACATAACTTATAATGCAGAACAAACACAATCACGCAATTTGATGCCAATCCACAAGTTGAAGATTTATTGATAAATTCCACTGGACTAAAGCGCTCTTCAACTCTCAAAGTATACCATTATTAATAAAGGATTTAAGGAGGCATGTTAGAGATCGCACTAAAAATCCAGATGACGCAGCATCAGTAGATTCTTCAAAATCAACTAGAGAGGACACAGCAAACAAAATCAAAAGCGCGTTTAACGAGCTAGAAATATTGAAGAGAAAAAATGACGAATTGGAGAAAAAATTGGCCAAGTATGGTAATTATTAGTTGATTAGAAATCAAACCAGAGCATAAAGAATCCAATATTAGTCATATCTGGAGCGAAATTGAAGTAAATTCTATTTAACAAGGAACTAACAAATTCCATGATGAAAGAGCTGAAGTTGTCTGAAGATAAAGTGCTCAGAGCAGATGAACCAAAGTCGGAAGATATAGCACAGAAATCGCAAGAACAATATTTGGTGGAGGATCAAGTGTCTCCCAAGGCAGAGACAGAGAAAATAGAGCAGGCTGTAAAAAAACAGGCATGGGATAGGCCTGTCAAATCAGCAAAAGTGCAAGACAGTACAGAAACGCTAGATGTTCAAGATCCGGACTTGTCCTCCCAGTTCCATTCCGATATGCTAAAGATGATGTCTAACTTTGGTTTCTAATAAATCACTGTAAGCAATATTGAGCGTCCGGATTTTCTAAAGATCTTTTTACAATCTGCAAAATGTCCACCTTTGGCAAAGCAGCGGTTAAAAGATTTACAGAAACCAGTAATAAAAATTTAACGTCAGTATCAGAAACACCAGGACCAACAGCCTATTCTGTAGATCAATCATCGATAGTAAACAGTGATCCAAACAAACACTTTGGATTCCTTGAAAAAAAGGAGCGGTTCAAGGAGCTGATAAAAGAGCAAGCCAATCCAGAAGATACTGATTACGCAAGTGAGACATCGGAAATCAAACCAACGGTTCGAAAGGTTAGTGGTGGCGAGAGCGAACTATTAGCAAAATTCAAAACCAAGGTGATTTAGATCTAATATTAGATGATCAAGTTGGAAGAGCAATTTGAACGGAAGTTTCAAACAAAAGAAAAAGAGTTGTCACAGCTTCAAAATAAACTAAACAAGATTGAGGTCCAATATCGGACAGTTGTGGAGGAAAAAAGTCAATTCCAATCCGCTGCACTTGTGAAAGATAAGCAATTAATGGAAGTCAATAGGAAATTAACCTTGTTACAATCAAAGGTACACTGAATTAATTGCAGTTGGACAAAGAAGAGAAAATATTTACACACTTTAACGAAAAGGTCGCTAAAACCGATGTTCTACAACGTAAAGTTGAGGAATTGGAGAAACTTCAGGGAAAGCAAAAGTTACTCGCTGATCGCAAGTTTTTGCAAGAAAATGAGTCACTTTGCAATGATCTACAAAAATACAAGTCTAAATTAGAACTGTTGGAAAGCGAAAAGTATAAACTTGACTTGTCTGTATCCCAACTCCAGCAAGAAAAGAGTTCGCTGAAAAGTAAACTTTCTGCATTGCAAACCACGTATGAAAATGCAAAGGAGAGTTGGAAAACAACTGAAGACAAATTCAAAGAAGAATACCGTGAAATGAAAAAAAGAGTGGTGAGTGAAACCGATAAACGAGACTCTATGCAAAAAGAATTCTCAGAGGCACTATTAGTCGAACAAAAGAAGTTGCGCGATGTGGAAAAACGAGTAGAAGCCTTAAAGACATCCAACGAAGCCCAAAAGAATGCATATTTAGCGCGCATTCAAAACCTTGAAACTGATTTGGACATTACAGAAAGAGCTCTCTCTACGAAAGAAGACCACTTATCTGCTATGGCTGAAGAACTGGAAGTTCTAAAGCAAACAATTACTAAACGTAAATTCGAATATGAAAACCAAATCAACTTGCTGAAAAATCTGGTAGCCGAAAAAGATCGTGATCTTGAATCTCAAAGTCAGCAGATTGCCGAAAGATTGAAGAAAATTCAAACTGAAAAGTTGGAACTAGAGGCTCAAAAGGAAAACGATGCTGATAAATTTGAAAAGACAATCTTATCCCTTCAAAGTACCATACAGCAATATCAGGCTGAACAAAATTCATCGAAAAAGGATTATCAATTTCAAATTAAGAACTACGAACAACAAATTGCAAATCTTAAACAAGAAATTACAGCTAATAATCAAGAATTACAATTACAAAGTGATAATGCCACCAAACTCAGGGTTGAATTGCTAAAGTACGAAAAAATGATCAAAGAGCACCAAAGGTCATCCGAAAGTACCGTCAATGAGTTAAAGTCGCAATTAGTTACTTTGCACGAGGAGTACAAACAGCTTTCAAATAACAAATCGACTGAAAATGAAATTCATAGTAAAGAATTATTCACTTTACGATCAGAAATCGATAGAATCAGTAACGATTTTGAAGCAAAGACTGCAGTTATGGAGCAAGATAACAGAGAGTTAACTGAAAAATGTTCATTGTTAGAAAAAGAACATCAAAGCCTCAAAAACGAATATGAGCATGAACTATTTGTAGTAGAAGAGAAGTTAGCACTGAAGAACACTCATCTAGAAGAGATGAATTCAAAATATGAAAATTTAATTGATGAAAATAGTGTTATGTGCCAAAATTTTGAAAAACAAGTATCAAATCTAAAACAAACCATTGATAACCTTTTGGCTGAATTAAAGGGTAAAGAGCAAGATCTTGCAGAAAGCAACCGTGTAGCCCAATCTGAAATGGAAAATCTTAATCATACAATTAGCCAAATGAAAAAAGCATCGCAACAGACTCAAGAACACGCAAATTTGGAATTGGATGAATGCAGAAAAGAAATTGAAAAACTTCGCATCGAAAACGAATCTTTGAACCAAAAGTGTGTTTCAAAAGATGAAGCTTTGGCAATCTCATGCAAAGACCGTGAAGCCGAGCGTGCCAAAATGCAGAAAAATTGTGATTCGTTGGTGGAGAAAATCAGATCCAGAGACGATATTATTTCTGGGAGGGACCAGAAAATTAGTGAATTAACTAGTGAAATCTCTACATTGAAACAATCGAGACAATTAACTGAGATCAATCACAAAAAAGCTCTAGAAGAAAGTGAAAGGCTTTTAAAAGAAAAAGACGGCTATGCCCAGAGCCTGTTCAAGAAAATTGAAAGACTGGAAAAAGAACTACAAGATGAAAAATCAAGTCAAGACGACAAGGATGTAAAAATGGCAATGTTGCGTAAAGAATTATCAATTTCCCAGGGTGAAGTGAAGGAATTGTCTGAGCAGAATTCGCTACTAGAAACAAAGGTTGCTAAACTGGAGCACTCAGTTGAAGACCAGCGGGATAGACTTTTGCAGTTAGAATCAATTTGTGCTAGTTTAGAATCTTCAAAAGAAATCGAACACAGAAATTATATGACCGCCGTACAGCAACTAAAACAAATGGAAATCTCTCAACAAGATCTGACTGCTCAACTTTTGGACTGTCAAGACGCCTTTGAAAAGACTAAAGAATCTTTGCTTGTCGCAAAAGCAAAATTGAAAGAGTCCAGTGAGGAAAACTCTGAGCTTGTCAGTAAAGTAGAAAACTTGGACAGCTCCCTCAGTAAAACTGAAAAGGAATTGAATGACTGCAAGACAACTTTACAAGAAACCATTGAAGAATTGAATTCTACCTCCGAATCCAAAAAGGTTGCGCAAAAATCTTTACATGAAACTCAAAGAGAATTGGAAGATGCCTTTTCGGCAAATGAATATGCAAATAATGAAATTAGTCAACTAAAGCAAAAGGAAAAGAAGTTGGAAGCCAAACTATCCGCTTTGGAAAATCAGGTACTATCTGAAGGCGAAATGATGCAATCGACAAAGAAAGAGTTGGAATTAACAAAGACCGAGCTGTCTGGAAAGAGCGAGTCCGTTGATCGATTGAATACACAACTCGGCCAAATGAAGCAAGAATTATCCAAATTCAAAGAAAGCTATCATAAAAACATGGAACAACTTCAAGATGCTAACACCTGCATTGCTCGAAATTCAGATGAAATTACTAATTTGAAGGTTCAACTGCAGAAAGAGAGCCAAAGAAAACAGGAGCTAAAAGACCGATTAGAAAGTAGCGAAGCTAGCTTACAAGATCATATTGTAAAGCTGTCCAAGTACGAGTCCGAATTGAAAGATTTAAAGCATCGCAATTTGGAATTGTTAGGCTCTCTAGCCGATCGAACTGAGGAGCTGAAGAATTGCCAGGGAACTCTTCAATCTGAAGTATCGGAAAAGAACTTATGTCTATCTAAATCTAGAAGATTAGATGAACAGTGCAAACAATTGCAAACTAGAGTTGCCGAGTTAGAGGATCGAAATAGATCGCTGAACGCTGATTGTAGTAACTTGTCATCAGAGTTGCAGTCCTCTGTTGAAAGCAAGCAACGCGAAATTCAGAGACTAGAAAACAAGCTCATGGCAGTCGAACAGCAGTCCGAAGAAGTTCAAAAAAGCTACTCTGATTTGTTAAAGCAGCATAATCACGAAAAGTTTAAATCAGAGAACCTAATTAATGAATTGCAGGAACTTGTGAAATCAAGAGACTCTAAATTGAAAGGCTGTGAAGAGAAGATTGAAGCTTTGACTGAGCTTAGCAACCTTCGTACTCAAGAACAGGAACAGCTATCCGCAGCACATGAATTAACAATTAAAAAACTAAATGACAAATTCCACTCTGAAAAGGAAGATATTCAAAAAAAGTACGCAGCGCAGTTACATAACCAGAAATTGGAGTATTTCAAAGAAAAATCTGATTTAGAAGAAAAGTTGAAGCTGTTGGAAAATCAAAGGTATCAGATAGAGGAGAAGCTGGAAGATTATACCAGCAAGCTCAACAATTTGTCTCTTGAATTCAATGAAATGACAGAGGTGAAGAACAACAGTGACTTGGAAATCGCGCAATTAACTGCTCAGGTTCAAAGTATTGCTGCCGAAAAAGCTACCGTAGAACGCGAACTGGTTCATGTGAAAGATTTGTATAGTGAATACAGAAACAAAGTTGAAAAAATTGAACATGACTCTCAAAAGCAACTGCGAGAAGTCCAAGAACTACGAGCTAAATTGTCACATGAGTCTGAATTGAAAGCGATGGCGCAAAATGACTACACTGAACTTCGTGAAACTTTCAAGGTTAAATTTAATGATCTTCATGAACTGAACAAAACTTTAGAAAAAGAAAAGGTTATGCTTTCAAAGAAATTTGATGCAGATCTGCAAAAACTATCTGAACGTCTTGCCGAAAAGACTACAGAAATGCAACAACTTGAAATGCAATTGGGAACTGCGACTGGTGCAAATGAACGGTTCGAACTTAAACTTTCAAATGAAATAAGTTCAAGAGAAATGAAAATCAAGCAAATGGAAGGAAAGTTAACCGAAAAATTGAAAGAGAATGAAAAGTTGGCCGCCTCAATTGCCAATTTAATGAAAGAAAAGGAAGCCATACAAAACAATATGAACTCTGACCTCAAGAAAGAGGTTGAAAAACATGCTGAAACCCTAAAGAGACGTGCCGATGCTGAGAAGCACGAGCTAGGGCTAGTTATTGAAGAGTTGAAGGCTGCTGAAACTTCAAAGAATGCAGAGATCGCCAGGTAAGTTTTTTTAACGAAAAGATTGAATAGTCAGCTGCTTACTACCATGAATGATCTCGAAACCCTTAAAGATTCACATAAAAATCAACTAGAGAAATTTAAACAGTTAGGGAAGCTGACTGCGCAAGAAATTCAACAGGTAGCATCTGAAAAAGCCTCTCTCTATGGCCACACCAACGTTAATCAAAAAATTAAACATCTTCAAAAGATTTCAGAGGAAAACTTGAAACTGAAAGCAGTAATTTTCAATTAAAATTAGGAAAAGATACAACTGGAGAGAGACCGAGATTTGTACAGAAGAAGAGCTTTAAATTTAGAGCGAGAAATTGAAGCCCAAAGATCCCTCGGACCTAATGAAAAGACCATTTCTCGTGTTGCTAGGAACTTTAAAACCCGGCCGCCATTAAAAGAAGAGGAAATAGCTGTTGTGGAAGAGAAGGAAAATGTGTTAACGCAATTAGGAGCGGCAAGTGGAGGAGTAAGTTTTATGATTGAATGAATAATTGATTTCGTTTATTATTTTAAACTTTTACAGATAAATCCGGGCCATTCCATTCTGGAACGATTTGATACGGATTGATTTGCTTATGGGAAAGATAGTAGTGCTTCTTGATGTGTTCCATGTCAACAGTTTCGGCGATTCCAGGCATTTGATAAATGGTTCTGGCCCACTTCAAAATGGCAGGATAGTTATCGGAAATGGTTTTTTGATTGCATTTAAAATGAGTATGATATACAGGATCAAACCTGACGATTGTTGTGAACAATCTAATGTCAGCCTCAGTGAAAACATTCCCAACCAAGAATTTGGTCTTTGACAAGATTTCTTCAACACGATCCATAGAGGCAAACAATTGATTGACATTTTTAGAGTAAGCTTGTTGAGTTGTTGCGAAGCCGGATTTGTATACACCATTATTGATAGTATCGTAGATCCAGCCGTTAATTTCATCGATTTGATGCTTGAGATTGTCCGGGTAGTAAGTAACTCCTGGGTTGGAGCTCCATTCATCAAATTCAGAATTGAACATTCGAATAATTTCGGATGATTCATTGTTTACAATGGTAGAAGTTTCCTTATCCCACAACACCGGAACAGTGAATCTTCCAGTATAACCAGGGGTTCTAAGATAAAGCTCACGAATGTATTCCGCTCCATTGACAGTGTCTAATGTTGCCCCTCGAGTAACAGATGGATCACTGAATTTCCATCCATGTTCCCCCATATAATAGTCTACAACAGATACACTGATAATAGATTCAAGACCTTTGAGTTTACGAGCAATCAAAGTACGATGTGCCCACTATAGTTAGCCAAAGAATACTGGACAAGCAAGCGAAACGTAAAGATGGTAACGATTCGCAGCAGGAGGATATTGTTGGCCCTTGGCGATAATATTGCGAAACGAAGAAATCTGTCGCTTGAACTCGCCGTCTTCACTGGCCCATTTCAAGATACTTGGAAGTTGAGTTGTCATTTTTCTTTGAAACTTGGAGAACATAATTTTTCCACCTCATGGAACACCATTAATCTGTGAACGTGAACTTGATAAGTCAGAGTATCAATGAATTGAGATATCTGTCCGTTGATGAATGCCAAACTAAATACTTCAGATGGCGATTTTGATAAAATTGCTACTGATACGATTATAGTTCTGCTAGTCCCATTCTTACCGGGAAATACTGAGCATTTATCGGTGCATTTCAGTATTTGATTTCGCAAGTATTTGTTTGGAGATTTGCATCTGCTTTTTGCACATGATCTCGAAAAGCACTAAAGGTATGTATTCATTTTCAACTTCATGAAGAGCAAATCTAACGATAGAGTCGCTTTCCGCTTCATTGAGGATACTCATCCTTGCCTTGATTTCAGTTTTGGCTTGTTCCAGTCGTTTATTTTCTGTGTTGCGATTCGAATCTATAATTCACGAATTTGATCCATGGTTTAATTACCGAACAACTATTCAATTAGTGGAGAACGGATATTATGATTTTGCAAATTGGTTTGATGAATTATCTTGGTATCCGCTTGGCAGAGTTGTGGGTGGAACAGTTTACCCCGGCATTATGGTAACCGCAGGTTTATTTCACTGGATTGTCAACAACCTAAACTTCCCGGTTCATATCAGGGAAGTTTGTGTTTTTTTAGCACCAGTTTTTTCTGCATTTACAGCTGTCGCAACTTACTTGTTGACTAAAGAACTAAAAAATCCATCGGCTGGCTTGTTTGCTGCTGCATTTATTGGTATTGCGCCTGGATATATCTCAAGATCAGTTGCTGGATCGTACGATAACGAAGGTATTGCAATTTTCTTGCTTGTATTTACATTCTATTTGTGGATTAAAGCATTAAAAGTTGGTTCTGCTTTTTACGGTACTCTGGCTGCACTATTTTACTTTTATATGGTCTCAGCGTGGGGAGGTTACGTTTTCATCATTAACTTGATTCCTCTTCATGCATTCTGTTTAATTCTGATGGGCAGATTCTCCACCAGGCTATATATTTCGTACTCTACTTTTTATGTCACCGGAACTCTTGCTTCTATGACCATTCCGTTTGTTGGCTTCCAGCCACTCAGAACTAGTGAACATATGGCTGCCTTTGGTAAATTCTGTCCTGATTTTAGGTGTCTTTGGATTATTGCAAATTTTGGCTTTTTGCGAAATGCTTAGAAGTCACTTGTCTGCAAATGAATTCAAGTCATTATTCCAAGTATTCATCATTACAGTTGCCGTCGGTGGTCTTGCTGCTATTGTCGGGTTAACTTATGCAGGTTTAATTGCTCCATTTACTGGCCGTTTCTATTCATTGTGGGACACCGGATATGCCAAAATTCACATTCCAATTATTGCTTCAGTATCTGAACACCAGCCAACTGCCTGGCCATCATTCTTTTTCGATTTACAACTGCTAGTTGCTGTATTCCCGGCTGGACTATACTTTTGCTTTAAGGAGCTAAAGGACGAGCACGTATTTGTTTTGGTATACGGATTGTTTGCTTCCTATTTCGCCGGTGTGATGGTTCGTTTGATGCTGACTTTAACTCCAATTGTTTGTGTTGCCGCAGCTATTGCTTTCACTACACTGTTTGATACTTATTTTGCAGATAACTCTGCAATTGCAGTAAACGAAGATGAAATTGGAAAAGAGGAGACCAAAGATAAGGAAACTGATACTAAGACTCCAAGTAAAAAGGGTAAAAAGGAAGAAAAGAAGCCAGCGAAAGAAAAGGAAGTACCATATGGATTGAAAATCTCTTCTTTACGTTTGGTTATTGTTATCCCATTCTTTGTAGTTTTGGCAATGTTTGCTTGGCATTGTACTTATGTCACTTCAAGTGCATATTCTTCCCCATCAGTTGTGTTGGCATCAACCAATAGAGACGGATCCATGCATATCATTGATGATTTCCGCGAAGCCTACTTTTGGTTAAGACAAAATGTAATAGAATTGTTAATTATAGACCGATGAGAAGGCCAAGATTGCTTCGTGGTGGGATTATGGATACCAAATTACTGGAATGTCCAACCGTACAACCCTTGTGGATAACAATACTTGGAATAATACACATATTGCCACTGTTGGTAAAATCATGTCTTGCTCAGAAGAGGTTTCCTACGAAGTCATGCAAAAACTGGATGTCGATTATCTTTTGGTCATTTTTGGAGGCTTGATCGGATACTCTGGGGATGATATCAACAAGTTCCTTTGGATGATTAGAATTGGGGAAGGTGTTTTCCCTAACGACATTTCCGAAAGAAAATTCTTCAATGAAAGAGGAGAATATGCTGTTGGGGCTACTGCTACCAAGACCATGAAAGAATCGCTAATGTATAAAATGACGTACTACAGATTTGCAGAGTTATTTGGAGGTAGAGGTGCAAGGGATAACGTCAGAGGTCAAGAAATTCCATCCACTCCAATCAAGCTTTCTACTATCGAAGAAGCGTATACTACTGAAAATATGATTGTTCGTATATATCAAGTCAAGAAACCTGATAACATCGGAAGACCATTATCTGTTGCTTCATCCTTTGGGAAAAAGAGAAAGAGAAAGGCTAATCGTTCACAATAAAAATATTTGTCAATGGGTTTGAAAATTTTTGAATTTACATGCACGATTCAACAGTGAAAGGAATTGAATTTGCAACTAAATCGTCAGGGAAAGACCTACGCATATTAATTGGTAATCGCTTCCTAACAAGTCCATACTCGCTGGAATTCCCCAATTGTAAACCTGCTTGTTGAAGGTGCACGAAACACTTTATTGGAAAGCGGTGTATCGCCTGAAAATATTGTTCTTCATAATGTTCCAGGTGCTTACGAGCTTCCATTTGCTACTCAAAAACTGTTAAAGAAGAGTGCAAATTCTTCCCAGCCTTTTGATGCAGCCATTTCAATTGGTGTCTTAATTAAAGGATCTACTATGCACTTTGAATATATCGCAGATGCAACATCCCAGGGACTTATGAGAGTTGGATTGGATCTTGGAATTCCTGTTGTGTTTGGTGTACTCACCTGCCTTACTGAAGAGCAAGCATTTGTTCGTGCAGGAGACGCTTCTAAAGGATCCAACGCCCATAATCATGGTATAGATTGGGCCCACACTGCTATTGAAATGGCCACTTTGGGTTAAACCCAGTGCCATTGTTCCCACCAAATAAAACTCGAGCAATTTACATTTTGCGCAGTATTATGCATTCCAAAAGGGTTACAAAGCCATTGCCAAATGAATTGATAGAGGCAATATTGAAGAAAGTACCACAGTCAAAACTTGTCGATACCATGTGTGTCAGTAAATCCTGGCACGCAACATCATCCAGAATCCTCTATTCGAAAATAAAATTCACAAGCTTGGATCAAAGAGAAAGGTTTTTTAATTGTTTGCAGAATATGGGTAGCTACAAACGAAGTGGAGGTTCCCGTGCAGCATCAGCAACTAGATATTCGCCTACGAAAATGTCACCGACCAAACACGATCCTTCAATGCCACCTCCAGTAGTATTGCGCAGGAGAAGCTCTCTCAGGTCGCATACAGTTGCCCCAATGGCAAAATTGATCAGATGTTTAGATTTTGGACTCGCACCAAACTCATTAACAAAATCAGAACCAAATTTACCAATTGCCAAGCCAGTTTTAGCTACTCCTAAAACACCAAGTTTGCCATTGTCTGCACTATCACTAGATTCTCCAATTCCATTTAGCTCAGAAAGACGAACATCCACGACTGTGCCACCAAAATACTCGCAGTCGTTGCCATCCTCGTCCAGGTTGGAGAAAATCAGAGAAAAGCCAGGTCTATATATCGAAACTGAAAATCAAGTCGTTAAAAAGGAAGAATTAAAATCACCTTATGGTTCGTGGAGTCACAGATTTGTTTCGCCATTGCTACCAATTGTAGGACAGCTTATACCACATCTCAAGGAGTTATCGCTTAAAGGATGCCATGTAAATGCTAGTGATTTTACTATCCTATTGGAATCCCTCACCCAACTTGAAAAATTGGATGTCTCGTACTCTACTTTGAAAACACAAGGACTTGCTCAAATCTCTAGATTCTGTAGACATAAGCTGGTACATTTGGATGTTAGCGGAATCTTTAAATTGGGAAGGAACAAGAGTGATACCATCTTGGATATTAGCGCATATTGTACTGGATTAAAGAAAATTGTTGCTTTGGACTGTCCCGAAATCTTTGATGATATTTTGGAGGATTGCAAAGCGCTTTGTCAAAACAGGATTGAATTTGTTACTGGATCATCAGCTGAATAAAAATTTATTATTCTAGCCAATCTACTGCTGAAGTAACTGCATCGAGAGGTAGCCCAGATCTGAGTATGTGCTTGTACTGAATTTTCTGCTCCTGAGGTAATACCATTCCCAGCTGTAGCCCCACTGGTACCTTGTGCTTGTCTTTTCCTTCTGGAATCAACCTGAATATTGAGTTTACAATCGTGTGGAAAATTTGATGAATGGATTCTAGATCATCAGTAACACTAGATTTAATATGGCCTACCTGGTTTCAAAGTACTCCATTTCATATATCTGCGCGAATTCAGAAGCGTCCTCATAAAGTATAACCCTTCTACCAGGCTGGTCAATCTTGTTTCCAATCAGAAATGAACGAAAACAGCAATAGTCGTTCCCTAATGCTTTCATCCCTTCAATCCAAGGGGATAGTTCCTCAAGGGCGGTCTTTCTAGTTACTATCTTAGCACTTGGTTACCATCAATAAAAAATATTGTAGCAGCCAATCCAGAGATATATCGAGTCGTTTGAGGTATTTCTGCTGGGTCATCTGGTGCGTTCCAGTATTCTACACGTATCGTATTATGTCCGATGGCGTACATTTTAGGAATAATATCAATTCTACTCTTTGGTTTCTCCACGTCTCGTTGGATCTCTTTTTGAAGGATCATTTCCTTATCACACTCAAGTGAACCTACAATAGCTACACAAAAATTGGCATCTATATGAGTGATATCCTGGACAGATTTTGCTAGGGTAGGTAAAGATTTTTGAAAGAAAGCTGACCCGATTTTTCCAAGTTCCATTTTTTCAAAAGTTTAAATGGAACCGTGGCTCTCGATAAAAGAAAGCTTCAAGGCTGAAATTACTAGTGTATTTTGATTAACAAGGTCCTATTATCTCACTTGAGCGGATCAAGGATCACAATACTGCAAATATTGATCGCTACAAAGACTTGAATTTACAAGCACAAGGTTTAGTGCTGCAGGCAAACGAGCTTCACCAGCTGTGTAATATTACTTTAATTAGATGAAAAAATCAATCAGTCATTTAGTCAGTTGGACCACATAGAACAATCGATCTCAAGCTTTGAGAAGATAGTAGCAGAAATGGAAGAATATGTAAATGAGTTGAAATAAATATGCCATATTTTATGTACTTTTCAGTGTGAAAATTTGATTACGTAAGCTGCTGCAAATCCTGGATGCTTTTCTATTCTAACGCTCAAGACTGCAATCGTTGAAAAGATATTTATTCTATTACTATTTCTTCAGCTGTATTCAATAATACCATCGTTCGGAAAATACTTTTCAGCCAATCAATAACCGTGGCGCATGTATTTTCTTTTGGCAGAGAAAAAAGAGAAGTGGTTCATAGAAGGTTTACTTTTTAAAAAAATGGCAGGTAGACATTCAAGGTAACAATTAGGAAAAAAGAAGTGGTCCAAAGGACGTGTAAAGGACAAGGCAAACAACGCAGTTGTCTTTGATAAACCAACTTACGACAGACTTTTCAAGGAAGTCCCAACATACAAGCTCGTCACTCCATCCATTCTTGTCGATCGTCTTCGTCTTAACGGATCCGTAGCCCGTGCTGCTATCAAGGAACTTGAAAAGCAAGGAATTATCAAGGCTGTCACCTTACACGGTGCTCAAAAGATCTACACCCGTGCTACCAAGGTAGTTGTATTTATTAAACTTTAGGCTGAAGATGAAGCTCCTGCTGAAGAATAAGCTTTTGTAATATCAATAAACTTATCACAATTAAATCAGGGTAAAATTATATTTGGATGGTGGATTTGTTTTGGAGCTGATTTTGTGAAGGAAAATTGAGTTGAATTGATTCAGAAATGAATTAATGGAGAAAATCGGAATGGTTTGAGAGTTTTTGAGAATTCATTCGTCGCAGCAGCCTGCTGCTCGTTGGAGCGAAAGTTCTAGTGGCAGATAAACGCTACTTGCTGTAGTTGAATATTTTTCCAAAGTTTTTTTGAAATCTGTATGACAAGTGAAATCAACAAGCAGGCAGCTCTTGAAGAAGCGAAAAATATAATTGTTCAAAATATTGAGCCAAAGAAACGCAAGTATACCAAAAGTAATTTCTTTCTTATCTAGGGGCAAAGCTCCAAGAGAATCAAGATCCGGCTGAAGTTAAACCAAAGCGCAAGTACAACAAAGGCAAGTGCACTCTAATTATAGCACCAAAAGATCCAAATTTACCTCCTAAAGAAAAGAAAACTGTAATTATCTGTAATATTAGAGGGCAGAAAGGATTAGGGATGGAGATCCCATTAGAAAGTATACAAAGAAAGCAAAGAACGAATCGCCAGCACCAACCTGGCCCGTTTTTGATCCAGAAGTAGTTGCACAATTTTCAAAGTTATATCCAGATCCGTTACCAACTGTGCCAACGCATACCCATTCTAATACTGGAATTGCGTTTATAAACGAGGCAAATCCGCTTGTTCACGTTGATGATTCAAATATCAGGGACAGAGGTAAAAGCCCACTAATACAGTTGCTGTAACTGGAATGGCACTTTCACCGGATGGATCATTTTTGGCTACATTCTGTAACGCAGGAACGGCTTTTATTTGGGATATGAATACCTTTGAGAAACTGCAGTGCCTCAAAGATGAAAAGGAAGCAAATATTGATGAGTTTTACACCGGATGTTGGACGTTTGATTCTAAAAACATTATCATTGGAGGAAAATTGAAGGACAGACAAAGATGGTCTGAGCCAGATGATGATAATCATATTTTGCCGTGCCCACTAAAAGTATTCCAAGTTGTTGAAGGAAGTGTTATCCAAACATTCCATGGTCATTTTGAGGAAGTATTGTCCACTAAGCTAATAGAATTCAAAGGGAATCAGTATTTGCTGTCGACTAGTCAGGACGGGTACATAATCAGCTGGAAAATTGATCCCAATTTCAAGTACTTTTCGGCTAACAAGGGAACCTCCTGAAAAGAAACAACTTACCGACGGCTATACATGTATGGCATTTACAACCTCGTTTTTGCCAAACACCGGAAACAAGTATTTCATTGCTTCATGCGACGATAGTATTAGATTATACGATTTTGAAGAGTCAAGAGTATTCTTTGTTTAACTTAGTTGTTGCAAACATTCCCAAATATCTTTTCGTGCTATTGCGATTTCAGCACTTTTCTAAATTGCTTAGACTATGAACCTAGTCCATCTTGGGATCAATTTTCAGAAGAAAACCCAATGTTTTCATTCTTAATTTGTCGTGGAGTTGAAGTGCTGGATGGCGAAGATGAAACGATTAGTAATACTTATCTAATCACTTAGATACAATCCCAAATTCAGTGATCTTGTATAAACTCATTTATCCCGCAAAGAAAGGAGATAAATTCCAACTGGAACAAGTCCGAAAGTTCGAACATTCCGAGTACAGATCAAACTCGTGGCTGGTTAAATTAGCAACGAATGGCCGCTACGTTGCGGCTCCAACTTATGATGGTAGTATATTATTATTCCATCTCCTAACTGGGCAGGTTGTTGGCATACTGCGAGACCACCAAGGTAATCTATTGTAATGTAGAAATTGAACTGAGAGATGTGCTGTTTCACCCAACGAAAAAGCTGTTTTTATCTTGTGGAGATGACGGTATAGTTCATGTTTATTCGCAAGATCCAAAGGTGAATGCTACAACTTGCATGGACGATAATTCAAGTGTTGAATTTTAATATAATATTGCCGTAATTTCAAAACAATTTTACGATTTTATAACTCCAAAGCAGGATAAAAACTATGTAGATTAATGTTAGGGTGTATATAATTTCGCAAAATGTAATATCCAGTGTGACCTCCAATTCTCCGCTGGTGAAAGCGCGGTGAATAGCATCACGCGTATATTTATAATCACCATTAACACTTCGCGTTAAAATAAATTTTAGATATATGACTAGTAGAGAACCTGAAATTCCAGCACCGCAAGCGCAACCAAATATCTCGGATTTTACAACCTTACAACATGAATTTAATTCAGTTGGGGTTGGCAGCACATTTCATCCTTCAACTCATAGACTGAGACAAGCAGCAGCTCAAGCATTAGCAAGATCGCATCATAATAGATCAGGTAGAATACAAATTCAACAGATTTCTCCTAGAAGAGCAAGCTCTTCAGGTGGGGCAGTCAATCCTTCAATTCACCCACAATTTAGAAGCAAGACCGTTTGTAATCTTTATTGTAGCCATTGCGAGTCTCGACTATGCGAAAGAGGAATGCGAGCTATTTTACTAGGAAATACCTCTGTTGAATTATACTCGACTGACCGGCCGCCATTTGGCGTCGCTCTGGTTGATAAAGATTATTTTACCAAGAATTGTTCGTAATAGCTGTGCTTAATGTAGATGCAGAATTCGCGATGCTGCTTGTTTAGGGTGTGGAAATGTTGTTGGATACCATGTAACTCATCCGTGCGATAGGTGCCTAGATTCGTGTAATAACGGTATGTATTTATTAATCAAGGCCACTTTTGGATGTTTTTGAGTGATGCCGTTTGGTCAAAAGATAGATTAGAAAAAAGTGGAAATAGCATCCTCAAATGGTCTTCACTCGCTGGAGCAGATGATGCATTAGACCATGGATCTCATACAGAAAAGGAATATAACGCCCTTTGTCGTTAACTAATTTATTCAAAATGAATAAATCTTCAAAACTCTATTCTTTTATTGAATCTTCATTTACTTTTTCTGTATCTGAATCTGTACGTTCTGTCTTGGATGATAGTATCTGCACAACTCTCTTCATCGCCTTAATTCCGTTTTGGGAATTCAAGTAGTCATTGTTATCGGGTATTACACCAGCAGCAAATTTCACTTTAGCTCCAATAATAGCGTCATCTGTTAGAGCAAAATGTCTGATATGATGTACGAGCAGTGCATTTGACTCCCTGTCACCTTCAATTTTGTTCTGATATGAGGTCAGCCTAAAAGTTTCCAGTTCAGCACATATTGAAAACATATTGTAATATTTCTGAAAATTGATTTTGCGAGTCACTTCTGAAGTTTCTTCATCATCTAAATTAGCCGGCGAATTGTTATATATATAGATCAAATCCGAAAAGTACGGAACTAGGTTAAAAAATTGTACCCAAAAATGGAATTGCAGGAGGATTGGTGCTCGTTATTGAATCCCAGTATTCCTGATAACCATTTGTAAAATCCATCAATTGATTAATTTCTCTGAATATATCCAAGTATTTGGTAGGTAGGGCCTTTGATTAATACAGAGTACCTCCCAAGCATGCGACCATATGAGTACAGAAGGACGCTTTAAGCCATACACAATAGCAAAGGCACTGTTGTAATTTCCTAGCTCTAAACAATTGCGCGCAATTTTCAGCAATATCTTTAATGCAGCTGTTTTCTTTTTTGTACTATCTTCTTTTAAAACCACCGTTGCGACATAAGCAACCAACTAGAATTATGAACAACTTACAGTTCTGAACCAAGCGCAATAATCCAGTAAGGTTTTTAGTGGTAGATTGTATCCGCCACCAGCAATATCAGCAGGGACAGCTAATAGTTGTAAATATGTGTCGGGTTTAACTTGTCTGAAGAGGTAATGCTCAACCATCGTTAAATTGTCAGAAAATACATACGGTTCCCATTCAAATATCAGCGGTCGTGAAAAATCAGAATTTGATCTATCCATACTAAACATTGGTATATATTGAGATGTATACCAAGATAGTCGCTAATATAAATAAACACGTACCTGCTCTCTGACTGCATGTACTAATTTCTGATTATTACCAAAAGATTCTGTTGCCAGCACATTGATGAAATCATTCAAAGCACCATACAATTTTGGGTTAACATGAAAGTCATTCCAGTGGTTTCTGATCCAAACTAAAAGTATACGCAAGCTCCTTTGCTGCACATTTTTTTTCAATTTGCGATAGTTTGCGTCAGAGGCAGGTTTTTGGCCAGGTTCGAGATCGGAATTGTACCATCCTATGAGGCATTCAAAGACATCCATGCTCGATACAAAGAATCTATAGTTTGCTAAAAAGACTTCAGCAAACGACATATCTATATTAAATTCAGTTACCTTGATCGATTGGAAAAAGTAAACTATCTAGTAGACTTTTAACATCTCCGCTTGTAATCATAGCCATACCAGCGAATGTAGAATCATCATACACAACTCCATCGATAACTTTTTCAGGATTTTGGTTCAAGGTTTTTGGTGGGATAAGAATCGGTTTTTTGTCTGTTGCAAATAAGTTCGCTGTTGATCCAGTATCCCCTTTCGTGCTCCATGATTGATCTCTTCTGGTCAAATAGTAGCACTTTGCAATCCACATCATCCTGTCCAGAGGATCCACAATTGGATTTTTCCTGCCAAATATTGTCATTAGATCAAATTGAGTAGGCGTAGGAGTATCATCCAGTTTATTCTTATACTGCAGATCGTTCGCTAGATTTAATTCTTGATCACCTTTTAACAAGCTTATATAGAACTCTTTAAAGGTCTTTGGGGCAGTGGGTTTGATTGATTCTGGTGAAAGATTCAAATTGATATTATCTCCGCTTCCCAGTAATGTAGACATTCGTGTATTTCTTAAATTACTAATTGCAGTGTAAGGTGCAGTTATGTTTTCAGTTGGAGTACGCGCTCTCGGTCCATCACTAATTGGTGTCAAATTTGAAGTTTCAACAGGAGTGGCAGAAGTTGATCTTTTTGAGCGATATTTTGTATGCTCGCTAATTGATTGTGGATTATTTACAGTGTCCTGAGTAAATGTTACTCCTGACGTTAAAAGGGAAGCTCTGACATTCTTTTGTGGAGTTGGTGTTATTAGAGGTATTGCTGGTTCTTCTTTCTCTTCAAAGTTTCCTCTATTCTTACTTGCAATTCTTTGGTGATTTAGTAGTTCTATTGACTTGTGATGCGCTCGTTTCTGACTATGACTTCTAGCAAATATTTGATTACGAAGTAATCCAACTCCTGCAAAAGTTGCTGGTGCGTCTGGAACGATTATTTCCTCCACTTCCGTGTCATTCAATGGAATTATCTGACCTCCATCAACTCTGATTTCAGGACCTTCAGTTATATTCTGTAGCGCATCTGCAGAAAGACTGTATCTCATTTTCTTTCCATCTAGCGAATTTTCGCTGATTGACACTTCCTTCCCTTCCAAGTTGCTTGCGCTTCCAATTATATCCTCACTATGACGCCTTTGGGGAGTTGTAGGAATTTCCTCTTCAGGACTTGCGACAGTTGGATTATGATTTTCTTTATCAACCTTCTCTAGAATCTCTTCCGCCTGTTTCTTTTTTGCTTTACCTCGAAATAAGTTCATATTTCGCGGTTGTGGAAGTTTTCAAAAAAATGTTAAAGTCATTCAGACTGACATTTAATATCCGATTCAAAACAACCATAGCAACCCAATTGCGGGAAACGATGCGCAAAGTGCCCAGTCCTGGTATTTATATATTCATAAAGTGATTGTGGTTTCATGTAATAACGGAAAGGAAGCGAGGGGGATGACTTGCTCCTCATTCAATTCAATATCACTAACTCCGCCAATTATTTCATTCAGCATTAAAAAGCCTTCTACAACTTTGGAGGTCATGAAAGCTTCACCAAAGTTTGCGGTACATATATTGTCATCAAAGCAGATATCTCATTCAATTGCATTTTCATCACCAAAAACTCAGTCAGATTTTGCCAAATTTCCTCATTATATCGATAACTTGCATAACGAATTGCCAATTTTGCAAGGGTGCCTGAGTGTGCTGATTTGTAAGCCATTCAAGACAGATTCAGTTGGAGATCATGATGTATGGTATGGAGAAATAGTAGATATTCAAGCGGATGGTATTAAAATGATACAAGGAGTAAAGGAACCATTGAAACCGCTATTGTATTTTGATTCAAAATACCGCAGTATAGGAGACGAAGTATTTATTGAAGCATTTGAAAATAGCAAGTTAGATTTTCAAGATTGGACCCATAGAGCACACGTACGAATGGCTTGGATCTACATTCGCGATAAATCATATTCACAAGAAGAGAGTTTTGAAATGATAAAGTACAGCAATCTTAATAATAGAAAGGGTATAATTCAATACAATAGAGCAAACGCAGCACGAATCAATCACGGCTACAATCACACCATAACTACTTTTTTTTCAAAACTGGTCGCAATGGCACTAGAGAATGATTTGAAAAACGGAATTGAGAAAGATGACTTTTTAGAATTCTTGGAAAGATATCCCAAGCTAGATACATTCACTTACATCTTCAATTACTACGATAAGGACATTCTTTACAGTGACAAGGCAAAGACAACGTACCCTTCCTTTAACATTAGATTTATTGAGCCATCATTCCTCCCTACAATCGAATCTCTCTCGCAATAAAAAAGATAATTTGTATTCAGTTTTGTGTCACTGCCACCAGCAAGTTTTCGACTTAATGGATTCTTTGCACCTTTGTAAAATATGGGCTTGACCGCTGATAGAATTAAAGAATTGCAGGATCATTTTGGACAGTCAAGGCCAACGCTTATTCGAAGCTACAGCAACAAAACCATACCAAAAGTAGAAAATGTAAATAAGGACGAATGTAGCTTGTGCTTGGCCAACTTTTCGATAGACCATCCTGAAAATTCGTATCAGTTGAATTGTTGTGGAAATCGCTTGCATAGGGATTGCTATTCAGTTTACCGATTAAACAAGTTTGAGCAGTGCTTGTTATGTAGAGCTATGTTACCAGAATTTGAAAAAGAAGAATTGTACAAGCGATTCGACTTGGAAGATGAAACACTGGAAATAGTACAAGACGCAAGTCAAGTTCGATTCAGTATTGAAGCAGAGGGGCAAGTTCAGAAAGGGGAATTGGACTGCTTGATT
The DNA here is from genome assembly GCA_027604345.1 of Boothiomyces sp. JEL0866. Taxonomy (NCBI): domain Eukaryota; kingdom Fungi; phylum Chytridiomycota; class Chytridiomycetes; order Rhizophydiales; family Terramycetaceae; genus Boothiomyces; species Boothiomyces sp. JEL0866. Next base: position 333,927 of record JADIIZ010000001.1, read on the forward strand.
AAACTGTCTGCAGTAAAATCAGAAGAGATCAACCAAGGCTTGGATTTGGTGCTCCTAGTTGATGTGTCTGGAAGCATGGCAAATATCAAACTGGAAATGGTGAAAGATTCTATTGTTTATCTTATTAGCCATCAACTCAACGAGAAGGATCGACTGGCAATCGTAACGTTTAATGAGCATGCAAAAGTGATTTGCAATTTCACCCGTATAACAAATGAAATCAAAAATGAACTCATTGGAATTGTAAACGGATCTCTATTTGCAGATGGTGGGACCAGCATGCGGGAAGGGATAAAGATGGGGCTCGAAATGCTAGAATGTCGGTCTGTTGTAAATTCCAACAGTGCGATGCTTCTCTTTAGTGATGGTGAGGATTCAAAGCCAGACGATAAATACAAGGTTTTCAAATATCTTGAAACGGCAAAACAAAAGTGTCTCCCTATTCAGTGCTTTGGGTATGGTGAAACCCATGATTACAAATATTTGAGCGATATTGCGCTGGGAAGCTCAAATGGTAGTTATTTGTATATTGAATCACCAGAAGATATCAGCAGTAGTTTGGTAGGAGCTGTTGGTGGAATCTCATCAGTTGTTGCTAAAGATTTATCAGTACTATTTGATTTTGGAACTTTGGAATTGATTGAAATGCATTGCGGGTCGTATCCGGTAGAGTTGGATCAAAATTCTGCCAAAGTTACTCTGAAGAATCTGTACAGCAAGGAATTAAGAAATATCAAATGTAAATTTCAAGTTGCAGAAATTCTTCATACTCCTGTTACGGGACAGCTTATTGCCAGCTTTCCCAGCTTTGTCCCTTTTGAATTCACTATTGCAATTTCTGATTTCTCCAACTCTCTCCAGAAACAAAATGCTGAAGACTATTTAAGAGATGAACTATCAAAGTCAATTAGGCTTGCGGAGGATGGAAACTACTTTTTGGCGAAAAAGACTTTGCAGGCTGCGTCGGACGTACTGTCTCGAACTAGAAAAGATCTCTTATCAGAGCACCCAAACGCAAAACTTGAATATTATGACTACCTACTTCAAGATATCGAACAGTTGCAACTATCCTTTGAACCACAATTATTTGAAAAAGTTGGCAAATTTCTTGTAAGCCATGTGCACTCCGAATTGTCTCAACAAAGAACTTTGAGGCTTCAAAGCAAGTACTTTACTTTGGGGCGGTATGTTTCAGAGCAAACCAAAGACAGCATTAACCGACACCTTGGTACATTGAAAAGAAATAAAATTCAATGAAATTCAACACTTTTTTCTTGTGTAACCTCAGTGAATCGGGACAATCCCCAAAGCGGTACTGAGCTGCTCCTTTTCTTTGCGGTGGCGCAAAATTTAAATTCGCCATTCAACTTTTTTTGTAGTTCCTCAATTATAATGATGACTTTTAGGGAGGATGAATTACTGGATGAATTATTAGAACCTTACGAACCAAAAGCCCCGGACTTGATTGATCTATTATTATCGCATGGTATTTTTGCACTAATGTCAGATATGGAATTAACTCAAATGATGTTAATATTGTATCCGCTTTATGTCAGACCGTCGGATTTAATGGATATACTTTTAGACAAATTTGATACAGTAAAGAATTTGAACAATAATGCCTTGAAAATCAGGTTTGTTGTTTGTAATGACAGGTTATGCAACTTTGTACTGGTGTGGGCTGACCTTTACTGGAGCGACTTTGACGACAAAATGCGTTACACATTAAAATTCCTGTCCAAACGGATTGCGCTAGACGAAAGCTTTCTGGATATTTCGGAGCGGATGAAAGAGAAAAGCAAGAAGCCTCTGGAGCTTTGTGAATACGACTTTGGATTCTTGGATAGGACTAGTAATGAACCAGCGGCTGCAACTAAGCATGAAATCGTTGGCGGAAAAATTAACTGGATTGCGGAAATAGATAGTGATATTATAGCCAAACAACTTACTTTATATGAATGGGATATATTTATTGCTATTAATGTATTCTTCAATTAATTGTAGCCTCGGGACTTTCTGCAGCACCAAAGAGGTAAAAGTAAACCCAACACTGCACTAGCGAAAGCCATCCAGCATTTCAATTTTATTTCTTCATTGTAATGCACATTAATTTTAGAGTAAAGACATTAATTTTGGTCCAGGAAACCTTGGAAGCACGGACCCAAGTCTTGCTAAAGTTCATTAAAATAGCAAAAAATCTACGCACAACTAATAATTTTAATACACTAATGGCAGTTATGGGCGGGCTGAACCATTCTTCAATCACACGCTTACACAAGACACACGAAGCCGCTCGCAGCTACTCTCTCTATGAAGATTTTATAAGTCTTCAAAGACTGGTAACTGGAAATAACGGATATTTTGCATACAGACAAGCTTTAAATATTAGCAACCTACCGTGCATTCCATATATTGGATTATTTTCTCGGGATATTTCAAGAACTTCAGAATTCAAAGATAGAAATCCTAATTTGACAGAGTCCATTGATATCACCAACGGAATATCCATGGGTGACACTTTGGTTCGTTTTGAGAGTTTTAAAATAAGGTAATTATTCCTTACATAGACCTTATAATATCGTGAAAGATACTCAACTAATTACAAATATTCTTTCTTCATTGACCATGTCGGACGAGGTAACCGCTGCTGATTATTTAGATGGCACTGAAACGATCAAAGCATTTAGAACCTAAAGTAATTTAATTGTAATATAACTGTTTTTAAATTTCACGTTATATTAAGAACATTAAGAAAATGGAATTCTACCGCTGAGTCTTTTTTGCAATTGCGGATGAGCAGATTTAGAGCTGGCAGGTGATTTCAAATCAGGAGCTGTAAATGATGGAAAAGGGGGTAATCTACCAGGAAATTCTTCCATATCTGGTACTTTTGATTTCGCATACTCATACAATGTGGAATATTGAGAGGATGCATTCGCAGCCCATGTATCCACCGATAATTTGATCTCACTCATTTTACTTTTCAAGGCATCATTCTAAATCAACAAACAATTACTTCAGCTTTCAACATTTCCACTACAGTTTGAGAAGGGGACAGGTCGGCAGTAGATGTGAGTCTTGTCAAGCTATGGTTAGTATTCATCTACTTTTCCGTGGAGGTATATCTGGATTTCATTTGGTTCTGCTTCAACTCTTCAACTTGTTTTTGGAGTTTATTTACAATACATTCCTGCTCTTGTTCCAGTGTAATTTCCATTTGGACTTTTTCCCGTTGCAGCTGATTCAGCTTTTTTTGTAACTGATTTGTGATCTTTTCTTCTTCGGCCTCTACTTTTACGAGGAGAGCCTGTTTTTCTTTTTGCAGTGTCTCGATTCTCTTTAACAAGGTGTTTGAAATGAATTCTTCCTCTTCCTCTGCCGAAGTTTGAATCTTACACATACTCTTCTTCAACTCCTCGTTCTGTACACTGATATTAATCTTAAATTACAGTAATCTCTGATTTCTTTCGTGAAGTGAGTGTAATTCCGACTGCGTTTCTCCCAATGCGACTTCAAGCGCGGCAATACGTTGATGAAGAGCTTCGGTAATCCCGATTTCATCACTAGCATGAATATAAAAGTACTGCTTATTCTGCAACTCTTTTATTTTCAAATCAAAATCTTCACGTCGTTCTTTCCGTTGGATTTCGTAATCTCTCCAGTTTTGCTGAATAGCATCATTTTCCAGCTTTGCCTGAAATTACTCTAAAAACTACCCGTTGTAATTCCGCCGCTAGCTTACTATTTTCTTCTTCTACGGTGCTGAGATTGATGGACATCCGGCTTTACTTTGAAAATTTCTTTCTTTTTTTGCGGACGGTACAATGTTGGCATGTAAATTTATATTCAAGAGAAATTTTTCTGTAGCTTCAGACCCTTCGTTGATGGAGAAGCTGCAAGGAGTAATCAATGGCTTCAATGCCCCAATTAGATATGCGGTGGCATACGGTTCAGGAGCGTATGAACAAAAGGGGTACGAGAAAGCTAAAGCCGGAAAAGTATATCGAGTCTGATATTAGGACGTTATGGTTGATTTTATTTTTGGAGTGACACATGCCGAACACTGGCACTCTTTGAATCTCAGACAACATCCACATCACTATTCAGCACTCAAGCATTTTAAGGAAGGGACTATTGCACATGTACAAGAAAAGTATGGCGCTAGAATTTATTATAATCCGGATATTATAGTGAATGGAGTTGTAATTATCTTATAATCATAGCGAATTAAATACGGTGTTGTCTCAATGCACCACTTGTTGCGCGATTTAGAAGAATGGGAGACATTGTATTTAGCAGGAAGGTTGCAAAAACCTGTTAAAATACTCAGAGACGATGCAAAAGTCAAATTGGCCTCAAAACAAAATCTTGAAAACGCAGTTCGTGTTGCTCTGCTAATGCTTCCGGAACGCTTCACTGAGGAGGAATTGTTCTTGAAAATTGCAGGATTATCTTATCGAGGTGATTTCAGAATGTTATTTGGAGAAAATCCTCACAAAGTGTACAACATTGTATATGCTCAAATGGAAGCCTTCCATGACAAGTATGTCGACATTATCACTGAACTACCAAATGTCAACTATCTGCCGGATGGCACTTTGGAGGTTATTTGAACTAACATATAGCAAGACATGTCCATAAAACTAAGGGGAAATCTCATCCAAAAATTACCAAAGAACTTTCAAACATTACTTCAACATCACTATCTCTGGTCGATTTCTAAAGCTGGCGGAAAGAGTGTAAACAGGGAAGAACCATTCTATTCGCAGGGCATTGCAGACTCGCCTCATGTGTCAAACTGCGTTGCAAAAAGTAAATTGGAGTTAACATTAGCGGTTCGCGACATTGTGGGGCAACCAGCAATAACACAGAGCATCAAAGGGATCTTTACTGCCGGTATATCAAGAACATTTAAATATTCAATGGAAAAATTTAACAAGAAGCTTTCAGCCAAAAAATAAATTACGTCACGCAAATCTTTTCCTTTAATTTCAATATGAGTATGAATTTAGACTACTACAAGACACTCAATCTCAAAAGAGATTGCGATGATGCAGATATTAAAGCAGCCTATAGAAAACTGTCTTTGAAGGTTGAAATTGCAGTTGACAGTAGCATCATCCAGAAAGAAATGGCGCTCCAGGAACTAAACAGACGTTTATGAATATTGCTGAAGCATATGACGTGTTGTCCAATGGTAGCTATCACTGATTATAGTTAAAAGGAAGGCGGTTTACGACCAATACGGAACAAAAGGTTTGAAAAACGGAGTTCCAGTTAGGGAAGGTTCAAATTGTTTAATTTAGAATTCGAAGGTAGCAGCCAAGGATACGAATTTCATGGAGATGCAGAGAGAGTATTCAATGAATTCTTTGGCACCAAAAACCCGTTCGCGGATTTCTTTGTTGGACAAGTAGATTCCAGCAATGTTACTACCTTTGGAAAGAAATTCAACGGGTTGCACGGCTTGGCGTCAAACAAGTCTATATTTGCTCCTACACAAGACCCAACTTTGGAATTTGATATTAATTTAACTCTGGAAGAATTGTACATTGGAGCTTTAAAGAAAATTAAAATATCTAGAAAGGTATTTGTGGGGATAAAAATAGCTGCTCAATGACGATGGTATGACTACTAGTGTGAAAGAAAAGATTTTGACGGTGGAAATCTTACCGGGATGGAAAGCAGGAACAAGAATAATATTCCCTAAAGAAGGAGATCAAGGTCCAAACAAGATTCCTGCTGATGTTGCCTTTATTGTAAAAGAAAATAAGCATGAAAGGTTTACAAGAAAGGGAAATGATCTAATCTACGTTGCCGAAATGCCACTTGTCAATGCTTTAGTAGGACATCATGTTGAGGTCCTTACTCTAGACGAGCGAGTTCTTCGCATTCCGGTAAACGAAACCATAAAGTAATTAGTATTAATCTAGCTTGGAGACTGTAAAAACTGTCCAAGCTGAAGGAATGCCAAACTCTAAAACTAAAAAGAAGGGAGATTTGATAATCAAATTCAAGCCAACGTTCCCAAAGTCCTTGACAGATCAACAAAAAACTTTATTGAAGAATACTTTTAATATGAAATAAAGTGGAACTGGTTTGTTCAGTATTGATTCTCCTTTTAAAGCTCTGCTTTTATGCTTATTCACTCGCAAGTAAAGGTTATTCACTCGCAAAGCAAAGGTTATTCACTCGCAAGTAAAGGTCAACAACTCACAAGCCGGAAATTGCAAAAATACCGACTTTTGCCAATCATGGTAGAGGTATCAATAGAGTGACGTTATAATCATAATTAATGAGTGGTATATGCAGTTGTTTTTGTTTTGTTTTCAGGTGTAAACAAAGAGTTTTCACTTGACAGCTCAGATGGCAAAGAAAGGTAAAAAAGGAGGCAAAAGGGGGAAATCAAGAAAGGGAAAAGATACAGCTATTCCATCAAGCAAAGTTAATGAATTCATGACAGTGATCAAGTAGGCAGCTTTTAATTTAGGATTGAAGCGTGTAAGCAAAGTATGGTACACTTTAGACAAGAATATCTTCAAATGTAAATTGGTGGTAACCTAGAAAAGACGAAATGAGGGTGTCAAAGGATATATTTACAAAGCTCGAAGATAAGCAATTCAGGGACATTAACGATGTGCTGAACGAAATTGAAGGAGCAGAAACGAAAAAGAAAGAAATGGGGAAGCTGGATATCAAAATGCAAAAGGAAATGGCAATTCAGATGGAACATGAGTCTAAGCTCCAGCAACGAAGAATGAAAGGTTTAAAGCGACTAATGAAGATCTTCAAGAGATTGTTGACAAGTTGGAACACGAGTTGGATTTCAAAGCAGATGATTTAAACGGATTAGCGGAATTCAGGACAAAAAGTGATCAGCAATTGAATGAGATTATTCAAGGTTGGAAAGATAAAAGGGCTGCTGCTGAAAGGGATCACGAAATTGCGATTAAAAAACTATTAGCTCGCCATGAAACTTGTGTGCAGAATAATAATATCAGAGCAGAGAGGATTATCAATGCGGCAGAAGGAGTCGCTAGCGGAGTACGATTTGTTAATTGTAGAAAGAACTAGAAAGGATGAGCGATATTGCTTTTGAAGAAGAACGGCTTCACCGCAGGCTAAAAGAGCAAATTGCTTTGTTAAAAACAGACCAAAAGAAGATTAAAGCCATTGTTAGGCAGCTCGAACAAAAAAATATGGAGTTAATCAAGTATAACTTGTCAATCGACTATGATTTAAAGTACGACGAGGAGCCAGCTGATAAAGAGCTTGATAATACAGTCATCAAGATGGATCAAGCCACTGTACAAGACAAGATACCAGAATTACCTCCCTTGAAAGAAGATTTTGCAAAGAGATATCGAACTGTCAAAGTTAACGTCACAAACAGCAAGGAAACAGCAAAAGAAATCGTAGTACTAGAAATGATAAAAAGGAAAAAAGAGAATATTGGTGTTGTTGGAGACATGGTTGTTTTGCGTCCGACAGCAGAGATGGGGCCAACACGGTTCTACTCTCCATTAGTAAAGCTAACTCCTCTAAAAACAATCTAAGATTTGAAACAGAATTTATTTAATAAAAGGATATACACTGCGCAACATTTACAATCTAACATCTAATATACACTGACTTAGAACAGCTGGAACAGGTGTTTGAGTATGCTGCGTTTTTCACATTTCTGTTCATATATTTCATCATCGTCTTCATCTTTGTCGAATATGGATTGGCGCTTCTGTGAAGATAGTTGTTCATGGACAGATAGCATTTGGAATTCGAATCGGGTTTCTTTGAACATTTTAGGCTTTTGAGTGCGCAGATGCATGCGTCTCCTTTTATACCTTTTCAACTTCCAGTGACACATCGCTGCATTTTTCCACTCATTATTCCGAGATTTGTCCGGTCGGGTTTCAGTGATTTCCGAGGACATAGGTTGATTGATAGGGATAAGCTGCATGAAATTCCCGCAAAGTATAGGGAATATAGTCTGTTACTAGAGCATAATTTTCCCGTGATTACTGTCTGTGATATACTTTCTCTTGGCATGGAACCTGCTAGAACTTGCCATTGTTTTTGTGGAAGAAAATGATTGGTCAGAATCTCCTCCGAACACAAAACCAGGACGGATTGCGCAATTGCTCGTCAAGGCCGATAAACTAAATGCTATTGCGGAATAATGGTGATAGCTGGTTCATTAGGGAAAGATTTAATGCGAATGGTGGCATTATTGCCATTCATGAATCTCTTGATTTGTCATTAACGATGTGTTAATAACGAAATTACCAATAATTATGAAATAAGCTTGCCAACCACTCGCGAACTCATACGTGTCAATACGTGCTTGTAGAACAGGATACTGCAACAAAATATCCCAGACATCCAATTCTCTGAATGTACCACACACTCACACGACAAGCAACACCAAACTAAAAAACTACAAGGTTGCAGAGAGTATTTTTATTCAAAATATTCAGTACAGCTTTCTATGGTATCTAAAACGTATAATAACTATTTACAACATGCTTAACAGGGAAAAGACTAGGACGAATTGGTCCCCGCTTGTGATTTTGCTTACGATTCTTGTAATATCTTTCCAATACTAGTTCGCGGGCTGCGGCCACTTCTTCATAAATTTCATCAATGCTTCTTTGTTTCATGGTGTTCATTTCGCCTGTTTGTTTTTAGGCTATTGGAGTGAGGAAAACTTGTGTCTATTTAACTGCCGCCCTTGGTCACCTGACTCGTATTTATGCAGTGCAGCCACTTTGGAGCCTTTTTGGTTCCATTCCTTTCGAACGCATGATCAGTGTTTTAGGTGATAAGAGAGAACATTTTTAATTTATCGGAAATAAGGAACAAGAATGGTGACATTTCCGTAATTGATTTTTCGCAGCTCTTATTTCTGGTACGCAAATCCATAAAAGGAAGTACATCAGATGTTTTATTCAACATTAATATTTGATTCAGCCCATTGATTCATCTTTCATATGCCCCTTTGCCTCCATACTTGGATAACAAGAATATTTCTGTTATCTCAATACCCTTGTTTATCGCCTTGCACATATCATAGATAGTGCAAGCTGCCACTGATACGGCTATAATCGCTTCCATCTCCACTCCTGTCTTTCCATCGCACACGGCTCGGCTTTCGACCAGAACAGAATAGTCGCTCTCATTTAAAGTAAACTTCACCTGCACTTTAGAGAGGTTCACTTGATGGCATAAGGGTATCAAATTGCTGGTTTGTTTGGCAGCCTGAATCCCAGCTATTTGTGCAACCGTCAAAACATCACCTTTTTTCACTTGATTGTCTTTTACTGCATAAAATGCATCTTTCCCCAGCATAACTTTTCCTTGAGCGTGTGCGGTTCTGTTTGTTGTAGGTTTTTCGCTGATGTCTACCATTGACGCATTACCGCTTTCGTTCACATGTGAAAGGGAGGACGCAAACCTAATACCTCTAGAATATCTGCTGGAGGTCAACTGCTGGAATACGAATCGATTATCAAACGTAATTAATGTGGATCTCTGGGCAAGCTTGCTCAAATTTGCGAGATTCACAACTCGTGATTTGAACATTCTCCAAAAAATGTAAACTAGAAAGTATCAAAAAGAGAAAAAGAACCTAAATGAACAACTAAAAGTAAATGAGAGAACGTAGGAAAGTAAACCAAATGAGATAAATATATTTACAGATTAATTTGGTTTACAACTTGCTGGTCTGAGCATACCGTGTACCCTGATTCCTTTCGGCTGCTGCGTATTGCTAGAATATTTATATGATGGAGATTGAGGTGTCATTGGTGTTTTAGGCGTGTCCTTTTCGGGAACTGCTTGTGTATTGATAGATAATTTAGGGAGCTTCTTTTTCTCTTTTGTATCTGGCAATCTAGCTGTAACTTCAGACATTGGTATATGTATTTTACTGGGTGGAAATTTTTTTGTTTACTTGATAATGGATGATCGATTTGTGACAAATTCAAGCCGATGGCAAGTCGATACGGATATCAATTATCATGCAGACAATATGGCTCATGAATTATCTGGATTTACTGAATTAAACGAGCAGGAAGAGGAAGATGTGCCTCTTGGAATTCAGTACGTATCGCTAATAAAGAAATATAATGCAGGACGCGATGCTACAAGCGGGTCATATAGAGAATTATAACCAGTTATTATACGAGGATGACGACGACGACGCAAAGATGGAAATTGATGAGCATTTCGGGCCGGATAATGAAAGTTTACTGATGCAGAATGTTGCAAACTACAGACCAGTTAAAAGAAAGAGAAGCAAGAGAAGGGTAGAGATGATCTAATAAGAAAGTACCGAAAAGTTATGCGAGCTTGTCGGACGAATTGAATGAAATGATGCAAGCAGCAAATCTCAGTTATATAATGGGAGATGAAGACCAGGCATTAGATATATTAAAAAAAGTCATTCACGAGAGGCCGGATGCTCATGAAGCTTGGCTGTCGTTAGGTGATCAATTGCTTATTCAGGAATGATTTACAACCGCAGAGAAGATTTCAAGAAAATGGTAGAGTGCAACATGCTGGCTGCCCATCTGTCTCCCAAGAATGGACACTTGTGGAAAACACTAGGCTTTACCTCAAAAGAAATGAATAATATTGAGCAAGCCATCTACTGCTTTAAAAAGGCGGTCAAATATGACTCGTCAGATATCGAATCCTTATGGGAACTATCGTCAATATACATTGACCAAAAACAAGACAATCTTGCTCTTGAAGGATTAAACAAAATCTTGCTCATTGACCACGCGAATACCCTCGTTATCAAAGAAATCGCCAAGTTGTACAGAGAAAAGGGGGAGCAAGAAAAAGCTCTTCAACTGTACGAAAATTTAGAATTCTTGGATCAAAATATCCCACTAAATTCCGATAATACTGTCGATGATGAACTGGAAATAGATGAGGAAGAAGCAGAAGAAGTAATGGGTTCCGCAATAAAAGTAAAGCAGCGCTATGGCTTTGAAGAAATAAGTATGACAATGGACTTGCTTATTGATTTACAAGAGTATGAAAAGGCAATCGCTGCAATGAAAAGAGGAATTGCTAGACTCCATGGGTACAATGTAATGGAGATTGATTACAATTCTGATGAACAGTATGATGAAGGTGGTTATGATATACCTTTGGAAATACTTGTAAAATTGGGAATAGGCAGGTTTCTGTTGGGAGATGTTAGGGCAGCAAAGGCAAGTTGTTTTTAAAATAGTTTCAGTTTGACAAGTTATTCCATGTAGAAGTTGACCAATACGCTTTGCTATCATTTCATGTTGCAGAGCTTTACATGAATCATGGACAATACGAAGAAGCCCTAAAGTACTTTAAGCATATTTGTACCGGAATTGACTCTGAATCACCAGTGATTTGGTCCAGGATGGCAGAATGCTATATTGAATTGGAAGAGTTCAATCTCGCAATTGAAATGTACGAACAAGTACTATCATACAACCCTGATAATTTAGAAATTCAAAATGCAATAATTAGAATATATGAAGATATGGGACAAGTCGACAAGGCTGAAATGATGCAGAAGAGATGTAATGAATTGTAATATTAGTTACTAGTGAGTATGAAAAACGCCATTCCTTACTGAGCAATTATATCCCACCTGTTTTTCAGAGCCGTGTTGACTACCAATCACTATTCAAGTATCAAAATTCTGTAAAGAGAAATCAGCCAAAGAAAGCAGAAGTTGAAAATGTCAACAGGGAAGAAGAAAATGGATTTTTGATCATAAAGTTAAAGCAACTCGGAGGACTGTTGGATACTTCTAGTAAAAGAGTACTCTTTCTTAACATAGCAAGAGTATCTAAAAGTATCAAGGAAGCTGGTATTGCAATTTGAAAACAATCCAAAGCATTACATAAGAAAGCACTCGCGAGAAACTACATTACTCCGAGATTACAAAACGAGAATATTGGCTTACGAAGACAACATTGATATTGAGCAACAGCTAAAAATGGATAAGATATTTGAAGGTATCAGATACTCTGAGTGGTACGAGCTCCTGGTAGAAGTAATTATACCTAATTTAGCATATTCGACTGTTGGCGTTGGAAGGTAGAGACGAAGAAGCATTCCAAGTGTTAAAAAATGCTCATAACTCTGATATTTACTTTCCAGACGTTCGAAAACGCTATCAGCTAAAGATTTTATGCATAGGTATTTAAAATCTAACGAGCTATTTCTATTTATAACAACAACTTTGATAGGGCGGCTCAATATTGTCGATGGTTTTGCCACGAAGGGCCATATCTTGCAGACGGTGTTCGATTATATTGTGGAGTAATGTCAGAGTAAAGCAACCTAATACTAGAACTATTGCATTTGCAAACACTTCCACTCAAAAGTATTTACAAAGGCAACTGACGAAAATGTCAATTGTAGATGAAGAATCCTACGCACATTTCTTTACACTTGTTGGACACACACACTTGATGGGGAAAAACTACCAAGTGGCAATCCAACATTACTTGAAAGCAAAGAGCATGCTCCCCAACGATCCAGTAATCAATTTGTGCTTGGGGATCTCTTTTCTCCACCGTGCCTTCCATAAAGCAGAAAGACGAAGTGATCATTTGATAAAAGGCTTTACATTTATCAATCAATATCGAAAATTAATGAATAGAGACAGCGAAAGTGATTACAATCTTGCCCGAGCGTACCATCATGTTGGTCTAGTCCATATTGCAATACCAATTTATGAAAGGTGTTTAGAGACCGAATTCCGATACGACGCAGCTTATAATCTTCATTTGATCTATATTGAGAGCGGAAGCTACCAACTTGCCAAACAAGTGTTGCGACGATACTGCACATTCTAAATTTAAACAATTAATATTTATTAAAACATCTACTATTAGTTATAATCGCTATCCATATGGCGAGTTCGTTTTTGTTCAGGGTAATATTCATTTAGTCTTCCAAAAGAGTTCTGTTCCGTTCCCCACCTGCGTTTATTTGATTCTTGGTGAAATGGGAGAGGAGGAGTGGGCAAGTTTTCCGGCAAAGCTGGATTGAAAATCGGTATATGTGGAACTTGTATTTCATGATCAATAGTATTTTTTGTGCTAGTTACCTCCGTATGCTTGCTCTGAATAAATGTCATTAATTCTTGTACAGACACTGTTTGATTATTTGACTTTTCAATGAAATTCCATACGTCAGACATCGCTTGTTCGTAACCAGAATTGTATGAGCGTTTAGACTGATTGAGAGATTCTCTGTAGAGCAGAGCGACCGAGTTAGCTGCGACTTTGAAGGAATTCATCATTTCGCTTTCATTGTTTTTGTGGTCCTTTTCCATTTTACGTTTTCTGAAAGTTGAAAAGTTTTTCAATTGACTGGCTTTTTTGGAGGGTTCTCACGTGACTAGGCGAAAATGGGAGTACAAAGAATGGAAGAATTTGTTTTACACGAGTCAGATGATTCAGGAAAAATATCTTTACAAATATTGCAGCGGGGCTACATCTACTGTGAAATAAATGCATATCGAATACTCTCTTAAATCCAATCATTAACTCACTCAAAGATAAGCTGATAGGCTACAAGAATGCGCGATAGATGAAAGTGGGTTAATTACAAGTCTGCAGTGTGCTTTGATAGAACTTTCAAGATTCCTTCCGCTGGTACAGATACAGGTTCGTGCCGTGTACAAACACAAAATCATAAAGTTAATCATTGCTGGTAGATTTCACTAGATGCTGATGCGTGTAAGAGGGAGGAGAATCAGTCAGATATTCCTGCGTTTTCTCTGTTTAATAAAAACTATTCAATCCGCATAGCCGAAAAAGGCATGCTTTAATCTGCAGTGTTCCAATCTGCATTAAGTTGAAATTTTTCAAAAAAAAACAAAAAAATGATAATTGAAAAAGAATTGAAGGATTACAATTTTACCAGTATTGATGAAGCCAAGGGATTTATATTGTCAAAGGGAAGGAAATTCGAGCTTGCGGAAGCTTGTTTGAATGCATTCATTCAAGCTGGATGGACTGGACCAAACTTGGAATTCAAGACAACCGATTTCATTAGAGTAACTTTTTTTAATCCTAGAATGTTCCAAATGTACGTAAATATAACATTAGGATTGGAATAAATTGTGGTTACAGGAATTGACGTTTGACGGGGAAGATTGTTACCCATTAGTTCAAGAACCATTCTTGTTGTGGGTTGCAAAAACTGTATTTCTGGACAGCGATAGAGTACCTTATTATTGAACAATAGCTTCTGTTGAAATACCGTACCGCATTCATGATTCAAAGAATTCTCGACAACCCGTCTTACACATTACAGAATATAATCTTGGAGTCGCTGAGTTCATGTAACTGCCATTAATATAGACGTTCCAGAAGACAATGCCGAATCAAAAGCTAGATATTACTTGGAGCTTGGTGTTGTTCACCACTATTATGGGCAAGACCAAAAAGCATTCACCTATTTCAAGCAGGCACAGGAAGCATCTGGATTACAGTGGGACATGACGGGTGTACTTGGAAAGAGAACCAAATTTCAAACATACGAAACTTCTCAGTTGGTCATCAAAGCTGCCAGTAATTTATCTACAGACGAATCAGCAAAAATCACACCTAAAAAACTTGAACTTAATGACGATACATTACTGGAATCTATAGAATTTACAGAATCAGAAAAAGAAACGGCCAAGTTGTCTGGAAATTTGAACACTATTGATCAAACCATTTTATTGGGATTCTGTTTAAACGTCAAAAATACAAATCCTAGCGATGGATTAACTACTGAAGAAATGTTTCCTTATGTCACCAGAGTATTGAAAAACCCAAATAATTGGATGATTACCACGATGGGTTTGATTCTTCGATCTAGATTAGAGTCTAATAAATCCAGAACTGTAGAAAGGTCTGTGCTGCAATTACAGGCACTCGTTGACCAATGGAAACACTTGCCAGAAGACGCGCCAGTGGAAGAACGACTTGCACACTTCTTTTCTTTAATGTTACCATCAAAGTGGGAAATGGAAAAAGAGCTTGGAGAGAGATATGTTTCAATTGGTGTTACTAGGTCTGCGTTGGAAATCTTTGAACGGTTACATTTGTGGGAGAATGTAATTAATTGCCATCAAATGTTGGAACAAACAAAGAAGGCAGAAGAATTGATTAGAACTCTTTTGGAAACTAGCAATTCCCCTAAACTCTGGTGCTTACTTGGAGATGTCACTAATGATACAACTTATTATGAAAAAGCTTGGGAGATTTCTGGCAATAGATTTGCTCGAGCTATGCGATCTTTGGGTTCGTACTATTTCAGAGTGGAGGATGTATCTCTTATTAATCCTAGTTTCAAAAAAGTTTGGAATGCTACCAAAAAGCAGTTGCACTTAATGCCCTGTTTGAATCCTCGTGGTTTATTTTAGGATGCGCAGCTGTTCGTGTTGAAAACAATGAAGTTGCTGCTCAAGCGTTTGCCAGAGTTACAATATTAGACTCTGAAAATGCAGAGGCATGGAATAATCTCGCATCTGTTTATATCAAAGAAAAGAAACTTGTCGAGGCCTTCAGATGTCTAAGAGAGGCCCTCAAGAGTAAGTTTGATGCAGCCAATATTTGGGAAAACTACTTGTTCGTTGCTGTTGATATTGGGGAATTTTCTGAGGCTATCAGAGCTGCGGAACGAATCTTTACAATCCGTATTGAAAGTGAAAAATTGAAAAGCAGTGCTGTAGATGCACCTGTAAATATTATTAACAAAAGGTCATTGACGTTATTGCAACTGCTATTATTGAAAATGTACCAGATGCAAATGAACAGCCAAGTAGCAAACATGCCAGTAAGTTTGCGAGTTTGTTAGAATCAATTACTAGCAAATACTCTAGCTATGAAGTATTTGAAATCTGTGCAAAGTTTTACAAATTCACAGGTGAATTAGATTTATGGCTCGACTATTCAATTAAAGGGTATCGCCATCTACTTCATGATCCGGTTGTGAACGAAAATGCAGAGGCTTTCAAGATTCTCGCGCAGGCAGCCATTGAGTTATCTAATCGTTATTGCCAGTGTAGAGATTTAAGGCACAAGAATAGAATGGGTGAAGAAGTAGCAGTATGCGCAGATTGGGCATATCAGGCAAAGATGGTTGTTAAATCAGTTATTAGCAAAACAAAGGTAAGCGATTTTTTATCCCAGACTACATATGATGGCACTCCAGAATTTGAAGCCCTACAAGAGCAGTTAAAGCTTGTAATTGAGAAATCGCGAGAATAAATTACATATTATACTTTGAAAACCAACAGCCATAACAATCCACCCTCAACTATTTCTGTTATTTTTAGGTCTGCGCCACGCATAATGATTGGGTGAAAAAAAATTCCGATAATTGACAAGTAAAAAAAATGGAGAAAGTTCTTTACGTTTAAGAATGGTAAGAAGCAGATTGTCATGAAATAATACGGTTCTCAGCGACGATTTATCAATATTCAGCAGAAACTAATTATAGGTCAACATCCCAAAGACTCGCAACACCTTCTGCAAAGGAAAGGAATGCAGAAAGCACACTCCACACAAAGTTACTCAATACAAGACCGGTAAAGCTTCACTTTTCGCACAAGGAAAACGTCGTTATGACAGAAAACAATCCGGTTTTGGTGGTCAAACTAAGCCTGTTTTCCACAAAAAGGCCAAGACTACCAAGAAGATTGTATTGCGTCTTGAATGCTCTGTCTGCAAATATAAGCATCAATTAGCTATTAAACGTTGTAAGCACTTTGAATTGGGTGGTGACAAGAAGAACAAGGTAAGAATATACGTGACTAATCTCAGGGTGCTGCTCTTCAATTCTAAGTTTATCAGTTGTCGTAATATATACTGTTACAAATTAAAAATGCTTTATGTTCTTGCGGATGTTTAGCGGAGAGATACAGATTACTGTTGCTAGAATTGCGCATCTTGTAATCTTTGGATTGGGAATACCGAAGCAAGTGCTGCTCACTGAGATTAATGCTCTTCTGTGTTGCTCTCATTTAAGTTTGAAGCGGCCGCCCATTTGTATAAATTTGAAATGCAATCAGAAGAAGTAACAACTCCAGACCAATATTTTACATTTACTACCCCGCCTCCAAACTTGAAAACCATTGCCAGTAAAGTGCAAGCGTTCATTGATTTGAATAAGCAGAAAAACAAAAAGATTGTTTTGATAACATCAGGTGGAACTACAGGTATCCGTAAACTAATTAGTTCCTCTGGAAAGCCAAACAGTCAGATTTCTAGATAACTTCAGTGCTGGTACTAGAGGTGCGACATCTGCGGAACACTTTATTGAGGCTGGATACGCAGTAATCTTTCTACATCGCCAATATTCATTGGAACCTTACACTCGCCACTACACTCATTCAACAAATTGTTTCTTGGACCTATTAGAAATTGATAGCGATGATATTAAAGTAACAAAGGACCACAAGGAAGAATTGCGCACGATAATTGAAAAATACAATCGAGCAAAGAGTGAAAGTCTACTTTTGAAGATTAATTTTACTACCGTATCAGAGTATTTGTTTTTATTAAAGGAATTTACGCTCTTGTTGGATCAACTGAAAGAAATGGCGGTAAGATTGACTAATTCAGATGTTTTACTTGGCAGCGGCTGTTTCTGACTTTTTTATTCCACAATATAAGATGGTAATACTATATTAATCCAGGTGGAGCATAAAATTCAATCTAACGGAGGTGGTTTATCTCTGGTTCTAGACCAAGTACCAAAAATCATAAAGCCCTTGGTTAAGGAATGGGCACAGAGTGCTTTCACAGTATCTTTTAAATTGGAAACAGACCCGAATTTGTTGATCAGCAAGTCTAAAGGTGCGCTTGAAAAATACGGGCATCAAATTGTAATTGGGAATATGCTCCATACTCGAAAACAAGTAGTATGGTTCATTGGCAAGGAGTTTGACAAGGAAATCAGGTTAACCGAAGATGAAATTAAGGATGATGTGGAGATTGAAAAGCATATCATTGCGGATTTAGTTACGTTGCACGACAGGTGGATTTCTACAAAGGCAATTTGAAACAAAGATAATCGACTCGCTCTAGAAAATAAAATATAAAATTATCTCCAAATCCGTGCTGTTTTTCGTTAGAGTTTATCGTCCCTTTACTTTCTCGTCCACCATTTTCACGTTCTGAATGGCTCGGGATCTCCAGAATAGGCATTTGAAAAAAGTAATTCCGTAGAGGAAATTTAGAAAATTAGAAATGTACGTAGAGAATAACTCTACGACAATAGAGATAGACTATGAATATGAAGAAACATCAACGACGATTCATTACGAAACTGTTCCTCGTTACCCATATACAATGGACGTACCAGCAACTACTACAACGATACCATCAACTTTGAGTTTTTCCTTAACAGAGATGACAAGCTCGACTCAATTTCAACTTTATACAAAATCTTCTTTTGTCAATTCGGGTACGGCGACTGATGTGCAAGTCGTGCCTTTGCAACCAACAAGCACTATTCTAGTAACCACAAACACACCAGTTTTACAATCTACTACACCAGTTACACCAATTGTATTAGGAATATTCATTCCAGTTGCGGTTATATTGCTTGCAATCGGTGGGTTTGTTTACAAAAGGTCAATGGAATCCAAAGATCAGGATAATGCGGACAGCTTGCCAAAGGAGGGAGGATTCTCGGACGATTTCCAAAACGGATCACCTTCAATTCCACCGGTCGTACCTGTAGATTGGGACAATCTCTCTACAAAATCTTCGAATATTTCAAATTCTGTAATTATTTCAAGGCAAGGAAGCTTTTACTCATCTCCAAATAATGAATCCAGCTTTGTGAATGAAGCAGTTAAAATTGTACATCAAAACAGCTTCCCATTAATCACTTCTGAAACCTCGCTAGCAAGATCTGCAACCAAAAGGTCACTCCCAGTGGTTTCAATGAAATTCCATGATAATGCTCAAGATTCAAACGAAAGGGTCCGTGTACCCAAAGTAATACCTTCTGCGATTAGCATTGCAAAATCAGTTGATACTCCAAAAACACCTAATAATACACCTGTGGAAGGTGTAAAGTTGGACTATCCTGTCCTTGATTTATCTTCTAAACTTCAAACCTGGTCTGATTCTGGAGTTAATATGTCACCAACAACTCGTAACTCTTTTTAATAGTTAGATGTCAAAGAAAAATTCCATGAACTGTTGGTAAATTCAGATGTGCCTGTCGTTATTCCTGAATCGATTGTAGTAAATAGGGTGGAGATTGATCAGTTTAGGAAAGAATCTGGTGGTGGTGCAGTAGATGAATACCCACGATATAATGTTTCAGCTACTCAAACAACGGTAGTGGAATCTAGATTATCAGAGGTTTTTAATAATGAAATGACAAATTTGAAGTCGCTTACCCGTAAAAGTCAAGGTAGAAAATATCTGACTCTAGATGTATTGCCACTGTTAGAGATTAGTAATTCTATTCAAACGGAAAATTTCCAAATGAATGAAATTAGTCGTTCAACTGATATACAGTTAACTGACGACTTTACTGTTATGCATGGAGAAGTTTCTTCAGAATCGATTTCTCAGTCTAAAAATACTGCCAATTTGAATTCCCCTGAAAATGAATTCTACAATGCAATTTTGGAGATAAAAGTTACAGCTGAAGACGAAAACGAAATACCAAGCATTTCAACCCCAGATGTAGAAGACTTGGATCTCGAACAATTCTTGACATTTGAGGAGAGTGTGCAGACTCCTTTGTCAAGTTCGGTTGAAATTGAGGAATTGCTTCAAGAATCACTTAATATGTCACTTGAAACAATCGATGAAGATATTCCTAACGAATCTAATTTGGGATCGCCTATTGCTCTGTCACAAGTGCCTGTGGATGTGACCTTTAATGATTCGAGCGTGATTGAAATCAAAGATATTATCCAGGAAAACCAAATTGCTCTCTCCGAATCTACCCACTCTGACTTAGAAGATATTGGGGGTATAGAATTGAACAGTCTTGATGTTAATCTGAATGATTTGGAAGATACTGCAACTCATGAAATTTTATCTGTGGTTCAAGACAATGGCGCATTGCATAATATATTTGAAATGGAGACAAATTCAAAAGGTGAACTTGATTTGGTGAAACCAGAAGCTGTACTGAATACTGAAGACGGCCTCGATGACCTAGAATTGGATAATTCTGAAACTGAAAAAAATATGATTTACAATCTCGTACCATTACAGGAATCAAATGATGAAGTGAACCTGCAATTAAATAGCAACGAGAATGATACAAACGTCTCTGATATCATTAACTTTGACATAGCAGTCAAAAAACTAGATGAACCTACAACCTCGCTGCTAGATGATGTAAAGGATGGCTATATTGATAAAGAGGTGGTTTTAGAACAAGATTTAGACCTTAATGTGGAAAATCACCTCAACCCTCAACAAAAAGTGTCAGAAATAGAAATCAATATTGTCAATTCTTTGATTGATGAAGTGAACGCGGTTCAGTATTCCACAATTGCTCATGAAGATGCACCTCCAAGTAAAATGGAAGTCCAAGTTGTTGGTCTGGAATCAGAATTTAGCACTGCATCAATACCTTTGGTCGCTGAGGAAAGCAAAAATATTTCAGTAGAAGGAACTATCCAGCCATCACTTGGAAGTGTTGAAAAAATCTCCAATGATTCTGCTAATGCGTCCATTAGCGACTTGCGCGAGCATGTTGGTTTAGGTGATACGCAGCCAGAGAGTGATATCAAAATTTTATCAACCTCCTCTAAACTGGATTTAGAGAATGTTGGCGATGGCAATTATAACCAGTTATTCACTACCAACACCTTGGAGAATTTAGATTCTGAATATTCATGTGTTGAGCCTTCACTCCAAGAAACTACCGTTTTGCAAGATAAAGAAGTTTTAGTGGAGTTGGATAATCACATTGAACTGGATATCATTAGCGTGAGAACTGAATCATTTGATATGGCTCACAAACACATTGATGAAAGTAAAGAATCTATTTTGGTTTCACACACTGTTGATACGCAAATACCTATAGATGTCAAAGAAAAGGGCAATTTCGCAAAATATATTGCCGATGTAGCTCCAGAAGATAGGCCAGTGGCTTCTAAAATTTTAGTGCCAGTGGAGGATTCAAAATTAATTCATTTAGTACTAGATGGTGAACACAATGAAACATTTGAGCTTTCGAAACAGCCTCAAATCCCCCCAACTGGACGTAATATTGTAATTAATCTTAGATTCACAACAGGATGCCTTAACCTTGGAGGCTGATGACGTGGAAAAGATTGAAACCACTCTAATTTCCAATCCTCCATCACAATTTGGCAACTGGACCACGCATCTTGAATTTGGAGATCATGTTTCGCACAGCGAATATGGAAATAGTTCATCACTGAGTGAAAAGTTTGCCCCAAAGATTTCCGTAGAAATTGAAGCTTGGATTGATGCTAAATTGAAGGAACCATTTGAACCGGTGGATTCTCCTCCTGAATATCCAAACATATCCGATGAAGAACATACATCCAGCTTTGTTTCTGCAAATTCTATTAGAGATTTATCTTCTTTCAGATATACTGCTGATTCTATTTATGATAGGAAAACGATAAAGATCAGAAAAGGGTTGGCGTTGGTTGAAACACAGGATCCATTCTTTGAAGCCGAGCATCCAGATATATACGATGCAGACACAGTTCCTTCCAGTAACAATGAATTCCCAAGTAATTCTGGAGTAGCAAATGATAACTCATCCTTTGGACAAGATGATGACGCGCTCTATTTCCAAACCAAGTCTGCGGCTAAAACGAGATTATCAATAGAGTTGGAAACATCTCATATTGGCGAACCTTTGACTTGTGAGGCTGAAGTCGAGATAATTCATGAAGCTACTACACCATCTTCAATTTCTGCTGAAGTTCCTGCGAATGAAAGCGTGATGGAAGTTCTTAGTGAAAGCTCTCTGAATATTGAAGCTAAAAACTTTTTCGTTAATAGAAATTCTGCCTCAGCCGTTATTCCATCGGAACCAAAAAATCTTGAAATGCAAAGTAGAAGCAGCAATAGCAATATATCTGACACAAATACTGGAATGAAATCGCAGGAAAATCAAAAAATTAAAACGCAAGGGGATTATAGTGAACCCAATATTGAAAACCTCCCAGAATTGGAGCACGATATACTTCTTATTGACCATCTAAACACTTTGCAACCAGCTGATTCTGTGGGTAATATGTTGGGAACAGAATTGGAAATTCAGGCAAGCAGCCCAGCTGTGTATTCAGAAAACAAACGAAATTCTTTTCCTGAACACCAATCAGAAAAGGTTATTGTATCTAGTGCTTTGCAACACAGTCAGCAGCCTCCTGATACCAAAGAATTGGCGGCGCTTTCAAAATTTCCCTTGAAGAATGAACAAGATCAGTTAAACGATCCTCCAAAGATGGATAATGATTCGGACCATGAATATTCAAACCTGGAGGAAGCTGAAGTTGTGGAGTTAAACAATGTGGATCCATGTGAAAAGGAAGTTCTGCCAAAGGAACCTCCATTAGAAGATACATACACTGGGCACCAACTCACACGGCATTCAAGCTATGAATCCTTCTACACAGCAAATGAATCATTTTTGTCTGACAGTCAATCATTTTACACCAGCCGTGAGTTACAATCCGATACCATGAGCTTTTATTCAGCACGTAATTCTGGAAGCTTGTCAGTCACTAGTGATGGACTTAGTTTTCATAGTGCTCAAGGATCTTCAGAAACTTCTTCTAATAGGACTAATAATAGACTTGTAGGTCTAAATCGAATCTCCCGTGAAGTACGTACTCCTAGATTTTCCAGGGAGGTACCACAGCTTCGCTCATTTGCGTCATTTGATTCAATTAAAAGAAATCAAAGACTTCACATCCGCCAATCAATTACTCCAAGTGAAGCCTCTGAAGATCAAAGTAGGCATTCTTTCATTTCAATGTCCGCGGATGAAACCAGCATTACAATTCCCAAGGATTTAGAGTTCCGTGATGATATGTCTGAAGTGTCACTTTCTTCCCAGCAATCGAAAGCCACTACAAAGTCTTTTGATATGCAACAAATGGCTAATGGAATGATCACAGGGTTTATCTCTAAAATTCTTAAAAACCCATTTGATATGTAAAAATAAATTTTAATTGATTCTATGTTTATTACCGTATTTTAGGTGGTATAAAGCATGATTTACAACAGCAATTTCCAATCTCTGCTTCTTGCGAGGAATGTTGAGGATTTTCAAATGAAATTTATTAGAGTTTTGATTGTAAAAGAACAGAGTAACCAGAATAGTCATGAGGGTAGCCATACAATTCCAATACAGTTTTACCTAACGCAATCACATCAGCCTTGTTATTGTACACATGGATGGACACCCTGACCATTTTTTCATTTCTGAATACAAAAACAGGGACTTGGATTCCCCTATCATACAAGGCATCATGTAAATCAAAACCATTGTTTAAATTTGGCGGTAAAATTACAGTAACCATCGATGCGTAATCTTCAACCAGAGTCCTAGTATCCCAGGCTTTCGAAAGAATCTCTCCCGTCCATTTGGCAAGATTATTGTTTCTTTCAATGTAATTTAATTGCTTGAACAATTTGATGCAAAGAGGGATTGTCAGATATGCAGAGTAATCGTTTGTCCCTTGCCAAATAAATTCATTCCAACTTCCAAGTTTATAACCCCAGGAAGTAATCAATGGGTGAACGGTATGTTTAGGATCTGCATAAAGAAAAGCGCATCCCCTTGGAGATGACATCCATTTATGAAAGTTGCTGGTGTAGTAATCTGGCTGTATCTTTTGGAAATCCAAGTCAATCAATCCAATGCCATGAGCGCCATCGATCAAAGTTTCAACTCCAAAAGATTTGCAAATTTCAATGATTTCTTTAATTGGCATTACTATACCAGTTGGCGAAGTGGTGTGTTCAAAGATACCAAGATCGACTTGATTACTTTCCAAAAATCTGAATTAAACGTAATTTACGATCTTAGTGTATCCAAGACGGCTTGCTTTTCTAGTACCGGTAGTGGTATCTTTATCAAATTGAATTTCTCCAGTTGGTTGACCACAGCTTGATATGACAAGTCAAAACAACAAACGGTTTTCCCATGGTAAGTTTGAAGCACTGAAGCAATTCCAATTTCAACATTCGGTACTAGAAACACATTTGTTGGTTTAGCATTAATGAAATCTGCAAGCACTCTAACTGACCTGATTAGAAATGGATAAAGCACTCTGTAGTAGAAAACCGCTGGATCGGACTCAATTTCAGCCGACCACTCCCGATAGCATTCAAGTAATACCTCGGGAACTAATCCGTACGATCCATGTGCCAGGTAGTGCTTGGTTTTCAATCTCGGATACAATTCCCTTGAATTTGAAATGTCGTAGTTACTAATCTTTTCAATTAGCCTTTGTTCAAAATCTCTATACACTACTTTGTAATTCCTTTCATTTAGTAATCTTGTATTGTTTTCATAAGACATGATCTGAAGAAAGTTGAATTTCCAGAGAGTACCCGATCCATTTTGTAATCCTGATCATTAAAAACTAACTGAGAGTACCACATCTGACTCTGCAAATCCACGTATTTGCGGTAAACCAGCTTCGCATTAATCAGTACATGGTTTGTTTGAAATCTTTTGCCTCTGAGTTACTCATCATTTGACCGCGACTAAATTAAATACTTGACATTACTCAACATGTGTAATAATAGAAAAATGTAAGCGTTGACTATTTCCAAATTGATTATCGTATCGGTAAGCATTTGTTTAGTTATCCACGGTTTGACAGTCAAGCAAAACGTCAGCCTCAAATATTTGTTCATTTTTAATATGCAAATAGAAACCAATAATTCAAAGACCAACAAGCCATTCTTTTCAAATCTTTTCAAAAGTATCAGATGACTAACGCTAGAAACGAATATAAAGTCAGTTAGAGTGAAATCCGCGTTCGGCAACTGTAAGATTACTTAACGATAGTCGGCAATTCAAAAGTCGAACAGTCAAAAACCACTCTAGTGAATCAGTCCACGATTAATTTTAAAGAGAATGCCAAGCCAACAATTATCAGTCGATTATTTTTTTGTAACTGTGTAGTAACCAAGGGAATAAGAAACATCCCGGTAATTTAACGGACGAAAAGCACAAAATTGCAACGATAGATGACTCTAATTCGCGGGCTGACGGTCAGTCTAATCCGCATCTAGTAATAGACGATTTGAAATCAACGAAATCAAAATGGTTTTGTACACTTTCTTTAATCCAGGGAATTCAAAGTCGGAAAACAAGAAAAGCTTCAAATGGATATGTAACTATAATTAATTATAGGGAAGCGCAAGCAAACACCAAACTCGTCTGTAGATATTCAAGAAAGCAACGCAACATTAACTCACAGTGCAGTAAAGAGAGATAAGGGGAAATCGCAGTCAAGACAAAGTATATCTTTTGTAGATGTACAGTCCAACATTAAATATGACTATAAAAGTGACACTAGCGTCCAACTAATCGGAGATGGGGAGCACTCAAAAAATATAGATGTACGGGCAGGTGAATTATCAATCCAGATAGACGAACAGACCAAGAAGATTAATAGCTACCCAAGCCGGAGTGCTGATGATATTCGTAATCAAAAAATTGACACACAAACCAAATCAAGGAAATCAATCATAAAATCAAAAAGCCTAATAGTACCTTCTAGACATTTACGTAAATCTACCAGCAGCAGTGTTCGAAAAACTTCTTTTTCGCAAGATTTGCACCACATCACAGGCAACTTTCCAATCAAATCTAAAACTTTTACTGAAAATCTGTACGCTTCATTCAGATACTACATTGATATGTATGGAATAGAGCTAGTACAAGCTAGTAGTAGCACTTACAACTGCGATCTCATTGACATGGAGCACTACGGAATAGCCTTTGTAAATATTAATTGGGAAGCCTACGGCTTGAAATACCATTACCAAGAATTTCTAGACTACCTGTTTGCAGATTATACCCAAAAGCAATTAAATTCCAAAAATATGTAATATACATTGTTGAATCCTCTGACTCATTTTGAAAGTCATGTGACTTGTTTTGAGAAGAAAGTAAAATTTCACCATTTTATGCCAAGTAATCAAAGACTATATGACCCAAATCAAACGAATATTAGAATAATACCAAAACCAGAAAAAGTAAAAGTGAATACCACACCTACGGATATGACTGACGCCAGACAGATTTACAAATCAATTGTGGACCTCGAAAAGTTTCTCTCAGTTCCTGAATTGTACTCTAAAGAGAGAAGTGAAATTTCCAAATTGTACATTCAACTAATCAAAATTGATTCCAAATTTATTCAGAAATATGATTTAAATAACCGTATGTGGAAAAATTCAATTTACAGTGCGATCAAAACTGTGAAACACACTCCAGAGTTCATTCCGTTGATTGAATCGATTTTAGATGATTACAACACATTGATTAAGCTTCAGACTAAATTTACTGGACTTTATTATTGTCATAGAGGAGATTTGTATCGATACAGTGCTTCTTATTTCTTTCCAGAGTCAGCTGATTATTTCTTGAATTTAGCAAAGATTGAATATCAATTTGCAGTCGATTTTCAGCCTGCGAACGGATTGTTTTGGAATCAATTGGGAATAATATCTGGAATTCAAAAGAAATACTTTGATTCTAGTTTATATTTCATCAGATCCTTGTGTGTAAAGCAACCGTTTATTAATGCAAAAGAATCTTTATTGAATTCTCTAGCCGCTGGAAAAGAGCAGCAACCATTCCTGGAATTAGTGGAAAGTATTTATTCCAAAGTAAACGTGGACAAATTCGACAAGCAGTTATATAAATTCAAGCGGAAGTTTGAGGCTCCTCAAATTGCTGTGCCAATATGCATTGGATTAGACTATATCATTTCTACCAAATTCACAAAAGAAACACTTTTAATTATGAAAGAATACTCTAGCAAATTAATATCCAGTGTTTGCGAATGGCTCGTTAAAAAGAATGAATTTTTGCACTTGCAATTAGTATTGATATATTGCATTTTGGAACATATCAAGTTGGATGTAGAAATTGATTATAAGACTGAATTGAAAGCAAATGATTTGAATGAAGCAATATCACAAACACCATTAGAAATGGATAAAAAGTATACTGCGTTTGAACCTTTCCAAAAAGTATTTGATGCCAGCGAATGCGATGATAACGACAATGTTGAAGATAGATTAGGGCTGTTAGTTTCACTTCTAAAGAACAAAGGTCTCGTGAACGTTGCAGTTGAACCAAAAGAAAAAAGAATTAATAGTTCTGGGGCAGTTGAATTTGATTTTGAAGATTTTGAAGAAACCAACGTGGAAGAATCAGTCCCAGAACCTGAAGAATTGCATTTTGCAGAGTTTGAGACTGAAGAGGAGATTCCAATCTCGGATCTTACACTTGATGAAGATCATGAGATTAATCATTTGTTGAAGGTAATTTGTTTTTAACTTTAGCTAAAACAGCAATTATCAAAATCATTCAAATTGACCAGAGAAACAGCGGTATTTATAGATACAAATTATTTGCTTTCAAATGTACATGAATGTAAATCGCTATTCGAATCAGAGAAATTCACAATTGTTATTTCAACAGTTGTGATCAAAGAGCTGAAAGGATTGGAATTAAACACCAGGACGTGCAAGGAAGCAGAGATGTTGCTTGATTACATTTACTGCAATCTACATTTAATTAATATTCAACAAATTGACGGTACGATGATCCAGTCTGTTGTTGGTGAACCTTGGATAGATTTTGATTCCGCCGATGATGCGATTTTACATCAAGTTCGCCAGTCTAAAGGATGCTTGGTCACCAACGATATCAATCTCCGACTGAAAGCCCGTGCTGTGGGTGTTCATGTACTAGATTCATTCCAAATATAATCGTAATTTTTTCACATCTAAAAATGTCCAAACTCTTCACATTTGTTGCTGGGCTTTCAATTGGTTCAATATTCTCTGTAACTGTATACAAAAACTACTGTATTGAACCTCAGTACACTGAAATAATTCATGAAAAAACAGGACTGAATTCGGCGAAATCAATTCTCAAATATGGATTCCCTGGGCCGATTTCAGATTTAATTTATCGAGAAGCGTATGTAACTAGTTACAATCGTCAGACCAGGAACCCCAACTGGGCTGCTGAAATCATCAGTACAGAGAATGCACATCCTGACCGTTCAAAATCACATTTTAAGGAAGACAAATCAGTTCCAACGAAATTTAGGGTGAAACTATCTGATTATTTAAAGTCTGGATTTGATCGTGGGCATTTAGTTCCAGCAGCAGATGTTAAACAAAGCCAGGAAGCGTTAGACGAAACTTTTTACTTGACAAATATGAGTCCACAAGCGATTGCGTTTAATAGAGGTTACTGGGCGTATTTTGAGGCATTCTGCAGATCTCTATCAAGTAAATTTGATGATGTGCATGTTATTACTGGGCCTCTATTTCTTCCTAAAGTGAAAGATGGAAAGAAAATGGTGGAGTATCAAGTAATTGGTGATTCTGATGTGGCAGTTCCTACCCACTTTTTCAAAGTTATTCTAGGAGTAGAAAATGGGTCATTCTACTTGAGTTCATTTGTACTTCCGAACCAGAGTATAGATTCGAATGAACCTCTAACTAATTTCATCGTGCCGCTGGATAGCATAGAACGAGCTAGCGGTCTAGAATTCTTCCAAGACATTAAACGAAAACTTGACCTGTGTAGTAGAGTAGAATGTAAAGTAAAAGAAATTCAGTTCAAGGAATAAACAAGAAATTTCTTTTTCATTTTTCTGATCAGTTTAAACTTTTGAATGACAGCAGTAGACTCTTTTTATGAATCGTCTGATTTGCTACTGGATCTCGCTAGCGTACCAGTAACCGACGCTCACAAAGCTGCTTATGAAGCGATATTATCAGCTACGCAAACAGAAACCACCGAGTCTTTGATTCCGCTTAAAATCATGACCTCTTCAACAATAGTAAAGTATATCGACTATTTCGATTTGCACGATCAAGCGTTAAACTCTCTATTTGATTTATGCGAAGATTTTTACCTCCCAGTTAGGTTAGAGTCCATCAAGAATCTATTCAATTTTGCGATTAAACTTCCAAAGTACACCACAAGGATTATCGATGTTCTGTTACAATTATTACAATCAAGTTGGTTATTTTAACCATAGATGAAGAAAAGGAATTGAAATTAGTAAAGGAATTGCTTATCGCAATGTTCAAAAGGTATCCAAAAGATTGCTGCAGCGGATTATTTCATCAAATTGAGAATGGAACTTGCCAAGCGGTTCTATTTACGTTTGTAGAGGAGCAGCTGATGGAGCATTTGTCACCAGCTCTCAAAGTAAAGTTTTTCAAAAGGTTTTTTTCAGTAATACTTGTTAACGATAGTTACTGGACACTGCTGAAATGGAAAACTATTCCAAAGTCTTGCTTGATTTAATGCCCGAGTTGCAAGATCTAGAAACTATTTCCAAATTATTGGGTATACGAATTCAAGAATTGTTCAAGGTATGTTTCAATTTACCCAGTCTCCCGATGAGAATACTGTTGCCAACATTCTGTCTTTGGCCGAGTTATTAAAAAAATCAAAGCAAGCAGCTCTTTTGGAAAAGATCTTTGATTTGTTTGAATTGAACTTGGTAACTACTCCAGTGCAGCAATTAAATTTATTAAAATTAATCTCGGAAATGTATGCAGGATGCAGCGAAGCTATATCTGCAAAACATGTGGAATTCATTGAGAACAAACTGTCAAATGTATCTAGTTTCCTAATTTAGGACTATTTACCACTAATTATGGAAGCTCAGCGTGGCAAGCTAAATTTTGGATTACCGTCGATCGAACCAGCCCTGTTTGTCATTTACAAAACGAAAAAGCTGGGTGAGTCAAAACAAAATTCTCCTCTTTTAACTTCAACTTTAAAAGCGCTATATCAACCGGTGATACATTTACGTGATCAATTATCAAAGAGGGCATCAGATGTAAAGTACAAAATTCTATATGCAAACGCCAAGAATGCCTACACCCTAATAGTGGTAAGTTTTTGTAACAATAGGAGTTGCTTAAAGAAAACAGAATGGCAGATTATATCGAATTTATATTCTCGTGGCATCAGATAAAACCCGAACCAATAAAACCGACAAATATTGGTCAAACGAAACAAAAGCAAAAGACAGATATAAAGAAACATCCTGTTAAAATTCAATCAACAGGGAGGGTATCGAAAAAGAAGAATGTGTTGAATGACAGTGGCAAAAGACTACTAGGCAAATCTGCTTAGCCGGATTTATTGATCCTTAAAAATATAATATTATTTTGCTTAATTAAACTTGTTTGATCCACTTCTCACTACTGCTGACCAGCAGCAATAATTACAGCGGAGCAGACTTTGCATTAGGAAAACCATCTTGTTTTTTCTTTTTGCTGAGGAATTCACTCTTGGAAAAGTTCTCTGGGCTGTTAATATCCTTGCCCGAAGAGATTGTTGGGTGCATAGAGTCATTAGTTATTTCCTTTCCGTTGCTTTTCTTTGCAACTTGACTGAGCGATACCCCCAACGCAACTTTGATTATCACCAGTTCCAACATGTAATTAAACTTCATTAAAATCGCATTTTGAAGCAAGATTAATGAGGAAGTGACTGCTGTGAATGCTAATGCATTCTTGTCTGACGCAAGCAATTCTGAACTTCCTCTAATGTAAAACCCAAACATGTAAATGATACTAACAATCAATTGACAAATAGCTAAACCGTATGCTTTCAGCATCCATTTGCCTTTATATTTGGGAGAGTTTTTCATCTTCCATGTAATCAGTGCTGGTGACACACATTGACAGATGTTATAAAACACAATCCAGACAAAATACAGGTATCCCATCTTGAATACAATTGCGCTTACTACCAATGGAAAATTATACGCAAGCACATAAAAATATCGGTATCCAGCAAATGTAAAATGAACAAGTGTCATCGCTAAATACATCAGTGTGGTTTGGAATTTTGTAAAGTAAAATATTTTGGAAACCATTTGAAGGTTGACTATTAATGAACATAATTCTGTTTGATTGATTGTGAAGAATATTATTCCTCGAAACACTAATGATATTGCAGAACTTGGTATTTTCGAGAACCCGTAGCAAAAATTCAAAATGATGGAAAGCAGATAGTTGAAATTAACAAATGATATAAGAATTTCTTTCCTTTCTCTATATCTGTAGGCCTCTCTCGCTGAATATCCAAACAGGTAAGCTTGCAGAATAGTCGCTGTAGCAAATAACAGGAAGGCCAATATTTCCGGTATGGTGGTAAACCCTAATACTATTTCGGATTGCGGTATCACTGCGGTCCATTGATATTTGACTGTCCCACTTGTTATTTTCATCGACTGCAAAACAACATTTCCTAATGAATTCGAAGTAACATTCGTTGGTGTAGATGTTAATGGAAGAGTTTTGATTGCTTGCCCAAAACAATTCTTGTTATCATAAATCGTAAGCGACTCCATCGAACACGACCATCCATTGACACAAGTATTAGTGCTGGTCAAAAAACCAGTGTGCGATTCTGATTCAATCACACAATAGTTGATATTATTTGCGGATAATGGTGGAGAATTTACCACTGTCAACTGTTCATTTACTAAATGCAATCCTATGCTTTTGTACCCAAAACTTAATGCTGGATTTGGAAACGAGAAGCAACATCCACTGGATCTGGATATCGGATCACCACCACAAAATGGTGGCGGGGAGTCTGCCATCACTAAATTGAATATATTTGGTGGCTGATTAACTGGATACACGAACATTGCAATTGGAGAGCTTTGACAGTTGCTGTTTAGCCATACAGTTTGAAAAATCTGACAAGATCCATAATTGAAAAACAAGATGGTTATCATTTGGAGTGAAATTGAAGTAAAACAATCGAAAGTAATTGATGACATCATAAATGTAGCTGATATCCTGCTTTGAAGAAATCGTTTATTATACACAAAGTGATTTCGCAACTTGCGGATTTAATCCAAACTAATATCAATGATAACCTCAGCATATGGACTTTATTTGGCGGTTAGAACCACCTTTAGAACTTTTTTGTCTGTTTTTTGTTTTCCAGACACAACATCTAGCGCCAACGGAAGCAATTCGAGAGGGTATTGGTGAGTTACTAACCTATTCAAGTTTTTCGCTATATTCGCGGATGTTGGTTTCAATAAAGTTTTGATTGCACTGCTAAAATCTCCACATCGAGAAGTAGTAATTTTTACCTTTCTATTACAAATTGCTTCGAGTAACGCATTTTCTTTTGGGTTTGCAATTAATATAGCACCCCTTACTCTTACCAAAGACCTGTCATGGCTGGGATTCGGGGTAACGATTTCATCTACCTCTTCAGCACTAGTACACACTGCTAAATCAAACCTTGGTAACTTTGACCCTTCTGAGAGTAAAACATTCCCTCCGCCATTTTCAAGCCAATGGTCAGCATTACCCGATGAATTTTGGTAGATATTGCGATTTGTATCTGTAATTTTTTTGGTAATATCTTTGGAAACAGAGGGAGAAACGTAAATATTAGCGTTTGGCGTATCTTTGCAGTTGAAAAGAAGCGAGTTTTCTGAAAAAGGAACAAGACTGATTTCTGATACCACCATTTCAGTAAAATGTTTAAAGCCCAGCATTGGTTGGCCATGAGTACTTTTCAGATGTACTTCGGTCCTTGAAATACTGAGTGCGTACTCCAATCCTTGGGCAGACCCAGTTGTATCAAATACTACATCGAATTCATCCCTTATTGGTTTCCCATTGGTTACTATTGCCCTAGTAGCTCCAAATAGCAATGCCTCTTCTTGGTTTTTCTCGCTCCGAAGAATCGCTGTGATTGTTATATCACGCTCAAACAAATTACGGGAAAGGCTTAATGCTGCGATAGTCATTAAACCTAGTTTTCCAGCACCGAGAATTGCATAGTCCCTCCCACCTTTCCAAACAGTGCCGACACCATGAAGCGCTGCAGCAAATGGCTCAATAAGAGTAGCTGTGGTAGGTGATATATCCAATTCCAATGGGATTTGATACAAGTTGTACTTTGGAACTATAACATACTTTGCCAAACCCCCTGGCCAAGTATTAATTCCCATAGTAATTCTTGAGGGACACTGGCTTGACAATCCACTTGCACAATATGAACACGGTTCTGCACTTCCATGAGATTTGTGAGAATTATTGATTTCCACTACACCTATAGTTGAACCACTAACTGAAATGGTTGAAGGAACTGATACAACCACTTCGTGACCTATCACTTGTGGTAATGGGTACGGCAAGAATGGTCTTGCGCAGTCAGTGCAGCATATCCCACAAGCAATGGTTTCCATGATGAAGTATTCCCCTTTCAATTCGAGATGAAGAGTTTCGTTCCTGTAAATACATACTCCGCCCTCTACATTCTTGTATTTGTAATGAGCCTGGAGGAAAGTGCCATCCGCTTGAAGTTCGATAGCTTCAAACTCCACCTGCTTTAGTTCAGTCATGTGTCGATAAATTTGGGTTGGTTTGGTTTGTGAAAGTGTGTGCATGGCGCAGTCAGATATGAACCACTTGATTTTGTTTAAACTTTTAATCAGAAATGCTCAAACACCGAAATATCACTGTTGAGCGAATCGAAAAGTACTTCAAATCTGACATGTTCTACGATGTCAATCTTCAATCTTTCCTTGAGGAAATTGTAGATGAATCCATCAAGATTTCTAAATATGCGGTTCCACATCTCCAGAGGATCCCATTCGCGCAAGCAATGAAAGGAGAGTATGTCCCTGCAAAAGTGGGAGATCTAATTACACCCACTTGGTCTACTCATTGGTTCAAATTGGAAATTACGATTCCAAAGAGTATGGAAGGACGCAAAATCTACCTGATCTTTGATCCGAGTTGTGAAGGCTTGGTCTGGAGTGATAAAGGGGAGCCTTTGCAAGGAATAACTGGTGACTTTGGATTGGATCGACATGTTGATTTTGATTTGACTACAGGTGCACGAGCTGGAGAGGTATACCTTTGATTAAAAATAGAACTTTACCATCTATGTCGAGGTTGGTGCAAATGGAATGTTTGGCGCCGGGTTTAATGGCATGATTAATGCGCCAGATCCAAATAAGAGTTTTACTTTGAAGACAGTAAAGCTGGTATGTTTCAACGAGTTGGCGCGTTCAATTTATTGGGATCTCGAAGTGCTATTGGGTATTATCAAAGAAATGCCAGTAGAATCCCAGCTTGGCTGCGATGCGCTGTATACTGCCAATTCAATAGTAAACACGATAAGAAATAACGAACCCAGCACTCTAATTGCAGCAAAAGATGTTGGATCCAAATTTTTTGAAGTGCGTAAGAAAGAATTAGGCTATGTTTCTCATGCAATAACAGCAATTGGAAATTGTCATATTGGTAAGTAAATTATTGACTGTAAGACACTGCTTGGTTATGGCCTTACGATGAAACCAAGCGAAAAATTGCAAGAAGTTGGGCGACTCAGTGTAGATTATTAGAACAAAATCCTGAATATACTTTTGCTGCATCGGTAATAGTCATTTTACACTAGCAAGCGCAACAATTTGAGTGGCTGGAGCAATTGTATCCCAGTTTGTTTGAGAAAATTACTGGGTTGGTGAAGACTGGGAGATTCATTCCAATTGGAGGAACTTGGGTAGAAATGGACTGCAATGTGCCATCAGGAGAAGCTTTTTGCCGTCAAGTAAGTAATTGCCTAATTCAGTTTTTGTACGGTCAAAATTACTTTTATGAAAAGTTTGGTTTCAGACATTCTGTATTTTGGCTTCCTGATACATTTGGGTACTCTTCTCAGCTTCCTCAGATTTTGACCAGTGCTGGCTTAAAGTACTTTTTCACACAGAAGCTTTCATGGAATAACATCAACAAATTTCCTCACACTTCATTCTACTGGAAAGGACTGGATGGTACCAGTGTATTAACCCATTTCTCGCCCGCAGACACGTATACAGCTCAAGCATCAGTCAAGGATGCCGTTTTTGCTGTTACTAACAACAAGGACAAGCAATATAGCAACAAATCCCTATTGCTCTATGGGTAGAAATTTTCTAACGACAGGAATGGTGATGGAGGTGGTGGTCCACTTTTACCTATGATTGAAAGAATTAAGCGATTTGGTAATATCGAAGGGTTGCCATCACAGACTAAATTCGGCGATCCAACGAAATTCTATGAAGAATTGGAATCAACATCAAATGGATTGAACACTTGGAAAGGCGAATTATATTTTGAATTACACCGCGGCACCTATACCACACATGGCCTTGTAAAGAAATATAACAGATATTGTGAGTACCTATTACGGGCTGTCGAAATATTGTGGTCTTTATGCCTTGCCCGTAAAAAAACTAAAGTTTATCCTAAAGGGGAAATTAATCGATTGTGGAAGCTAGTATTGCTAAATCAGTTCCATGATGTTTTGCCTGGTTCCAGCATTGGTTTAGTTTATATTGATGCCATCAGGGTAGGCGATTCTAATATAGTTTTACGAAGATGTAACTGCATCAGGCACAAAATTGAAGAACGAAGCCCTTAAACTATTAGTCGGAGAAGGAAATGCAACAATTATAAACAACTTAACCCCTTGGCCCGTTAAGTCAAATGTTGTAAGAATCCCTTTGAGAGATGGAGGCAGTTATCAACAATATTCTTTGGATAAACGGTATGGTCTTGCCATGGGTATTAGTTGTTAATTATAGTGGAAACAATTGGAGCATTTTCTGGACTTGCCGCTGTAGAAGCCCCAATCCCTCTGGAAACCCAAGTAAAAGGTAAGTGATTTCTTGTTCACCGACCTGGATGTATAAGGGTCGATCTTATACTCTAGTTGAAATGGTGAACTTGGACCCTATAACCAAAACCATATGTGATGATTTTGTTTTAGGTTTTTGAATGTGTTGACAATAGTTGAATCGTTACCTAATCGCTTTATCGTTGACAACGGCCTTATCCAAGCATCATTTGACGAGCATGGAAGATTGTTTTCCTTGATCGATAGAGAGGTAGGAAGAGAAAGCATTCTTCCAAATTCCCTGGGAAATGTTTTTAGGTTTTATGAGGATATTCCGCTCTTTTGGGATGCCTGGGATGTAGAAATTTATCATTTAGAAAAATCTTGGGAGGCAGGAGTTGGCAAAGTTTCGATTTCCGAAGCAGGACCTCTTCAAGTGGTCCTCAAAGTCATTCATCCAATATCAAAAACCAGCACTTTGGAGCAAAAAATTATTATTTCTGCTGGAAGCAAGATGATCAACTTTGAGAATGAAATCTTTTGGCAAGAAAGCAGAAAAATCATCAAAGTGGAATTCCCGGTTAATGTCGAGTGTGATTATGCGACCTTTGAAACTCAATTTGGGTATATCCAGCGTCCGACTCATTTCAACAATTCCTGGGATATGGCTAAATTCGAAGTGTGTGCTCACAAATTTGTGGATTATTCGGAGTATGGGTTCGGAGTAGCACTACTCAATGACAGGTTACTAAAACTAATTTTAGCAAATATGGCTTTGCAGTTCACAAAAACACCATATCAATGTCAATCTTGAGGTCTCCAAAATCACCTGATGATAAGGCAGACCTTGGAAGACAAACATTCAAGTACGCTATCCTCCCACACAAAGGGTCATTTTTGGAATCTGAAGTAGTTCGCGAAGCATACCAATATAATGTTCCATTAGAAATCGTATCGGGCGGAAGCGCAATTCATGAGAAATCTTTGATTGAAGTTGACCAAAAGAATTTAGTTATCGATACAATCAAGCCTGCGGAACAATTTGAAAAGAGTAGTATGTTTGTGGTAAGAATGTATGAAGCCTACGGAGGTAGGGGTAAAGCAATTTTATCAAGGTAAATATTGTTAACTCAGCTCATTTAAAATAGCCAAAGTTCACCTGTCCAATGTGATTGAAGAAACACACCAAGAATTGACAACAGATGGCCACACTGTTGAGCTTGATTATCTTCCTTTCAAAATGATCACTCTGTTGATTAAACTTGAATAAATTTTATTCCGATTCCGAGTCATCTTTGTCCAACTTTGATATGTCCAAGAGTTGTGAAGTCCAAGCAGACTCGCTATCACTTTCGGAATAATTCGATAGTTGGTCAAGCCCAAGTTCATTTTGTGACGTATTGTAATTCGGGATAGTTAATTTGCTTAATACTGCGCATTCTTCCTTTGCTTGGCAACTAGTGCAACTCGACCAATGTGTAAATAACGCTAATTGATATTCTGCCACGGCTAACCGGGCATTTGCGAGCATCTATTGCTTGAATAAGATAATTCACTTACTAATTTATGAGAAGTCTCTTCTATGCTTGACTTGAATTTCTCTACCTTTTCTTTTACTTCAGTCGGTTGAGGAAGTTGAGGTAACGATGGTAAAATTGGATTCGCATATACAGCCATAACTTCCTGTAGATACTCAGAGTTCCACTTTAGTATCGCATCAAGATATGTTACCAAATCAATACTATCCTTCCTTGTCCAATTTTGCATCAAAGACCTTAAAAATAGGGCTGCTGTATTTGCAGGTTCGGACATTAATAGATATGCTACACATAAACTGCACTGAGGCGTCTTGGGCCAATTACGGCTTATCAAGGAAAATACACATCTAAGTAAAATGAATATTACCCTGCCAAATCAGGCAACCAGTCGGCAAATATAATTCGCAGAAGCTTCGCAGTTGTTTCTACAGACCAACCCTGTATCATCCACAACAGTGCATTTGCAACCTGCCTTGGCTTATAGTCCTTTATAATTCTACTTAACCGGATTGCAGAAAGATCGACATTCTTTTCATCCCTAATATAATCATAAAACGCAGCGTTATACAGGACATCCATCGCTTGCATTGACCAATCTATATCAATGTGCGCATATTCTTCCTT
The DNA here is from genome assembly GCA_027604345.1 of Boothiomyces sp. JEL0866. Lineage (NCBI taxonomy): Eukaryota > Fungi > Chytridiomycota > Chytridiomycetes > Rhizophydiales > Terramycetaceae > Boothiomyces > Boothiomyces sp. JEL0866. The sequence continues at coordinate 371,990 of JADIIZ010000001.1, forward strand.
CCAATCTGCAGACTTGCTTTTCGCTAAATTTGACGTGAAAGATACACTTCGGTTGATTGATGCCCTAGATGGTTGGTTAACTATTGGACCAAATATTGGGTGAGGTGTTTCCCTTTCAGTTGGCTCTGGTGCACCAGGTCTATCTGGGATTTGAATGGGCTCCATCAGACTCGAACTTCCGTATAAATTGGATGTAGATTGAACTACCCGCTGATTAAGTAAATCTAAACTAGTCGCAGTGATATTCGGAACGCTGAAACCTCTAATCTGTGCTGAATTGTTTGGCCTATGACTTGCGAGATTCTCTGAAGAGCTTCCACGTAATGTTGCTGATTGGCTAGCTCTGGTTTGCGGTGTGCATTCTGCAACTCCTAATTCTTCAGAGCTGGTGGACACTGAAATCAATCTAAATAAGGGTGAATCTGCAGTTTGAGGTATATACTGTTTTTGCAAGGGGTCTAATGTATTGAGAGGTGCTTTATCTTTGGCTGCGGAGGTTGCAGGCGGATCATTGCTAGAATCCAAAGACCTCCATATATTCGCCAACGTAGAAGCTTGCAGTCGTCCTTGTCGCATATTGAACTAAATAATAAAGTGTGGTTTCATAGTGGATGAGTTTACATGTTACATCCATGGTGATGACAATGCACTTGTTGAAACAAAAACTCAAAGTTCAAATAAAAAATATATTATTAGCATCTACTCAAAGCTGAATTTCCTTCTTAAATTGGATTTTTGAGATTCTTTAGACAATCTAGATTCCGTTGCGGAGCGTGAAGGTGGTATATTTTTGTCTGAGGGAAAAGATGACCTATACTTTTGATTCATCAGATTATTTCTTCTTTGTAAACTTTCGTTTACTCTTTGCAAGCTTTCATTAATAATGAGCCCGTTTCTGGATAGTGAGTGTGGTGCATCTCCTTTAGATTTAATGTTGAACACTTTATCATCTACTTTGGTAGATTCGGAGGATTGGCGGTTACTCTGAGCTAATTTCACTAAATTTTGTTTCAAGTTGACTAAGCTAGTAGCATCTGAGTACATTGTTGGTGTAGAAGTCGCAGACAGAACATCGTTTGTGGCAGGTACAGACAAGTTACTTGTAGGAGGGGATGGAATAACCTCCTGCGGTACAGGAGAAGAGACAGCTGGAGAAACAGGCAACGGTGGTGCAGATGGCGCTTCGTCTCTCACTTCTCGAGTAGACTTTAATACAGATTTCTTTTTTGGAGGATACATCTTTTTGTCTGCAATAATACCACCGTATTCCAAAGTTGGTAGCACATCATCCCAGTCTGAATCTGTGAATGCAAAACTTGTTACCGTATTGGACCTCTCCACCTCTTCACCGTCCTTTAGACCCTTGTTGCGATAAGAGGGATGGATTTCAGGCAGAATATAATCTTCACTAAATTTCTTGCGAATGGTGTGGAGAGTTGGTGTTTTAGTATCTCTAATTGTCGGTGACTTTGCAGCACGAATAGTTGAATCACTGATAGGGGACTTGGGATCCCTTCGCACTTCTTTGTCAATAATATCTGCGTGGTACTGATATTCTTCATCTACTGATGTCCTCTCAATAGGTTGGCTTTCTACTTTCAGTGGTTTCTCGGTAACTATGGACTTTGCGGATTTCTTCCTCTCTAAACTGCCGTAAGCCAGATCAAATATTCTGCTTTCCAACATTGCAATCACTTCTCTTTGATCATCAACCTGTCTTCGCACCTTTGCAAACATTGCGCTGTAATTTCCTAACGGTAAGTAGTATCCCAAATCAGCCTTCAACTGCTCAATAATGAAATGGTCCCGCTTTACTTGCTCCTGCAATGATGTAATACGGCTTTGCAATTTCTTTGTTTTTTCTGATATTTGTACATCAGTCATATATGGCGGTATTTCTGCAACAGAATCTTCGGGAATAGTTGTCATCTTTGGAACATTGATATTTTTAGTGAATAGTTTTTGTCCGGAACCATTCAAACTGTAAAGCTCCTTCCTTCCACCAGCAGATATACGCAGACTCGAAAATCTTTTGAGGTTGAGCAAAGATTGAGATTTCAACTTCCTTGGAACTTCGAAATATTGAATACTTGTAGATTTTTGTATAGTTCTTTTGGTAGTTTTTTGGGTTACTTGCAAAAGGTTCATACGCTTCAACCTATTCAATATGCGATCCCTATCCAATGCAACTTGCACAATATAATAACGGTACAAACGCAAAAGCTTTTCAAGCTTCTCATTGTTACTTAGCCTCTGTAGTGATTCGAGTTCTGCCATAGCCATTCTGTGAATTTCGTTTTTCCTTTGAAGTTTCTTTGATTGTCTGTTAAACATTTCTTGAATCTTAAATGTCAGCTTTTCTAAAAGACCCTTCTTTTCAGCTGGAATTACAACACTTTCAAGTAAAAGTTTTAGATATTCTGCAAACTTGTCCGTATTTCTCTTCAGTGCCATATCATCTTTTTGAATTGGAATGGACCTATTTGGAATCGGACTAATTAGATCATCCAATTTCAAGTCATTGATGTCAAAGTCGATCTGATCAATAGATTTAAGCATCGCAAGAGTTTCGCGACTAAACCCTCTTGGAGAACCATCGCTTATATTTTCCCAACTTTCAGTTAATAACCTCTGATGGACAGGATTGACATTCTGATTGATTTCATTAATCACACGCGAATAGCAAATTTGAAGGTCAGCATACATCCATGCCCAATCAATATAGTCTTGTTCCATTTGTTGAGATCTTTCGTTCATTTCTTGACGAAGAGTCTTGGATACCCCTTCCAATTCACGAATGTACTTTTTGTATTTGAGGATCTGTGTGTTTGCATTTCCTAAATCCATTCGCATATTATCCACTTCCATTCGCATTCCCAAAATATCATGCGAGTATTGTTGGCTGACGTTTCTAGAGGATTGTTTTTCCTTCTGGATGCTTTCAAGTTCCAAACTAATAGCTTCTAATTCTTGTTTCAATTGTTTCTCAATTTTTAAATAATACTGATTTTTTTCTCTAACCTTGTCTAATTGAGACATTAGTTCAAAGTTGCAATCTGTAACAATTTTCATTTCCTGCCTATGTTCAGATTGTAATTGATGGGGTCTCCAAAATTCTGAATCAACAGCCCAAACAACAGATTGGGTTTCTTCGCTTGAGTTATTCACAGTTGAGTTGAGGTTGGAATCGGAAGGTGGTGCTACTGGTAAAAAGTCCAATAATGAACGAGAACGAATGGAGTGATCTCCATGGAAGACGTCTCCAGAAGTGAGTGAAGATAGGTCCAGGGTAGGCAAATGTAAATGGCCGTCTTCGAATATAGACGTATTTACTATTTCACTTTGCAAAACGCCTATTTCACCTTGTAACCAACATTTTTCAATGTAAATGTTTGCATAGTCAACTTCCAATCTTTTATCAGATAATACAGCATTCGCTATGTCCTGATGTTAATTATTAATTACTTGTGGATCAAGATAATCTCTTGAGCCTCGCACTTTAAATTCAGGATTTTCAATACTCACTGTATTTTTAAGGCGAGTGATTTGGTTATTAAATATTTCGGCGCTGGCTTGGTGCCAAGTATTAATTATATGATGTTGCTGTATCACAATATCTTTCGCTGCGGAAAACTCTAGATGAAGGTCGTTTAAAGCCTTATTTGCCACAACAGTTTCAGTTAGCAATGCATCCTTTTGAGTAATTTCCGCATTTGTAATTGAAAATTGTTGTTCTAAGTGTCGGTGGCTATTTGACACTTGTTGAAGTTGGTTCTGCAAAATTTCTACACATGCTTGATTCCAGATATTGGTAATGTACAGTTGATCTTCCTTAATGAAGGTAAGTCCCTCTTGTTCGGCCACAAAGCGATTCCCTGTTATTGAAGGTGGTTTGTATTCCTTTCGATCGTACGGTATTTCCCTTAAATTGACAAAGAGAGCTTCCTTTTGCCCGCGTTGATCTTCCAGATTGATAGCTTTTTCGGATACATTATCTAAAAGGGTATTTCGGTCTGCCATTTCATCACGACAGTTGTAATCAGCTTTTTGATTATGAAGTATCTCGACAGATGCTTGATTCCAGCAATAGGCCAAGTAGTTTTGATATTCAACGCGGTCCTTTCCTTGGATTAGCTGTTCCTGTTGTAATCTAGTTTTAATGATTTCATTGGATGATTCCTCCAGCTGTCTCTTGTAGTCGGTTACGTCTTGCTCCAACTGGACTTTGGAAGCTTGCAATTGTTCTTGACTTTGAGAAAGTTCAAGATATTGATTTTTCAAAATTAATATACTTGCTTGATACCAACAGCTCTCAATGTATTTTTGATCATTCATAGAATCATATCTTTGATTTAACTCTTCGTGATTATTCGCCAGTTGGGTATGTTTGCCTTCTAAATCTTGCATCAATTGGATATTTCTACATAGCTCTTTTGAAACATTTTTGTGCAAATTGCCCAACTCTTCTTTTTCCCTGCAGATTTCGGTTAAACTGTTCTGTTTTATACCAGCCTCTGCTTGGTACCAAGTTTGAATAAGATACAATTGCTGCATATTTTCAGGTATTGTTATATAACCGTTTCGGGCATAAATACCTGTTACAACGTTAGAAATACGATCGAAAATTTTGTCTTCACTAATGGCAGCTCTGTCCGCATCAACTGTTTGCTCCAAAATATCTAAAATTGGATAAAGTTTTAATGTTTCTTGTTCTTTCAATTGTTCGTACCTGTTCACTGACGTTTCGAATGACTGCATTTTAGATTCTAACGAGTTGACATATTGCTCTACGGCATCAAGAAGTAGCATGTGCTCCTTTTCCAAAGATTTGGCTTCTGCACGGCTTTCCTCTAAAGATCGGTATTTTAATTTTAATTCCTTCATCTCCTCTGCTAATTTTTCCTTGGACTGACTTTCTTGAACATAAATATCACTTTGCAAAGTCCTTTCGATCGTTTCTTTTTCCAAAGTATCTAATCGCTGCAGTAGGATACCCTTCTCTCCAAATTCCCACAGGTGTTCAATAAATCGCTGATTTGCATCAGAATCCAGTTCAAACAATTCACGCTGATGAATTTCAACTTGGTTATTTTGTAAACATATTTGAGTTCCAAACACCAACGAGATAAAGATGAACATAGTAGATGAAAGTAAGGCAAGATCTTGCTCTTTCTGAAGATCATATTCTTTGCACAAATTAGATTTATCTTGGTCACGGACAATAGCATGCTCTGCAATGGTCCAATCCAGAACAGCTTCTTTCTGTGAAAGTTCAACTTCCACCTTGTTTAGCTTCTGTTCGGTGGTAACAAGCATGTGCGACATTTTTTCAACTTTATCCTTTAGGCTTGAGATGGAATTTTGACTTTCATCTGCATTACAGCATTGAATTCCGATTTCACCGAGTAACCAATGAGCCATCAGAATTACCTGGTCAAAGTTTGATTTAACACTAGAAAGTGTCTCCAATTGACCTTCAAGTACAGAAACTTTTTCTTCTAAATTTGATACCTGACTGTCCAAAATAACACTGTCTGCTGTAACATATGAGGTTTCACGATCATCAGAACTTGCCAAACCTCTTGACAGCGGCCTGTCCACTAGTGCTCGAGAAAGAGTTGTTATGCTATCTTCATCTCGTGTTTCGAGACCATCGCTAGCAGTTCTATAGTTGCTTTGCTCCAAGTCTGATTCTTGTAGCACAGATTTCAAATCAATTCCTTTAGGGACCTTTGCAAGATTAGACAAAATTTGTGCTTCACCAATATTCCAGTGAAGTGCTAAAGTTGCCTGGTTGTATTCAGATTGGTACCTTGCAAGCTGTGTCTTCAACTCTGCAATTTGATCTTGGTAATTTTGACTTGCAATCATTAACTGAAGTGAATCTATGCTAGAGGTTGCACTCTTTAGATCTTTTTCCAAGCTATTGATCTTGCTATTGCTGGCATCTACCTTTTCATTGAGCTCTGAAACTACAGTTTCTTGATAGGCGTTAGTAGCTTCCAATTCGGCATATTTTATCTTTAGGCTACTGTTTTCCACCATCATCAATTCCAACTTTTCTTCAGTGTGATCTAAAAGGCTCTTTGTATCCTTATACACTTCACGAAGGGAATCAAGATCATATTTCGTATTTTTAAGTTTTGGCTCAGTTTCTTCAAGATAGTTTTCATAGTTTTGTTTGACAAACGAAAGCTGTTCGTCGAGTTTATCATTTTTCACCTTCAGACCTTCATTGAGCTGAAGGTATTTTTGCCGCTCCTGCTCATATTCTTGAGATTTGGAGGCAAGTTTCTACATTAATTACGGTTGCTACCTCTTCAATATCTTTAACTTTTACTTTGAGCTCAAACTGCAAATTATTTGAAACTGCCAATCGCTGTTCCAAATGCTTTACTTGCTCATCCGCTTTTGCACTAACAGTTGATTTGTTAGGAGAAACGTCCCTGGAACTTAACAATGATTGATTTTCACCTTGATCACTCTCTTCATTATCAGAACCATCTTCAATAACTCGAGCTTTAGCCTCTTTATGGGATTTAGCTAGCAATAAATCATATTTTTCTTGTAACTTTACTCGATCATTGATTAAATCACCAAGATTCTAAATTAAAAAACGAAAACCTTTCGCAGTTTATCACACTCCACAGTCAATACTAGTATTTGCTCTTGGAAATTTGTTTTTTCCAACGCAAATCGTTCATTGGCACTGACTAGTAGCTGTTTGTTAATCGCTTCCAAATCAGCCAAATTTCGCAGTTCAGCTTGGTAATGAATTTTTTGTTTTTCAAGGTCGCCTAGCAAATCTCTCTCAGCTTCAGTTTGTGCTTCAACTTCCGCACATTCCACTTCTATCTGACTTTCTTGAGAAACAACCTTTGGTTTAGCCACATCAATATTTTCAGTCTGGCATTCTACTGAAATCACTTGTTTGTCAAGTACAGCCATCATTTCTTTTTCGAAAATATACAAATGGTCTTCGAGTTCTTTTTTAATCTGAGTTAATTAAAGACTACTTTTCTTTCTGCACCCAGTTCTTTTTCTAATCTTTCCACTTTGCTCTCTAAAGTCTTTATACGTTCTGCATTTGCTTGGTTGACTTTGGTCATGTCATGCAACTCTTCTGCACTTTGCTTGCTTCTTTCAAGACTTGCATCTTTAAGATCTTGAATTTCTTGATTCGCGTTGGCAATCTTTTTCTCCAAAATGTCAATTGTTTCTCGGGCAACATACAGTTGGTCAGCAAAACTTTCAGTTTCTCTACTGACCCATTCTCGGGTAAGTTCGTCCTGGAAACGCTTCTGCTGAACCAATTGAGTACTTTTAGACAACAACCCCGAATCTAATGAATGACGCTCTCTTCTATTTGGCACTGGGATGTTGCTTTCTTTTAGTTTTTCAGATAATTCGGTGAATGCACGAACTCTTTCGGCAATTCGCTCTTGCATTTTTGGAGTTTTGTAATAGGCAGGTGCACTTGCAACCGTCAAAACGGACATTCCATCTTCTGATACATTTGACAAAGTTGGGCTATTTCTTCCGTTATTAAACCGTGAGACAGGGATGCGAGATATTGGCTCTTTTGATTCAATCTTGATTTTTTCCTTCTCTTTCAATTCCCAGTAAGCTTGCTTGTAATTTTCCACCGTTTTGGACATGCTTGCTTGAGATTGCTCCAAGTGTATATTTTGAATTTCAAGTTTCTGCACTTTTTCACTCAAACGAGCATTTTCGTCAATTAACTTTGCATTATCACCAACCAGCTGTTGAAATTCTTCAATGTCATTCGCATATTTTGATGAAACAATCATTGCATCTGCAACAAGCCATTGGCTGACAATGAAAAATTGCTGTTCAGTAATATGATGTTCCAAGCAAGCTTCTTCGAAATTTCTTTGCAAATCAACAAATTCTGTTATTTCTTGGGTTGCATCAGGACTATGGAAATCACTAGGAACATGTACGGATTCGACAGACAACGAAGCGCTGTTTTGTTGGATAATAAGTTGATCTTGTAAGCTTTTGATAGTTTCGAGGGCTCGATCTAATTTTAACTGTTGTTTTTGGCTGTGTGCAATTTCTTTTTCTAGTTCATTTCCCTGGGAACTATACTTGTCATGCAAGATTCTCATCTTATTTTCCAATTCCAATGAAGATTTACTTTTAGACTCCAGAGCAATGGCCAAGTTCTTGTTTTGCGCCTGTAATTCAACTACTGAGATATCGGAGTAAGGAAGTGAAGTAACATTCTTCAACACTTCTTCATCAGTGATTGAATTATCATTAGATTGGTTCATGTAATGTCTTGCAGCTCTAGTCATTTCTTGTAAAGCCAATTCCAACTCCAGCTTGTGCTCCTTGGTACTCTCAAGAGTCAAATCGGAAACATCATCAAAAGTAGAGTTAGGAGTCGATTTCAAAGCATTTTCTACTACACTACTCTTGTACAATAACAATTCATTCTGCAAATATTGAACTTGTTTAAACAGTCTTTCATTTTCCAACTTCAAATCATAATTTGCACTTCCAGGATGTAGGTCTTGTAATATTATTTCGGAATTTGGTTCATAGTCATGGATAACAGAGTCTTGGTTAATGGAAAGCAGTTTAGGATATGAAGTATCTTTAAGAGGTTGTTCCAGTGACTCATCCATAGACATGAATCTAGGATCAAGCAACGGATTATTCACTGTGTGCTCGACTTGGCCATCAGGCGTTTCTTGCCTGCTTACCTTTTCAAGTATTCTAGAATGTAATTCATCTAGACTATCTGGTGTAAATTCTGGGATATCAAAATATTCAGACATTCTACTAGATCGTCCGAGAAGATATTTTGAAGTATCCATTCCATAGTTCTCTTCCATTTCCAGCTTGTCAAACCCTAAATATCCAAGACGGATTCGCTGACCTATTTCCAGCAAATGTAAGGTTTCAGACAATCTATAAGATTCCTGACTGATCCTCAATACTACTACCAAATCATTTCTACGTTAATAAAAGTTACTTTGGTAAAATCCCTGCAAGTTTGGTGAGAAACAAGTCATGGATATCAGTGTGGTATATTTCCATAAATTCTAATATCGACAAGCAGCTCGAGTGTTTAATTGGGAGAATGTTTAGTTTAACTAGCGTTTGCTCTTTACTAGTTATACAAAAATGGTATTCGGAATATTTTGATTTATACAGAGAGTAGAATTCCAATTTTTGGTCTAGTGAGAGGTCATAGTCGCTGAATTCGTTTTCCAAAGTATTCAAGTCAAACCCGGCAGAGTTGTTGAAACAGAATATTTTGGTGTTGGGCTTATCCCTCAACACCAGAGTGTTTGAAGAATTCAGTACATCAACAATAGAATCAAATTCTTCCGATTCAAGAATAACCAAATTTTTGAACGAATTCAATTCTTCAAGGGAGACAAAGCCATCCAACACAAAGGTGAATTTGTTGTTTACTCTGACTTGATTCTCTTGTAACTTGATTTCTTCATTTTCTTTGAGGATGCATTTGACTAGTACATGAGGTTCTTTTTCCATTTCTATTTGGTCGTTGGAAAAAGAATTCTGTTCCGCATTTGGCATTTCAGGTTGACTGACAGTATGGTGAGGGACAATGTTCTTTAAAAATGAAAACATTTTGTTATATTCCTACAGATATCAGTGCGATCAATCTTTGGGAAACAATTTTTTCGACGGTCAGACGATGAATGAATCAAGTGAAAAACCAGACCTTAGATCTCTGGCGGAGTAATAATTGAACATTTATTCTTGTAATTATTGAATAGTTATGGTAGGTTTGGTTGTCTTCTAGTCCACCATAAGAAAAATTGATGAGTAATTTTGATTAACATGGTATACCACCACCATTCCTTCCAATTCTTTCCAAATCATCCGAGTTTAATGTTGCACTGGATTTTGGTTGATTGATTCCTCAGTAGCAGAGAAACATTGATTGGAAAGGGCCAAGACCCATCTTCCATACCTATGGGACACTTTGTTGAACGGGATTGGCTTTGAACCCTTAATTATTACAATGTAACCCTTCAGTCTAAATAGAATACTGCGCAAGTGTAAAGCTTGGCCGTTATGATAACTACCAAAGTCGCCTTCTTCAAGATGAATTAACTGAGCATCAACCAAGTAGAGCCCTTCAAGATCAACAAAAGTGCAAACAGTAAATAACGGCAGAAATTTTCAGTGTAAAAATTACATGAATGTCTTTATTATATGCTAACCTCTGCAGTAATCATTTTAGGGGAAGTTAAAAACATTTTTAGGAATTCATACTAGGTTAACTATTAATTACAGTAGTCCAGGCAACAGCGGTAGAAGGAATATGGGACAACATTCTAGCCTGCGTTCCTCTAGCAAATCCTGCCATTCCATCTCTTTGATAAATTAATTTAAAGGAATCAACCAATCCAGTTACATTACGGAATCTACCTGTGGCTAAACCCCTTGTTTGTAGAGCGGTTTTCGCCACGTCAAGCGGGTTTGTAAAGAATGCAGCTGCTGCACCAGCACAAGCACCCGACATACAATGACTTAGAGGATTATACGAATCAGTTGGATTAAGCTTCTTGCGCATATATTCATACGTAGTAAACTGGATCATTTGGAATGGAACATTCATCATTAATGTAGTGGGAAAGGAGATGAAAAAGGCATTCGCACCTTCCGCTCTATAAACACTAGAAGCGCAATCATAGATTCCTCTGTATTGCGTATTGATTTGCATCCTTTGTTTCACCACATCAAATGGAGTATTGAAGCCATCATGGGCAACTGTAGCCAAAGCACCAGCACCAGCTATATTTAAATATTAATTACCATGAACTAGGTGGTGATCTTCAGATTTGTCAAACGGCCTAAACATTTTTTTTCCCAATTCGTAAGTTCCAAAATATAGGGCATGAGCTGGGCCAGCGCCAAGAATGACTGAGTTAATTCCTCTCCATAGCGAGGAAATTCCTTCAGTAGTGTAAATTCTGCTCATTGATTGGGTAACTGTTTGATATAATGAGTGTTGAAATTGCATTCTGGTTTTTAAAACGTCGAAAGGATATGTTACAGTATGTTCAGTTATTCCAGCGACTGCTCCGGCGACCATATTAAGTGCTAAACTAGTGGTAGGTAGAGATTCATAATCTTCGTTGTCTTGGCACATTTCTGATTAATTTTTTAAAACTGTGGAAAAATAGCGGGTATCACTTTTAAGGGAGCCTTAAAGATTTGATTGGCTGGCCAATCCGTGAGATTGATGAAGTAAGAGATACGGAAAGCCAAAACCAAAAATGCGACTATAAAATGTAGGATATTGTGAACTAGATTCTTAATTATATCTAGTAGATTATTTCTGGTTTATATCTGCGGAATTTAACCGGTGAGACAGTTATTAAAATGTCTCAATTTGACGCTCTACCGGAACCGACGGATGGGATCCAGAATCCATTATGTCTTATCGGATTGGCCTTTTGACCATATTTAGATGGAATACTTGGTAATTCAGACCCATCAGTCAGAGACATTTGATTTTGATGCAAGTTATACACACAACTGGGTTCACTAGAATGATGCTTCTATCGAACCCTTGACACTGCTGTCTATTATGAGATGCTCACCTGTGAGTTTGAAGTTTCTTGTGCTAGGAGATCGGCACCTGCAAGTTTAGAGGAATCCTTGGACAGGAAGCATTTTAAAAGACAGCTTGAATTTGATATGTATAGAATACTATCATCTGCAATTATGGAAACGTATGAGCTGTGGTTCGGGTGGAAATTTCCAAAATGGCTCTATCGCAATAGATTATATTTATGAATTCCGTTTTATAAAGGAAAATCGCTGCAATCTAGATGTGATTTGCACGTCTCTGCAAAGAAATTTCTTTTACTCCAGCGGTCAAGAAAATGGTGTCCCTCTTTGGATGGTTAAGAAAGAAGGCAATGATAAATCTGACAGTAGGAAGACATTGATTATGAAACCATACTCGAGGAAATTGACAAGGATATCAGAAAAGCTCAAGTATCTCATAGTTAAATGTTAGTTGCAAATATCATCAATAAGTTCAGCAAAACAAAGAATAATCAATACATGGGTGTTCTATTCAATATTGGGTTATATTGCGGTTTGTTTTGTCCTGTTTGTGGTATCAAAAACTGGATCTTGGACTGACCAGCCGATTATAGCTGGCCTCGCTTTTGGGGGGCCATTCATGTACAAGTATTTAATATAGTATATACGGAGTCCGAGTTATACTGCAAAAGTGGTATTTGCGGCTGCACAATATCCAAGTTGAATCATTAAAAGATTTACAAAAACAACAGCAAGGGAAAATTGAAGAGTTGAAGAAAAAGACTTCATACTACATGACCAAGGGCCTTATAGAGCGATATGAAACCCCAAAGAAGGAAAAGAAGCCTAGTAATTTTTAATTTGACTATAGCTCAGCCAAACAAACCAGTGCAGAGACCTTCTCAAGGTGCAATATCTATTCAGTCTGGACCGCATACACCTGGCCATCCACATCCGCAACAAAATCAAGTTACTCCAGTTAGACCTATTGCAAGTTCAAATTTTACACCATCTCAGACACCAATCAACAGAATAAATGGCCCAATGCCTTCAACGCCAAACATGAATCAGCCCTCAATTGTTCCATTGACACCCCAAAGTATATAGTATTTGACCTAGTCTCTCATGTCGAATCGAAAAGTTGGTTTGACAAAGCACTAGATGTTCTTGTAGGAGATACTGAAGGACCGCAACACAAGTACGCTCTAATTTGTGAATCCTGTTTCATGCATAATGGATTAGTATTACCCGAAGAATATCTGGAAGCCAGTAATATATTTTAATGTAGAATTTAGATGTATGAGCTGCAAACATTTGACTGTAAAGAAGCCATCTGCAAAAGCTTTATCGTTTGGTGTTCGAAGAGTGCAGACTGCTGAAAATGATCGTAGATATTCGGAGAGTGTTGCAAGTGCCAATAGCGTCGATTCTATGGTGGAAGGTATGGATAGACAAGAATCTATGGTGTTTAATGAACCTTATAGGACCGTGGTTGATCCTAGAACTATAGGAACCTTTGAACGCACTGCCCAACCAGCTGACGCCATAGATGCCTCTATGAACAAAGACATTGATGTCCCCGATACTGAAGAGCCAGATAATGAACCTCTTAATGAGAACAAAGTAGAACCTGATACTCCAAATGATTTAGACAATACAGAGAATCAAGACACAAACTTGGATGAATCGGAAATTTCTGAAACGACTAATATTTTGGATAAATCCTTTGTAACTGAAGCTGATGATACTGAATCTAATACCAGAAAATTGCGAAAACGTAAATCAAAGAAATAAAAAACTTTACGCGTTGTTTGTTTAAGATGCAGCAGTTTAAACACTCGTATTTGGAAAGTTGTGCTGAACTATCAATCGAACCACAGACCAGCGTGATAAATATAATCCAAGAACGTTTAAAGCAAGTTGAAGGAAGCAAGGAAAACACTGTAAAAAAAGCTCTAGAAGTTTTGGATTTGTCTGGACAATCACTAACGCTAAAATCATGCTCTGCTTTAGCCACTGCACTAACCAACAATGATTTCTTTACCAAAGTGGTCCTGGCGGATGCTTTTCTAGGTGACGATGGTATATCTCTTTAACACAGGATGTATTAAAATTGCACAAGCATTGAAAACAAATACAAGTATAAAGTATCTCGATTTGCGAGGTAATAGTATTCGATCTGATGGTGCTATTGCGATAGGACAGATGCTTAAAGTAAACTCGTCCTTGGAATGTCTCTATCTGGAATGGAATTGTATTGGCATTTGGGACACTGGAGTGAAATCCATAGCGGAAGCTTTAACAATGAACGAAAGTCTGACTTTGCTAGATTTAAGGAATAACAAAATTGGGCCCCATTCTGCACAAGCGTTGGCTATCAGTCTGAAACACAACACAACATTGAAAAAATTAGGTAGCCTGTAACTAACAAGATTTGAGGTGGAATAACGTGGGTATTATCGGAGGAAGGTCCTTTATTGATCTTTTGAAATGGAATAGGACTATTCAAGATATCGAACTTACGGGAAATGAAATCCCGGATGATATTTACAAGAGTGTATCGGTTTCATTAGAAAAGAATAGAGAGAAATGGCAGCACGACTATCACACCCAAGTTCACGCGGAAACATTGTCTAGTACTATCCATACACTCAGTGCGAGTCATCAGGAAGCAATGAGCAATTTGCAAGAAAAGTTGAACAAAACTGACCACCATTCCAAGAATTTGTCAGACAAGTTATCTGTTGCCAGCCATGAAATTTACAGCATGCAGGAAGCTTACAGGATCGCACAAGCTAGAATCGAGAGACTGGAAAGCGAACGCAAACAATTTGAAGAAGATATAATCAAAGAAAGGCTGCAAGTGCAGAGTCAGTTGGCTGAAATACAAAAAGAATTGGTGAATGAAAGACAAGTATACATAATCTAAAGTAGAAACGATTGAAATTGGAAGACAAGAATCAGCAGATAATTATTGAATCAAATGGAAAATATTTGGAATTGGACGCAAAATACAAAAAAGCAGAATTAGACGTTGAATTGTTGAGGAAAGACAAGAATATCATGTTGGAAGAGTTGCAAAGTGCCAAAGAGAAAGAACGAAATTTGGTTCAAATGTGGGAAGGTGCTCTTAACTGACAATAGAGAAACTCCAACGTATTGATGCCAGCCATCACACAAAGATGATGAATTTGCAAGATGCCAAGGACAATGAAATGGCAGAAAAAGTAAAAAGGGTTCAGGAAAAATTGAGAACCGCAGACCAAGAAAGAATAAAAGCCGAAGAGGAAATGGAAACTCTGAAGCAAAAGTTTAATCAAGAAAGAAAACGCTGGTCAGATCAACAGCAAGAGATTGAGTTACGGGTCAAAAACGATCAAGTACATATTGCTAATCAAAGGAGTTACAGCGAAAAGATTTAGAAAATCAAGTAAAATCTCTGATTGCTCAAAAAGAGGCTTTGGCTGCTGATTTGCACTCTAGCAATCACAGTCTATCTCAAACTAGAAAAGAAATGGAGTCAGAGTTGAAAAAGTACCACGAACAAAAGGGTTTGCTTCAACAAGATATCTCTGAATTGAATACGAAAAATATAAAGATTACTAACGAAGCAAATCAGATTCGAGCAAAGATGGAAGAAGTAAGAGCGCAGGAAACATCGCTACAGAACAGAATTTCTGAACTCTTAAACCTCCACAGATCAAGTGAAAAGAGTATTAAAGAGTATCAAGATGATAATGAAAAGCTGAAAAAACAAGTTGCAACAAGATCAGCATTGATTCAAAGATTAAAAGAGGAGATCAGGCAGAGGGATGAGGAGTTGGATGCTAAAGATGAAGAAACAGCGATTAGAGTAATAAAGCCTAACAGTAGATGAAAGAATTGCAACTAAGCATAAATACTCTGTTGACTCAAAGACCAAAGAGACACTTGAAATCAAAATCAATTGATACAGAATTAGAATAATATAAACTTTCTATTAATATTAAAATAAATATTCGTACTATCGTATAGTAATTTGATAATCATCTTGATCGTTATTTCTTTGTTTCGACTTGTTGAAGACTTGCCAAAATCGTAAAGTTTCATCTCCAGCTCCAGTGACAATGTTTTGTCCGTCTGGAGACATTGCGAGGTATAACACTCTATAAGTATGTCCAGTTAATGTTGCAATTTGGGTCATTGTGGAATATTTCCAAACGTTGATTTGGTTCTGGCTGTATCCATGTGTACTGACCAGCTCTTGAGAGTTCTTTGACCATGCCAAATTGCATACTTGGGATCCAGTATCGCATGAATTAATCAAAGCTCCAGTGGATGTATTCCAGAATTTTATGTTTCTATCTGCAGTACCTCCCCCTGACGCCAATAACCCATGCTACATTAATATTTGACTTACTGTATGAGGAGACCAGGCTATTGCTTTAACGGCAGCAATATGCTGATTAAATGTTAGCATCGGTGATGAGTTTCTAATGTCCCAAATAAACAGCTTATTATCATTCCCGCCTGAGGCCAGTTGGCTGCTCTCTGGACTCCATTTTAATCCACAGACCTCTTGCCTGTGCCCATTCATTATTGAAATATAATCTTTTGAATCCCGGACGTCCCTGTGGAAAATAGTTCTATCTCTACTGCCAGATGACAAAATATTTGAATTCCATGCCAAGGAGCCTTGTTTAGAAATATAGTACCAACTCTGGCTTTATGACCATTAAATTGTCGAACTTTTTTCATTTTTACAATATCCCACAATTGTATCAATCCTCGATTAGTTCCAACAGCTATATGAGAGCCCTATATTAACAAAAAATACTCTTTGGATCCAGTTTACCGATGTTATTGAATCGTAAGGGCCAAGGTCGCAAAGCTTGACTACTTTACTAGTGCTCGCGCTCCATAGATAAACACAAGTTCCTAGTCCGACACCAAGCATATTATTACTGGACCAGTCGACTAAATTGAGGTAGAAATCATCCTGCAGCTCTGGCGCATCCAAGACCTTATAGGGCGTTTTAGAAATGAATCTTGTTACTTTTTTGGGGGTCTGTAATGCTTTTTGACTGGAAAGTTTCAGTTGGGATGAAGAAAATGACAGGTGTACCGTCCTTTTTGGTGTAGGAGTACCGAAATCAGTGTAAGAAAATAAAGACTTTGGGGTATGGTCATCGTCAGATAAATTGGAGGCAGATGGAAGCGTTTCATTCACAATGACTTCTTTATATGTAGTATATCTATATTCATCTGTATTAAATTATTGGACCTTTTTTTGACTGATCAGTATCTGTTTGATTCTTCCTCTTTATTTTAGTTGGTGTCCTATCAACACTGGAAATATAGTTGTATCTGGCAACAATTTCCGGATCTGGAGTAGGAATAAATCTAAGGTTAGTTTGTTGGAACCTATCAGACAGCTTTTTCCTTGGCGTTTCTAAGTTAGAATATTCTTACGGTTGACCAGTTTTTCGTCAAACTTTATGCGTTTATCGAGATAGTCGTCGTCTTCAAAAGACTCGTTCGATCTTTTTGAACTGCACTGATTCATCCAATTTCAAGAACGCGACAAAAATAAACAACAAAAATTAATATTAAAACCAGTAGGAGTACGTTCCAAGCTGATGCGGCCAGGATGGTTTGAAAACTGCAAGTATTGTATGGGATATAATTTGTATGATTTGTCGAGTAATACGTGCTCACTAACTTTGGAAACCGATGTAGCCCAGCGAAAAAATTCATAGGAATACTTGGCGAGGCCTGGCTATATGGGTCTGAATACAAAGAATCGCCAAGTATGGGTCTGAATACAAAGAATCGCCAAGTATGGGTCTGAATACAAAGAATCGCCAAGTATGGAACGTAAGTTCATTTATAAATTATGCTCAATCTTTGTCTCGTTTCAAATCATTAGAGTGCCAAAAAGGATGGTCGGAAAATCAATTATGTGTTTAAGGAAAGTGATCGTCTTTTTGGTCTTTCGCCAGAGAGATTAGCCGGCCGGCTTGGGAACTCAATGCCATGCTAAATTTTACCTCTCGGTGCACACCCAGCAAGAGGACCGAGATATTCAATGGACAAAGAATATCGCTTGACTAATTTTTAATTGATTTCAGTTAATCGAGAGCATTGACAATCACATTTGTTTAACATTGACGGGGGCCTAGTTAGCAAAAGGGTCGCACAAAGATTCCTAATTTAGAACTGGCGGCATTACATCTCCAACTGGCTCTGAATACAAGTCGGAAAAAAGAGATTCCTGGCTTGAATTGTAAATCCATTCAGCTAGAAAAATATTTTTAATTTTCCTCTGCCTTTTCGTGGTGTTTTTAGTGGCTTTCTTGTGGTTGACCACAGTTGTACTACATCGATTTGTCACATGCCTTTTTTACAAGTGGTGAAACGAGCGAATATAAAAAGCGGCACCAGCTTTTATCCACAAATGGCTCCTAAAGTGAAATATACTATTGAAGACGATTCATTCCCCGTACAGGCAGGACATGGGGTGCCACGCAGAGTCTACTCTACTACTTCCCAAATCGTCGGCCACCCTGAAGGTATTTTCAACTTACATCAAAACTTGTTGAAGGGTGTTGAGCGTGCAGGTAATCGTCAATTTGATTATAGGAAAAGGAAACTTTATGGGAACAAGAAAGATGGCTGATGGTAAAGCTGGTGAATACGAATGGCAAACATACGAAGATGTATTAAAAAGAGTTATCAATGCTGGAGCTGGTTTAGTCAACCTTGGTCTCAAGCAAAACCAAAATGTTGGTTTATTCTCCGTTAATAGAGCTGAATGGATTATCGCAGAACACGGATGTTTCGTTCATGGTATGGTCACTGTTCCATTATACGACACTTTGGGTGCTGAAGCATTGGATTATATCTTGAATATCACCGAAACTCCGCTAGTAGTCGCTACGTTAGACAAAGCTCAAAAATTGGTAGATATCAAAGACAAGCTCCCTCACTTGAAACATCTAATTATCATGGATGCTGTAAATGACGCCTTTTTGGAAAAAGCCAAGGCAGCCAATTTGAATGTCCTCACTATTGTCGAACTTGAAGCGCTTGGCGCTGAAAACCCAGCTGAAAAGGCTGTTGTCGGTACTGATGATATCGCAACCATTTGTTTCACTTCAGGAACTACCGGATTACCAAAGGGTGTGTTGCTTTCTCATGGAAATATTTTATCATTCTTGACTGGATATCTTGAAATGAACAAGAGCAACCATATTAGAAAATTCCACAACAATGATCTCCACATCTCATACTTGCCTCTTGCGCACATCTTTGAAAGAGTAGTTATCACTACTTTAATTTATGTTGGTGCATCTGTTGGTTTCTATCAAGGAGACACTGCGAAGCTGTTGGATGATGTTGAAGTACTCAAGCCAACCATTTTTGTTTCCGTGCCTCGTTTATACAA
Organism: Boothiomyces sp. JEL0866; assembly: GCA_027604345.1. Classification (NCBI taxonomy): domain Eukaryota; kingdom Fungi; phylum Chytridiomycota; class Chytridiomycetes; order Rhizophydiales; family Terramycetaceae; genus Boothiomyces; species Boothiomyces sp. JEL0866. The sequence continues at coordinate 390,981 of JADIIZ010000001.1, forward strand.
CAAAATCTATGACAAAGTCATGGCTGGTGTTAAAGCCTCTGGTCCAGTTAAAAGTGTTCTGTTCAAGACTGCGCTGGCCACAAAGAAAAAGAACTTGTCCAAGGGGATATTTGCGCACAATATTTGGGATAAACTCGTCTTTGACAGTAAATTATTTTTTAACACCTAGAAATCAAGTCCAAATTAGGAGGAAGAGTAAATTTAATGATTACCGGTGCTGCTCCTATTTCTGGAGAAGTAGTTGAATTCTTGCAATGTGCATTTGGTGCAGTGTTGGTTCAAGGCTACGGCCAAACCGAAAATGCTGCAAGTGCAACCACCACTTTGGGAATTGACACTTCATCTGGCCACATCGGTGTACCTTTGCCTGTTTGTGCTGTTCGTCTTCGCGATGTTCCTGAAATGAATTACACTTCACAAGACAAGCCATTCCCAAGAGGCGAAATCTGTATCAAAGGACCTAGTGTTTTCAAAGGATATTACAAGAGCCCTGAAAAGACTGCTGAAGCGCTTACTGAAGATGGCTGGTTGCTATCTGGAGATATCGGTCAATGGGACGAACAAGGAAGATTGGTAATCATTGACAGAGTGAAAAATATTTTCAAATTGGCTCAAGGGGAATATATTGCTCCAGACAAGATTGAAACCGTTTATGGCAATCACGAGATTGTTGCACAATGCTTTGTCTATGGGGACTCGCTTCAATCAACTTTAGTTGCTATCATCATCCCAGAGGAAAAAGCCCTTGCAGATCACGCACAAACATTGGGCGTCCAAGGATCATTTGAAGAACTTGTTGCAAACAAAGCTATTGCAAAAGCAGTGTGCAAGGAATTGTCTGCTTACGGACGTGCAAATGGCCTCCAAGGTTTCGAAAGTATCAAAGCTGTACATTTAGATATTGAGCCATTCAGCGCCGAAAACGGTCTGTTATCTCCAACATTCAAGTTTAAGAGACATGAAGGCAAACTCAAATATCAACAACACATAGACGCAATGTATGCAGAAATTAACAAATAAAATTTTTTAGACTTTATTCAAGGATTGAAACATTTTTCCAGTTGAGTCCCATAGCCGCCTGATTAGACATCAAAATATCAGAGATTGCTGAGCACATTGCTTTAGGCCCACACACAATCACTTTTTTGGTTTGATTCGCAAAATTCTGTCCGATTAATGTCTTTGGAATATCCCCAACAGAATTTTTGTTATACTGGAATACTTTGAGATAGTCTGAGAAGCCAATTCGTGCGCCTTCAACCAAATCTACTCCAATATAGCTGTTTGGACTCTCACAAATTGCTATCAAATTGATTTTTGCCAATTGTCTTGGTTTTGTGCAGCGAACAGGGAAAGTCCCAGCCTTGTTTGTGGTAAGATTCATTCCAAAACACCAACCATCCAGGTAGTGATATTTAACATGAACATTGTCTCCTGGACTGACTCGAAGTTCATCTGGTTTTTGAGGAGTGTATTTTTCCCCAATCTGCGGTTATCTAAAGGTACCTCTATTGGAACATCGATAGGCAAAAAGGCTTGATTTATCAATTGAATAAAAGGAGTAATACCGCTCCCACCAGCAATAAATATAACTTGATCGAACCCATAATTGATTTTAGCCGGAGCTTCTTCAAAATCCTTTTCTTTTGAAGGCATTGGAATACCGTTAAAGAAAGGGGTCCCAAAAGGTCCTCGGATTCGATATTGCGATTCACCAGGGAATGCAGAAAACAACGCATCAGTCATTTTACCGTAAGCTGCTTTTTTGATGATTATCTCTATGGATGTTAAGTTACCCGAAGTTGGCGTATACTTTCGTAAAACCCATTCTCCACCGATTTTCATTAATACTTCAACATATTGTCCTGGTAAGAATATTGTTGGCTCGTTGACTCTTACATCGTACGGATACAACAAGCAAAACCTAAAGATTGAAACTGCTTCGGTGTCCTCTTTCAAAACTTCAATTTCAGTTAAAGCATATCTTCTGAATTCATAGGGGTCAAAAAGTCTTTCGTCCGATTCAGTGGCCATTTCTCCAACAGTCAGTTGGGATAGTCTTTGAATTGCAAGCTTAGAGTGCACATGTGTTTTTCGAGCCAGCTGAATTAACTTCCATTCTTTCTTTGAAAAGTTGGAGGCAGCCTTTAATTCTTCATCTATATTTATTCCGTCAAAGCTTTTATTCATATTTGCTTGGGATGGGGTCCTTTCTAACTTTCGGGCAGGAGCAAGTTTTCTAGGAACAAAGTTATCGGCATCAAAACCAGCCTCCAAATAGTAATCAGGTGTAATATCAGTGCCCACGACTGTATGCAATATAATTTGACCGCCGGGGTGCGAATTAATCCATTTTGCAATGTCGATGACATATTTTCCATTAGCAACAACCAACGATTTACTAATTTAGAACACGCTTACCCTTCCATGGTCGCCTTTGCCAAACTTTCCCAAGTATAGGAGGTATTCGAACTATCTTTGGCTTTGTGTTTCTTTGATTTTGATCTTTTAGTTGAATTGCTCTTGGCTACAAGCAAAGGATCTTTAATCGAGCCCCGATTTTTGGTTAACGCTGGGAACAAAGATTCATTTACAATCAAAAATTGGAAATAGAGTTCAGTGATGATAAATACGGCAAACCAAAATGCACACACTACGATGAACGCAATCCACGCCGAATTGTCATTTGGTTCTATAAACGGATAAATAATGTTTATCCCCAGAGCTAAATTAATGTAAATGTACCAATCTGAACCCATCCACATAGCATCAGCGAAATCCCAACAGACTTATGAACGTATTTCCAGATTTTCAGATTCTTTGCTATTTTTGGAACTGAAAATCCAAAGTAGGTAGTAAATCCGATGCTAGCTTGAACAAACAGAAACCCCAATATACAAAATCCAAGTATTTGATGCGTTGGATACATAATTTGCGGTAGGTACACCAAATTAATCAGGATGAGTACTATAGCGGCTACACCTCCAAAACTTTGATTTTTTACTTTAAATCTAATCCACCATGGAACAGATTTGAAATATCTTGCGACGAATACACCAACTGGAAATATTGTCAGCCATACAAACCCCAAGCCAAGCCCATGAACTTTTGCAATGGTATTACTTCGAATAGCTAAATCTTGCATTTGACCAGTATTAAGAATTGCACTGGTGGACCCCATGTGGTTAATCGCGTGCATTCTAAATGGTGCTCCATAGTAATTAAGCAATGGGTTTTGGGGGTTGAAAGCCCATATAATTGGATATTGGTTTTGAACATCGATTATTTTATGAAATCCATCATTTGGGTTGGTAGGACGGCTGAATATACACAAGTGAGTTGTCGAATTTACATATCCACCGATAGGTGTTAATGGTGTAAGAATTGGATTATCCAAAGTCTAGATTAGTGTAAAATTACTGGTGCAAGATAGATTTGCTGCGCTAAATGTTGATGGAAAACAATTTCCCCTTCAATATTGTGGCAAACTATAAATTGAGATTCACGCATAGTTCTGCCGAGTCCAATAGCAATCCAGGACAATTCATAATAATCTGGAACGGTTGATGTAAGTGTTAAAGCTCCAAATAATTCTTCATTCCCAGTACCTGTATTTGTTACATTCCACTTGAACGAATAAGTGAATAGGAAATCCTGGAAAAAAGTATGGCTATTAGGTAGAGTATCCAGTATATCCACTACTTCAGGGTAAGTTAACCCCAAAGTGAGATGAAATAATATTAGAATCGAGTAATAAACACGCATGGAAATTTGAAAAAAGCACTCGCGTTTTGTTTAGATTTTTCCGAATGTTCCGTAGTAAAAGAGTTTGTCCATGTAAGATCCTGAGAGATTTTTTGATCTTTGGAAAAGAACTTGATGCCAATACAATATTTATCCATAGTTTTAATCGAAAGGGGTAATACCATGATTCAATGGTGATTCTAATCACTCCAAACCCGCTTGTTCCAAATTAATCCGAACCGCTACTGTACTTGCTGCTCTTACTTTTCATTACTGCCCTATGCTCGTCTGGTTTTGGGTGCAGCTAGTACAGTAGAGAAAAGATGCCAGATTTGTATATGGTATTAATTTCGTTATTCAGGGCCTTCAGACCATCAATTTCAGTTTACTACCATGAAATTCTCCTTTATTCATCCTCAGAATACCATGGGCATTTTTATACACTTTTAGGATAAAAAAGTAAAATCTAAAACTTGAAATGCTGTTTCAACAGTTGCTAAACGAATTTGAAAATGAATATTATTTGGATAACTGCAATAGCGCTCTACTGATCGACAATAACGAACTACCGCCAAACAAATTCTATACCATTATCCAAACTATCAGGAAAGAATCGTTTATATTCCTGGACCATATGAACCAAAAGAGACTGAAATTCATTTCCACGATATTCAACAAAGACTGCCTAATTAAAACCGTTGCAATCAGTTCAAACGACTACTTGTTGGAACTAGCCGCTGTGTTAAACTCTAAAATCAAGCATTTCGAATTAGTCAATATGGATTCAGCAGGTGTCCACAAATTCATACAAAGTGTTTTAGAAACAGATTCTTTAATTATTGCTATTCGACACTGTGATTTGGATGACATTGATTCTCTGCTCGGACTACTAAAGAATCAAAAGATGGAGAAACTACTGATCGAGAATTCTAATCTAACAGACGCCAACGCAGATGCTGTTATCGATTTTGTGACTACTAATCAACATATTACGGCATTTAGCTTATTTGATGCAAATTTACACTCAAAAAGCGTTGACATAATGAAGAGTACATTTTCAAACAAGAGTCTGCAGCGTCTTCGATTTGATGAGGAAACCCTTGGCAAAGAGGGACTAGACTTTTTTATTGATTTCTTTAAAAGAAACAAAACAGTGATAGGGTTCGGTAATCAATACTAACGTTAGGGTTCACTTGTATAGACTGGACTCGAATGGATTTTGATTTGTTTATTCAAGCAATGGAAGCCAACAGCACTTACAACTCGCTAGATTTCTATGGATGTACCTTTACCAATGATCAGTTCAATATTTTAACTAGTACAATTATAAAATCATCAAATATTGAAGAAGTTGATTTTACAATTGTAAGGATATTAGATGGCAGCATCGAACCACATTTGCAAAGGATGATTCTAAATACAATAGGGTTAAGGTCAATTAGTTTCTTTGGAATTGACACCAACCATCAAGAAATTGTAAAGGCACTAGAGTCCAACTATTTTGTAACAGAGCTGAATCCGAAAGACCGATATCATCGACCAGATTCACTAACTTCAAATGAACAAATATTGAAGCTACTGTCAAGAAACAAAAAGTTGCAAACAGAAAAAACCAAAGAATTTCTAGTTCGCACCAGGACACTGTCTTTAATCACATTGCCGACGGAAATATTGTTTTTGATCTTTAGAAGCATTTGTATGGACTGTATGATTACAAGAAAAGAAAAAGAGTTGTTTTACTACCTGCTTGATAGAAAGAACTTGGGGATAAAGATAAAGGACTTTAGCATGGCTAGTTTTATCGATTACTGTACCAAATAAAATGTAATTCCTTGTTCTCGACGTTTAGACGCGTATGATTTTAGTGTTTTCTTGGATATCAATCTCTGCAAATTTTGGTATTCACCCAGAAATTACGTTGGAGATTAACTATGAATATCAATAATATACCGGTTACCAATAAGCTGCAGAGTATTTGTCAAATCAAAAGACGTTAGCTATTGATTTTAGTCATTATCTTTATTCCAGCTGGGCTTTTTAATTCTACAGAGCAAGGCTTAAAATCATTTACCATGATTATCCAAGGATCTTACCGATAGCCAAATCCAATCTGGGTACTGGATTCTTCTTGACATGCTCACATAATATACATTTATATCTGTAAATATGTGAAAAAGTTGATTTGCTATGGTAGATATCTTTTACGCTGTCGAATCTAAATCGAGCGAAATTCTTTTTCCTCATTCCCAATCTCATGAACACCATTATTTTAGATCAACTAGGAATCCCCAGCGATGCTTTACTAGAAAAGGAAGCAGTGCTAATGCCATACCTGAATGAAAACCCAACTGATTACTTGTTTGCCAGAAATTTTATTGTTCAGTACTGGCACTCACAGGCAGAGCTCTTGACTCTAAAAAAACTGGAACAGATTGAAGAACTGGTAATCCTCTACTTAGATAGGTTACCAACAACTATAAAACACAGGCATTTTTATTTTTAGATCGATATAGGTACATCAACTATGGTGTTTTAAAAACGAAAATCTTGAATAGAGATACAGAGTCAAATTTGATTATTATCGGTGGTGGAGTATCAGGTGCAAGTACAGCAAGAGAGCTCATCAATATATATTCTAATCAGACAGAGCCAATGCCAAATATTATTATTCTGGAAAGCAGACAACGAATCGGAGGTCGCTTATTTACTTTTCCTTTACATTCTAAATGGGGAGACATGGATCAACCTGGAATTGATTTAGGGCCAAATAATTTCGAACGTATCTTATTTTAATGATAGCGGATAATTTTGTTTTGAAAATCATGAATCAAATAGGATTAGAGCTGATCAAGGAAGAATTCACACCTGTTTTATTTGATGATAATGGTCAAATTATTGATAAATCTATTATATTCGCTGCTGATGAATTCTTTCGGGAAATTTTCAATGAAACAAAAAACACTATTCTTACTTCAAGGCCAACAAAGCAGTTTATCAACCAATCACTGGGAAAATTACTTAATCAGCAGCTAGAAAGTCACCCGCTATATCCAAGACTGAATGAATTGCACCTGAAACTAATCAAATTCAGTATTGCTCAATTAGAGTTAAAATACAGCGCAACTCTGGACAAAATATCAATAAAATCGCCTGGATTGTTTGATCAATCAGATTGTTACAGCATAAAGGGAGGGATAGGTCAGTTATGTAATGCCTTGCTATACGGCCTTGACGATGACTTTGAAAAACCACAAATTGTTTGCGACACAAAAGTAGAAAAGGTTTCACTACTCAAAGATAGTATTGAGATTCTAGCCAATGGCGATACTTATGAAGCTGATGTAGTTGTCATGACAGTACCAATCTCCCTTTTAAAGGTAGCCACCATTTAACTTAGAATAATACCATACAGTTCAATCCAAAACTACCGTCAAAAAAATTTGAAGCGATGGAAAATATAGAAATGGGCATATCAAATAAGATAGTCCTTGTATTCCCAAGGATTTTTTGGCCACTGCAATACAATTCCTTTGGTATTCTACAAGAAAACCTGCTGTTTCTTAATCAATACCAGAAAACTAACTTGCCTTGTTTAATAGTGCACTATTCTGGGAATACCGCTTTGGAAATGGAAGATCGAAGTGATGAAGAATTAGTAGAAGAAATAATGAAAAAGCTGTCAAAGATGTTTTACACCGAAAATCCGATACCTTATCCTATTGAAACAATTGTAACTAGGTGGCAAAAGGACAAGTTTAGTTTAGGCTGTAGAACTGTATTGTCAACTGCCAACCCAGACTGTTTTTCTGATTTAAAACAAGATTCATCAAGACTGTTTTGGGCCGGAGAGTATGCTTCGATAGACCAGCCTGGTACCATAAATGGTAGCTATTACTAAACTAGGAGCAATTCAGAGTGGAAGGGATGTGGCAAGAAAGATTGCCGATATGCTTCTCGGAAAACTTGTACTATAGTTTAAGTTTATTCGGCTATATAGTTTATACCATGTTTATCAAGGAATGATGATAATACTTTTCTTGGTAATGAATCTAATAAAGGTACGAATAGTAGCGATTGATATAACTCTTCAAACTTTAACGGCTATCATTAGATTAAATAACCTCAAAACATATAACTTTTCGATTGAGTTCAGTGTCTTTTTTGAAATGAGCCATCAATGTATCGTCAAAATTTTGGAATTGAACCTTTCTTTGGGATTTCATGGGACTTGCTTTGCTTGGAGCAGTAATCTTTTTCAAAGGACTTGAGGTAACTTTAGGTGGACTAACAGGCAGATTGGAATTAAGGACTTTCCAAATTTCAGTAAGCTTTTCAACCAAGTAGGCCTTCCCGGTATTCGATTTTAATCCGTATCCGTCAGCGATTTTCTAATGTTATTTGTTTAATACTTTTAGGTCCCCTAACGGCATGGCAGAATAATTTGGCGGTATATTTGCGGATGATTTCTTTATATCTTCCAGTTTGGACAAAACACCTGGCATTTTTTTCTCTCGCTCAGTATTTGGAAACTGTGTGCAGGGAATAATAGACAAATCTTCATCGCTGATTGAACTGGATAAATCAAGATCATCATCAGAAAGTTCGTCATTAGACCATTCAAACTCAAGCTTTAATTTCTAAGTAAATATTAACCGTTACCTTATTCGGCGAATATTCAGGTTGATGAGTGTCGGCTTGCGTAAAGGCACATTGGGAAATCAATCCCACTTCATCATAAAATCCTCCACTCCTTTTAAATGAACTAAATGATTCCAAGAGCTTACCAGAGTTGTTGGTTTGGCTATATCTCGGAAGGTCTGCTTCATCATCAGAATTAAGGGAGAGCTCTACTGGAACACGGTCCAAAAGAGGGCTGTTTGAAGCATCTGAGACTAGTTCTTCAATTCCTGAAATATCCGAATCGTTATATATGTCATTGGGGTATATTTGAGATATCTCACCCAGGTCTCCATCAAATGCATGACCTGTTCCAATATCAGCCTGGGATATCTGCTCGTTAGCCTGAAGCTCATCAAAATTTTGAAAAGAAATTTCATCGTCATATTTGAATGAAGCTTCAATATCTACCATCTCCAAATTGTCATGCACAGAGTAATTTTTGGTAAAATCCAGGCAGACTATTTTTTTAGGTTTTAGTATCTCCTCGTCATTCCTCACAGACGTTACCGTGCAATTATCTACATTATCGAATGGAGCAATATTCACTGTTTTCATAAGAGCTATCTCTAATTTGGGTATAATAGGAGGAATGTCCATTAAAGTTGCAGAAGCCAAGGAAAGGTCAGGACTAGGTGGTATATAGTGAATTTGCTGTATTCTTGAAAAAATATTGGTTCGAAGCACAGGAGGAATATCTACTGCTTTTTGTGTGACAATTTCGTATTTACTAGCAGTTCGGGAACTAATTTCATAGTCTGATCCTTGAGAAGGGGTATCACCTGGTTTCTTTCTTTTTAATGTTACAGTTTCAAATTCTAACTCGGGTAATGTTGGAGAATAGTCATAAATTCCAGGAGCACTACCTGTCGGATTATACTCATGTATGAAACCCGATTTATCTGCACTGTCACTTTCTGCGATATTAATGTCGACTAGATATGAATTTTCCTCTGGGCACCAATTATTTTGAAGTATTTCCGTGAAGGAAAGTTGAGAGTTGGAAGTTTGAGTAGAAATCTCGTTTTTGTAATAATGTTTTTCTGCATATTTTTCCAATTCGGATATTTCCACTTGGGTATCGAATTTAGATTCGATATCGTCCACCCATGATTGAAATTGCAGTTTGAGTGCGCTGATTTGATTTTGTAATTCTTTTCGTTTTTTTTGAATGATGGTTTGGAGGGAATTTACAAATTCTTGTTGTCTAAATCTTCCAGATTTACTTTCTTCAATAATTTCTAATTCAAAATCTACCAGAGAATCGGAAACTTTCCTTGCATATTCAAGTTTTTGTATACTAATGGGAGTTTCCTGGTTATTTCCCTCCTGACTCGTTCTAATTGCTTCATCTGTCGGAATTTCGGTTTCAGGGGACAACCGGGAGTCAAACTGGGCCAATTTGAAAGGTGTCTCACTGTTTTTTTCAAAAACTGGAGGGACATCTGCAAAGCTATAGTCCCCTCTTTGTCCTGCTTCAGAATTGTAAAATTTATCTAATATTGGAATAGATTCAATCTCAAGCTCCTTATTATCCGCCATCTCCCAAAGTGTACTTTTTCTACGATTTTCCACTGACTCTTCAGTTACAACGTTCACCTGGATATTTGGCTGCTGTTTGTCAAACTGCACTTTTGAAAGAAACTTTCGAATAAAAAGGTGCTTTCGATTTTCCATATGTTCACCTTGCTGCTGCAACTCTAAAATTTTTGTACTATCCACTGTTTTTTTACATTTTTTAGTTGGATTAGCGTTCTTCATTAAATCAAAGGCATTCCTATTTTTAAACAGCAATTACACTTTCACTTCTGGTTCCATTATCTTTAATGACTTAAAGTAGCGCAAAAGTGAGTGCGTGGCGATATCATTGTGTTTAATACACGATTTCAAATGCATCATTTTTACTTCAGAAGAATTATTCCAATCTGTTTTACAAAACGGGCATTGATTCAATGGTTCCAGTAGTGTTGATATGGGGTGCTTAAAATATTTTGGGCTGATTACCGTGGTGAACGCAGTGGTCATGCATTTTTCAAAATGCTTTGCTTTGCTACTATCTGAAAGTTTTGTAACTGCTCTGGCACACAAATAGCAAATAACTTTCCCCGCTTTGTTGGGTGTTTCTTTAAGATTACTGATTACCGTTTGTGCATTAGTAGGTAATTCTACTTCTGTCTGTGAAAGAACTTTAGGAATATCCACCACTTCTTCCTTTGGTTCAAAATATTTGCTTTTATCCTCGACTTTATCTTGTGGAACGGGCGAACTAACCATATCGATTCTTGAAGCTTTTTTCATAGGTAATGGGCCAAGTTGCGGGGTGTTTGTATTACATTCGGAGACGTTTCCAATATCAAATCGATTTGTATTAAGAGCACTATTGATGATTGGGGTTCTTGGTAATCCTAAGCTTTTCTTTCTTTTCGGAGCAAGATTTATGAGTACTGCAGGTAATTCGTTAGAGGTGGTAGACTGTGTGGTTTCATCTTTGTTTTCCTTTTCTGTGTCTTGATTATCTGACTCTGGAAGTTCTGACCTGCCTGATTGCATTTCTTGCAATGAATTCTCTTTTAATTCCGACAAGCCCTCGCGCTTGAAGTTTATATTGTCTTCCTTTGATTCCTCTTCGTCCTTCTTTTTCCAATTTCTATAAAAAGTTTTTACTGAGGATGCGGTTATTTTATCTACATTTTCATGTTTATTCCCCAATTGCTCTCTGGTAATTGTTGCGATTTCTTCCCACAGTTTTGAAGGTACTGTTTTCTTATTTTCTATATCGTATTTTTGAACCAGGCCCAAAAGGATTTCTCTGGTGTTAGGGTTCTTCTTGTAGGAATAAGCTTGTCGTTTTTTCACACCAACAGTTTCGAATTCAAGATCAGCCATTGAAAATGTCCGAAAATTGCAGACAGGTGATTTATTAGTATATATAGTAAATAAGGAATGATGGTTATATTTCAATATTGGCCTGCGTAAATTTTGGTTTACCTTGAATATGCTTGAAATTTGCGACTGTTTAAGACCAGCTCTCTCAAGGTCCTTCAATTCAACAAACTCACCGTCCTTCTCTCTAGCATCTAATATTGCCTCCGCTCTTTTTTTGCCAATCATTTTCAATGTCATTATAGCCTTCATATTTCCATGGTTCAGTACATGAAGCATTGAATTGGTGGTCGAGTTTTTAAGAGCATCCAAATCATGATTGTCTTTTATCTCTACTTTTAATATCTGCTTTTCTTCGGTATTCTCCTTCTTTTTCTTTTCAGCAGGAAGAGCAATGTTGTTTGCAGCATTCTCTTTGTTTAGCGATTCTTTTTTAAGCTTCCCTTCTAGTACTTTCTTTGTTTTCTGCATTTTTTGTGTAAGATTATTCTTTTCTAATATAGATTTGATCCTTTGTTCTACTATCAAGTTTACTTTGTCTTCAAACTCTTGAGTGCCTAAAACCGACCCCGTGAGGCTTACAGAATTGTTTGAATCAGTAGAAAGCCGTGGCCTTTTAGCGGGCTGCAATGTGTTTTGCGACTCTGTGCTCAATCTTTTAGTGGAGGCTTTTGATTTTTTCCATTCCGTCAGTGCCTCCAATCTTGAGCTTAAATCTTCTTTTTTGTCTGGTATTAAAGAAAACTCACTTGTTGAATTAATAGTAACAGTGTTCTTTATAAGCGAGGACTTTTGAGCAAAATTCAGAGTGTTGAATGTGTCAATATAGTTTTCTTCGATTGGCGAACAGCAAGCAATCATCACCCCAATTGCGTTACCGCCCAAGGAATCTTGTAAGAATCTAGTTATTTTTGAGTCACGATAAGGAATTCTACTTGCGTTTTTGTTTAAACCTTTGGTTAATTTAATTCACCTTCAACAACCTGTCCAAGAACAAACAACGACTTGTTAATTGCACAGCTCTCATTCATTCTTTGGCCAGAGTTGCCAGTTCTTTTGTTGTCTTCACTCCCAGCCAAATCTATTAAATGCAGCTTTGAATTTAGCTCGATATTTTTTCGCTTTTGCAAAATATTCAACTGCAGAATGAAATGGGATCTGGAAGAGCTTTCATTTAATTTTGTTTCCGCTGTTGATCGTTGCTTCAACGCCTTTCTATAAATTAAGAAATAGATACTGATGATAAGTTGCGAAATCCTCCATTGTTTTTAAACCTACGCGTGTAACCCCAGCAACAACAATCTCTTTGTTACTGGTCTCTCTTAAATCCAAATTGGAAGTGCTTGCCTAACATTTAAACAGTGTTACTGTCAGTAGATCGTATATTTTCTCGTTGTAAATCTCTAAATACGATGCAGAAATTGAAATATTTACATTAAGTTGCGCTAATAGAGCCTGCACTGTTCTCGGTATAATTCCTTGCTCTTGTTTACTTCCATTCATAGTGTGCGTCTTTCCAGATCCTGTTTGACCATATGCAAATACTAAATTAACAAAAAGTACCAGTGGCATTCTTACCAAGCATCACTTGGTCTATCACTGGTCGGATATGTTCAAAAACCATGCTCTAGAATTAAGGTGAAATACTTGTTGAGTTGAATCCAAAAATACTTTGTTAAATCTGTGTTATTGATACTTACGTGAATGTAATTTCTTCTGAAGAATTTCGAGGATTTGCTATTTGGATTGAATTATCGTTGGCTTTTATACACACCTTATCGTTATTATGCGGTCTAATTCGAATCAAAACTTGGACAGGCTGATTTGTAGATTTGCTGCTGGACATTGGAAAAAACAAATTTGGAAACTACTAGTATTTATTATGGGTGCGCTTGACTTGGGCCAAAGAATCCCGGACCCAACTGTGATTCTTTACTCGCTGTAAGTCAAATCTTCTTTTCGGATCAATACAAAGCATATTCTCAATCAAGTTTTTCAATTCGTTATCTATTGGCCTTGGGTATAGGAATTTCCCTCTATATGCCAAAATGTCATCACTTCCCTGGAAAGGATTTTCACCAAACACTATGGTGTAAAGTAGTACGCCCAACGCCCTGGTATTAAAACTATCTCACCATATTTCAGCTTCTGGCCCTCTGTAACGATGCCCTTTTACAATTTCTGGAGCCGCAAAGTGAGGAGTCCCGTTATATCTTTGAAAGTAATCCTCTTTTCTTGTTGGGATGGCAGATGTTGATCCAAAATCAATCATCTTTATTCTGTATGCAGCATCCACAACAATATTCTAATGTCAATAGAATAAGTACCTCATCTTTTATGTCCCTATGTACTAGGCCGTTAGAATGCAAGTAATCGCATGCCAATATTATTTGAGCAAACAACATTTTGGCAATTCTAGTAGGAATGACGGTATCTAATATTACAACAAATTACGGGCATCGATACATTCAAACAAATCTGAACTTGTCCTGCTTCGATATTTCGTGGTGTATGGTTTGAATTTGAATTTGATTCCAGGATTTCTTGCAGGGGTCAATTCTAAATTTGAAGCATCCCAAGGTGTTCCATGTAGCTCGGTTATTAATAAAATGTAATGCTCATCAGTTATGTGTTCCACATACTTGATGATGTTTGGATGTTGTAGCTTCTTCAAAGTGGCTACCTCAGCAGGCAGTAGTACATCGCCATCTTTCACCCAGCCTTCCCTACAGATTTTTGATCGAACGATAAATTTGACTGCTACCTATGTTAAAAACGCTTACTTCGGCATTGGTTTCAATGGTAGTTGCAGTAAACACAAACCCAAAGGCGCCGTCTCCTAATAAATCCCCCAAGATATATTTATCTGTAAATTCAGGTGAAATCTTTGCGGTTCCATTCATCAGCTTGCCTAAATAACGCTTTCTTCTATCTGCTTCCGATTCAGTAGGATCATAGTCGTCGTCAACCGCTTTTCCTTTTTCTGACTCTCCTTCAGAATTAAGAAGTGTTAAGTTTACAGATGTACTCTGCTCAGATAGCATTTTCGCAACTCGTTCGATTTCAACCAAATCATCGGCAACTTCAGCCTTTTCTTCCACTTTTGAATCAAGCTCGATTGTTGTTTGTTGTTGTTCTACGACAGTTTTCAAGGAGATTTGAGTTTGAAGGGCAAATCCTTTGATCGTTGGTTTAGTTTTAGCAATTTTTGGTCCTTCTTGTATGTTCTCTGGTTCAAGCTCCTGAGAGTCTCTAAATCCTAAAATCAATGTATTTTTACCTTTTGGTAAATCTGACACTGGAGTTGGCAGTTTTCTTGTGCTTCGGATTTTCAAACTTGAAATGAACTTGGATTCTTTTACTTCTGAAACAATATCCTGCGTTGTTGACCGTTTAGCATCTTTCTTTCCAAAATTTGCGAATGCTTTTGAAAACGAATCGAGCGATTGAGAAAACGCTTTCCTTAAATTATTAAGAGGTGTTTTTTCTTTGGCAGCTTTAGCACTGGTCCTTTCTTCATGTACTTGCTTTTTGAAGCTTAGTTCATCCGCAATTAGCCTCGATTTGCTTTGAAAAAGTTTGGACATGAAGTGAAGTTTACGCGACTGCCGTGCGCGATATCATCACTAGACTTCTTTAATAACATGCAAACAAAAATTCAGCCGAAATATAAATATAAATTATATTTGCAATTGTATTTCACCGTACGACTCCATTTGTTGAACTTTTAAATTTCCTCTACTAGCGAGATGTAGTACTATTATTAGTCAGATATACCATTATAAAACGCATCTGCTGCAGCTACTTTATCTGAATGCTCAAGCAGTATGTCGGACAAATAGAGCACTCTAGCAGATGTGCTTCTTACGATTTCTTTCAAATAGCTAGGTTAAATTTGAAACACTTGAGAAATGCTGCGCTGTCTCTTTCTTTTGATTTAAATTCTTTATCGGCAAGGTCAAGAAATGGCTCCTCAATTTTAAAATTATCCAGTTCACTATATCGGTTGCCATCACTGTATTCATTTGCAGCGCTAAATCAGAAACATATACCTGCTAAATTCGAAATTGGGTAGACTGGGATTAATCGGGGATCCATTAGATTGAACTCCAGATCGTTTTGAATGTACACTTGAAGGAAAACTTTGATGCCATGGCAAGTCAGACCTTGGATCAGAGTTCCTTCTTGCAACTTCGGGTGCCGGAGACATTTGTCTTTTTTGAGATGCGTCCATATTTAAATTTGGAATTTGTTTGCAATTTGACGTGAGCTCTTTCCAAAATGGCTCCCATTTTTGATTGAAATATTTTGGCATTGGTACAACATTTAAATCCAAAGGGAAGAAGGATGGAATACTAGCCAACTCTTTTCGACGAATTTTAATAGGATTATTTTCAAGTTCAAGTTCAGTCGATTTCCTCATATTATCCATTTCTTCCTTTGTTAGTGTTACCTAAATGAGAGTTTGCTTACTGCATCATCCATTACTACTGCTGTTCTTTTTCGTTTCGCAGCTCGTTTTTCAGGGGAGACCTGGACTTTATTAACAGTTTCCTTTGCCGAGGTTGAAGAATTTGGCAACATAAATGGATTCTCAAGTTGGAGGCTGTATGAATTATCATCAAACATATTTTGCCCTATTAAGTGATAGTCTATGTTTTCAAACGAGTCAATATCTGGAACTCCTTCTCTTGGATTTAAATCATCAAATAGGTTCAATCCATCCTCTAGTTCAAGCAATTCTCTATCGACCACGTCAGATCGTAGTATGAGCGAGTTGGAGTGAATGGGAGTTTCGAGCAAATGCTGGGACCGCGAAGAAATTGCAGAACTCATATCGATGGAAATCGAAGGAATACTCGCAAAGCCATGACCAGTTATTTCAAAACTGCTTCTGGTAGCTAATTTAAACAATAAATACATGATAAATGACGTTGATCCATCGTGAGGAATGACGAATGTTTTGGTGTAGCGTGTATAGTAGACTGAGGAATCTTGAAGATTTCTTCAACAGTAAGTAAGTGGGTCACTGGCTCAGGCATCGTAATTGCATCTGGTTTTGCCGTAGCTGTCATTATATTTAAATCCTTTTTTTGAAAGGTTAAAATCTTCCTCTTGAAATTGGAAACAACATGGGAAACATCAGCTAAATTAAAACATAATACAATATAGTAATTCAATTTGTTGGTGGTGAACTCTTGTGACACCTATCAAGAGATTGGAAGTAAGGCGTAGAGCCATCGGTTCAGGCGGAGACACAATATACTCGCAAGCTTTCTCTACGTTCACCGAATTGACTTCCTTTTTCGTCAATTTCTTGTAGGAATGTTTGCTACCCAGCGTGGCAGCGATCCATACTATTGCCATTGGTGTATTCCTCTTGCTGGTCAGGATATCGTATTAGAGAAGGCTTACCTTGAGAAAAGAACATGGCTTTGCTTTAATATTTGGTTGTTTTATATTGAATTAAACTTTATAAGGTTTAGCATGATTTGGAAAAAGTTTAAATCGCCAGAAATTATTTCTTTCGCGTATACCGTTCCGTATGTCAAAACCGGATGAAGTATATCGTGCTCCACCAGTGAAATCGCAACTTATGGACAATCAAGATGAAGGTTATATACCTCCTCGTTCAATTACGCGAAGAAAGCCGGATACTACAGACATTTACATTGGCCCTCCCGTAAAAACACGACTACACAGCTTTGATATAGCGCTATCAGTATCTATTATTAATCAAGTTTATTTATATTCTAATATCGATTTGGTTATTATCTGGAATATCCTTTATTCTCTCTGTAACCATATCTGCGCTTGTTAACACTGCTTACACCGCTTATTCAACCGATGGGCAAGTAAGCGAGTTTATAGAATTGGTGGGATTGACTTACATTCTCTTTTTACTATTAAAAATTAGCATTTCTTTTGTCAGAACCTTTTTGCGCTTGATATCCTGGACCTGGGACAGGAGTAGAGAAGAGACATTTGTCAGTAGATTTATCCAACACATAGCTCGAAAGATTGCAATTGTAATCTACAACAAATTCAAGCATAAAATGAACACGATTTTCCCCTCAACGTCGAAAAAGCAGCACATCAACAAGTTATCTGACAAGAATCATTATAATTGTGAAATGAAAATTCTCGTAGAGGAATATACCTTGAAAATTAGTCAGGTTTTGTTGTTCGTTTTACTGACTCTGTTATTCGGGGTTCCTCTGTACATCATCAGTTTACTGTATGGATATTGGGTTACAGTGTCTTATTTGACAATGGGAATGGTGTTATTTTCCAGTTCAATGATAATCCTTACCAACTTTACCAAAAGGCTGCTCAAGAGCTATTTTTCTCTCAGTACTATTTACAACACCAGGATTATGCTGGAAACATACGTCGCATTTGCAGGGTATGGAGGAGAAAAGAACCTGTACGATATTTGGTCCGGGCGATGCATTTGGATAGGAGTTTGGACTTTGGTAACTGCATATTTGTTCAGTGGGTCTTCTGTAATTGGAATTGATTTTAGGGTTTCTACATATTTGCAGGAATAATCATTGTTATTGGACTGATTACAAAAATCCCAATTATACAGTTTAATGTCGAGACCTATGACTTTGTGCGACACTTACCTCCGATCAAATACTACCCGGATGATTCAAACCCATGGGAAAGTTTGTTTGTACTTGCAACTCGATTGTTTTTCAACACATTTGGGGTGGGTGCATTGTTTTATTATGACTGCCACTATAAATCTGATTTGATCACCACTATAGACGCTTCACCCTCAAATATTTCCATATTGATAATATTTCTAATAATCTACTGGATTAGAGATTTGCTATTTTTTATTCCTATTGAAGACTGCAGTAATATCTGGAACTGTGGATTGAGGAAATGGATGGTCGTCTTGCTTACAATTTTAGACCTCCTGGTATCTATAATCGCCAAAATCAAATTTCATGGTTACAGCTCAAGTGTGATGATTTTATTGGGATATTTGAATCTTGATTATAGACGTAATAATGATTAATAATAGAACCTCATTATATATGGAATGACAAGCCAAGTAAATTGCTTTCCACACCAGACATGGAAAAAGCCAAGTTGATGAATAGCGTAGGAGTTATAGTAAAGTTTGCAATTTCAACTGCATTTATTGCAATCGTATTGTCTGTGATAGGCAATAGTAGTACATCAATTTCGTCATTGTTGGTCAATTGGAATCCTACCACAAATACCAATACTACGTTTTATGCCCCTGTTATCTGTGGAATGAATATCGGCGGTCTGGACATAAAAGACTACGCATTTTTGGCTCATTCTGCGTATTACAATCAATCACTGTACCCTGCTGGTTGGTCGGGATATCCACACCTTACAAACTGGACTGTGGGTGCAAAAAAATATGACACAGAACTCTACGATGTGTATAACTCCCCTGGCAATTTTACTGTTGTATCCGTTAGAGGCACCGATAGTGTTAGTGACGGATTGCAAGATGTGTATTTATATAGTTCTTCTGTCCTTTTGGCCCTCAGCTCATATTTTGGGACTTTTCTACAACTGTGGCCCATCGAATCCATCGCACTTGTTGTAAATCAAATTTCACAAATTGGAAAGTCTGGCTCGTACCTTTCTTATTGGCAAATGGTAGGTGATCAAGTGCAAGACTTGCTTGATAACGGCAAAACAGTGGTGATTACCGGGCATTCATTGGGTATTTGTTGTTTAAAATAGGCGGTGCGATTTCTGGAATAGTTTCAGCAAAGTACGGCATAAAAGGGATTGCCTTCAGCTCTCCCGGGCTGGGATATCAGTCTGTTAACTATGATTTTAGAATGTAATTTCTATTGATATTAGTGAAGATTTAATGGCAAATTTTCTAAATATCGTCCCAGATCACGATGTAGTGCCAATGATTGACGTCCAGTACGGATTTATTCAAAAGATACCATGCAACAGCAGCCAGCCAATATCCTGTCACTTGCTCTCATCCTCTACTATACCAACTTTGAAGACCCTTTGCCCTTAAATAAAGTATGAGTATATTTTTTTCCATTTTTAAAATGTGGTGGTTGATTTTACCTGCACTTGGTGGACTTTTATACACCTTTACCAAACAAAAAAAACTTGTAGTAATTCCAAATGAAAAAGTAGTGATCATTGGCGCATCCAGTGGAATAGGAAAAGAATTAGCGAAGCAGTTTGCTGCAAGAGGTGCAAAAGTGATCATCAGCGCCAGGAGAAAACCCGAATTAGAAGCAGTAGCAATTGAGTGTGGTGGAGATACAAAACATTATATTTCTGATATTGGGGACCAAGAATCTATTCGTGGCTTAAAGGATTTCACCGTAAAAGAATTTCAGGAACTTGATACGCTCGTAATTTGGTATTTTTAAACTAATTTAGTTCTGGTGTGCTTTCGGTATTACCTTTTGAGAAGATTGACGATGATAAAATACAAGATATAGTAAATTCAATCTTTAATATCAATGCCATTGGACCCATTCTAGCAACCAAGACATTCCTTCCAATCATAAGAAAAAGGATCGTTATCATTTCTTCAGCGTCTGCAACTTTACCAGCGCCTACTCGAAGTCTTTACACCGCAACTAAGCATGCGATATCTGGATTCTTTAAATCTCTTCGCATAGAGCTTAAACCCAAAGGGATTAAAGTGTTCAATGTCATGCCTGGATCAGTCAAAACTGATTTACGAGCTTCATCGTTGGATAATCCAGGACAATCCAGTAACCAAAAGGCAATGTTGCCTGAAAAATGCGCTGAAACTATAATTCACCAATTGGACCTGGAACAAGAAGAAATCTATATTCCAAAGCTTTACCACTTGGGAACAATCCTCTCGTTCATCTTTCCCTCATTGATTGATTCCATGGCAGCTAAAAAGTATGGCTACAAATAACGGAGAATATATTTACCAAATTTATTTTAATTGCGACACAATTTTTTCCTTTAGTTCTTCCAACTCCTTTTCCATTTCATCATGCTCTTCAGTTCTTGCTGGCTTATATCCTTCCTTGTAAAACGATTGATTTGAACCTTCTTTGTTCCTAGCAACTTCAATAAATAAGAATTGGATCCTGGTAACTACAATTAGAAATACGCTAACCAAAGAAAGAATTGTCCGGACCGTAATCTTCCGTTGCTCTATTCCTAAGTAGGGTTCCAAAATTGAAATCTTCAACCAAGTGTTCAAACTTTTCGATTAGTGCTCTCCATTGCTTCTTTTTTTCTTCAGATTTAAAGTCCTTCATTTCATCGATCGAATTGATGTCCAAGTCTTTGAACTCTGCTCTGAATGCAGTGTACAGTTCATCGTCATGTTGGGTAAGCTTGATTTTAGAAGAAGGAACTGAAGAAATCAAGTTGAAATATACTTCAGCATGCTGAAACGCTTTGATGGCCCAGTGCCTTTCAATATCTACCATTAGCTACACCAACCTTCGTTATTTTGCGCATTCTCTGCTGTAACACCAAAAACCGACATTTTGTTTGGGAAAAAAAATTGTAGCAGATATCAAACCAAATTACATCTGCTTATTAATGACTGAATAGTAATGTTTTTTGAGTTGAAATTTGTGCTTTGTTTTTTAAGGCGTCTGTTTTCTTTTCACAAAATGTCCCACCAGACATGCCAGATTTCCAACGATGTAAAGGATCAGTTCAAAGTAAGGTTTCTCTAATTAGAAATTACGATTCAGGTAATCCGTAGCTGAACAAAGAAAGGACAAGTCAAACGCAGCCTTGATTTTGAAAATAGATGTGAATGAATTATTGGTAGTAGTCGATTCATATTTGGAAGGGATCAACATGTCGGAATTGAGTGAGGAATTACCAGATTCAACTCCGAGATTCGTTGTTATTTCATTTGAACTGAAGCATAAAGATGGTAGAATTTCATATCCATTGACTGGTACTTATCAGTAACACAGGAATTTATTATCACCCTGAAGGCTCATCGTTGAACAACAAGATGCTTTACGCTTCTTCATCTGCAGTGACTTTTCACGAAGCAGGAATTGTCGGAAAAGTATTTCATGCTAATCTAGGTTTTCGAGCTGATTGATGCGGAGGAATTAAACGACGATTGGTTAATCGAAAAACTTGAATCGTCTAAAACAAGACCTTAATAAACACAACTTGTTTATTTTTAAGAAGAGACTAAAGCGTCAATCATGCGATAAAGGTAAAAGAAGAAACACAACAAGTAAAAGCCGAGCTTGATAAACGAGTCTCTCTTTTGTGTTGGTAAGGTACGGAATATTTCCGTAGCATCAAAGCGATGGCGTTGGTTAACGTATCTACATTAGAGCAAGTTACTTGTAGGCATGCCAAGCCAAGAGAGGAGTGTTGATCAACATATCGAACCATTTCCCGTTAATCAAAAAGAGCACCCACAAGAAGCCGTGAAGAATGTTTTCAGGAATGACAAACTAGGGTTAGAAAGTTTGGTACCTGATTGAGCTTTGAACACAAATCAATTGGATTAATATAATCGCATTCTAGATCCGAGAACATTATAATCTATCTCCATGATTAGAAAAAAAACTCACAAAGAATACACTTCCAAACAAGAGTAGAGCATCCGCGATTAGGGCAAAAAGGAATAAAAGCTAGGTTAGTGATTGAATACCGCACTGCCAACCATTTCAGGATTCGATTCGAGATTACAAAAAAATGGGCAAGCAGAAAATTGAATAAAACCCTAGCTAAATTGCTCTGCAACAAAGGGTTTAATTTTACGTATTTATTCAAAAGTTACTTCAATTGCTGCACTTTGAGAATTATAAATACAGTCATTAACAGATACCCCGTTAAAAGATGCGCCAGTAACAACAAACCTGCCATGTGATACCTTAGCAAGATGACTACGAATATCTTGAACTTTATCTTCGTGTCCCACGTAATATTGTGGAATGCAATTCTTTTGAATTGAAACATAAGAATCGATCAGCAAATCTCTGGATATTCCTAGTACTTGTTCGACTGATTTCTTTGATATTTCCAACAAATCTTCCATTTTTACATTGTCTGGATTCCCAAATTTACCTTCAAAGGCATGGCCACCCATCATTACTGTCATCCTTGTAGTTACTTCAGAGCCCACACTGTGTTCTGGGAAAGCGCAAGAGTCATATACTACGCCAATAATATCCAAATTCTTTGCTTCACTTTGTGGTACAAGAAATCCAAACCCTTTTGCTTTCAAAACATCTCCTTTGTATACTAAATTTACCACTCCAACTGTAACGGAAGGAATTGAGGAAAGCTTCCCTTGTAGAGCAGAGTCGGTGACTATCTTGGAAAGATCTCGAGATGGTATTGTGCAAATTACCTTTTCTGAATCAATTTTTCGTGTTTCAGTGTGAATTCTTACTCCAGATTTATCAAATTGGACACCTACACATTTTTCGGGGATTATTTCTACCCCTAGCTGCTTTAATTTTTCTTCAAGAGAGTCAGTGAGAACTTGCATTCCTCTGGCAAATGTGTAAATCTTGAACTTTTTGATTTTTTCAATGAACGCTTGTGCTTCAGGATTATTTGCTTTGTATGGCTGGTCTTTTTTCCCAACTAGTGATGCAAGCATTCCTTTGGTGATTGATCCGTATTTCTTTTCAAGAGTATACAGGAAATTCATGGTGGAGCGAATGCTTAGCTTTTTTATATCTCCTGCATAGATGCCATGAATTACAGCTGATACCATATTATCCGCAATAGAGGTTCCGAGTCTACGAGATACGAAAGAGTGGATGCTCTCGTCTAAAGTGGTAGATTTTGGCTTGAAAGCCTCAGTAAGCAGTGCAGGAATGAACCCCTTCAAAATTGGTTGATTTGATGTTAGCATTTTAATTGGGTCGCTGGATAGATTATTCATAGTTCCATTATAAAATACAAATCGGTTTTGGGCTGCAGGAGAAGTGCCAGGAATACCCAATATTTCTTTTTCCAAGCCGAGGTCATGTATCTATATTAAGCAGACGAACCATTTCTAATGTCACAAATGCTGCATTGCCCACTGGTCGAAGCGATCGAGGTCCTGTTTCAATGTATTCCTTGTTTCGGTATATGGTTTGAACCCAACCACCTCGTTGCTTTCCAGTAATTAACGTAACTTTAGCTTTCCTTAATGCAAGAAAATATGCTGCAGATAATCCAGATATTCCTTTTGTAAAATAAAAGCTACCACCACCAAGCACTGCAACTTTCATGACTGAAAAACTTTAAAAAAAATTGGAATCAAAATGCCCCCAAAGAAAGACAACAGTTTAAACGCTGAAGAAGTATTATATGGCTAATTGAAGGTTTTACAAGCAGTGCTTGTTGCGGATAGTTTCAATGAACACTTTAGGCCAATCACTTTCTCAACTCCAAGGGTAAGGATTACTTGACACAGTGCTTGATTCCTATTGCAAACGTCCCGCTAATTGAATATGCTTTGGAAAATTTAGCAGCCTCTGGTGTGCAGGAGATATTTATTGTATGTTGTGCTCATTCGGAGCAAATCAAAAACTACATCATGTATTTAAACAATAATATATAGGAATTCTCGCTGGGGCAAGAGTGTAGTACCCGCAGTTGAAGTGATTGTTTCGCAGGAGCTACGTTCCATGGGTGACGTATTGAGGGATATGGATTCCAAACAAATTCTCCAGTCTGACTTTATTTTAATGTCAGGAGATGTGGTATCAAATGTGAATTTGGCACCATTGATTGAAGAACATAAGAAGAGGAAATTGGCGGATAAGAATTTGATTATGACCTTAATTACCAAGCAAGCAAATGCCAATCATCCAACTCGGTCCAAAGCGGAAGAAGAATTATTTGTTCTTGATACTAAAACAAATGAATGTGTGCATTATGAAGCATACCGGCGTTATCCCGCACGCAAGAAAGTTTCCTTGAATCCAAGAATTTTCAAGACTCACCCTGATGTCGTCGTGCACAATGATTTGATTGATTCTCAGATTGATATTTGCTCAATTGAAGTAGACTAGTAATAACACTAGGTTCCAGCTCTGTTCACTGAAAACTTTGATTATCAAGATATCCGAAAAGATTTTGTTAAAGGTATTTTAGAGTCAGAGCTGCTTGGAAAGTCGATATATTGCCATATTTTACAAAATGAGTATGCTGCCCAAGTTTCAACCTTACAGATGTATAATTCAATTAGTAAAGACATTATGTTGAGATGGGTTTATCCTTTGACACCAGAAAATATTTTTTACGGAAATGATAGCCTTATTACCCACTCTCTTCATAATATTTACAAAGGAGAAAAGATTAACCTGGATAGATCTTCGATTCTAACTGAAATGGTGGTAGTTGGGAGTGGAACTAAAGTTGGAGCAAATACAAAAATATCACATTCAGTTATTGGCAAGGATTGTGTTATCGGTACATTTAGTTAATTTCAGGGGCGAATTGTGTAATCGAAGGATCATATATATTTGATAATACAGTAGTAGGAAATGAATGTGCAGTTTCCAAGTCGATACTTGGAAAAAATGTCGTGCTGCTGGAGAAAGTAAAGCTAGACAACGGCTGTGTTTTAGATTTTGGTGTTCATATCGGACCTAATGTAACACTGGAGCCTCGAACTAGAATTTCGGCAGAGAAACATTCCGACGAATACCATGATGATTCTGAAAATGAATTGGGTAAGTTGTTTTAACCCAAGAATATGATATAGTTGGGAAACGAGGAAATGGGTATATTTATAACCCCGATTATTCTGATGATGAAGACGAAATAGACCTTCGAAATGTCTCAAGAAGTTATCTTGGTTATTCATCGTTAACGCAGACTACGAATCTCCTTCTGAGTACACTGAAGCAGATCAGGAAACCGATCCTGAAACCGATGGTGAATTTGAAGAAGATGAAGAAAATGGTACTTTATAATTCACTGTAGACTGGTACACGGAAGTTGAGCAAACAATACAAAGAGCCTTTGATGAAAACCACACCGTAGATATTGCAGTACTTGAACTCAACACGTTAAAAATGGCAATGAACATTACTTTCCAAGATCTTAGGCAAATAGTGTATCCTGCGATCTTGAGGGTAATGTTGAAAGAGTCTAGCAACAAGGATCGTTTAAAGGTAAGCAGGAATTAATTTAGGTGGTAAACAGATGGCTGCCTGTTTTGCTAAAATTCACTCACTCGGATGAAGATCAATTGCATTTGTTAAATCTTTTGCAACAGTTCTTGGTTGATAATGCTGCTATCGTTTCGTTTGCTCCTCAGCTAATCATGGCAGGCTATAATATCGACCTGTTGAAAGAAGAAGTGATCTTGAAGTGGTATGAAAATGGTCCACCAATCAAGATTAAGGACGCGGTAATATTAAATTTTATATTAGGTTTTACCACTAATTAAATGGTTGAATGAAGCCGAGACCGAAAGTGAAGACGAATCTGACTAATATAAAATTATAAAGTATTTCAAACCTGCAGCTGTGTATTTTTGCTGCAGATGACTTGGAAAGCGGGTATGGAATTCCGTCTGTGCGGTTGACGCGCTACGCGCTCAGATCAACACGTTGAAAATGAGGCTTGACCCAATTATTCCTGCTTGGTCTTTTTTTTCAGTGCTTTTTTTATGCAAACTTCGAGTATGGAAAATAAAAAAAGAAGGCTAAATAGGATACCAAAAACTCCTGAATCATTAGTGCCACCTGATATTCCTGCTAGCGACAATGATCATACAACCGTTGCTTCAATTTTACTTTCACTTGGTAGTTATATTGAAAAAACTGATATCTCTCCCAAAATTAACTCAAGACCAACATTACCACCCTTGGTACAGTTAATCACTGGAAACCAATTTAAATGCGCAAAGTGCCAGGTTAACCCACTCAAATATTGCTACGACTGCAATCCTCACATTTGGAAGACTTGCACATCAATACTGGTGGAAAGATATCCCCATATCATATCACAATATATCGTCGGTAACAAATATTATTCTCATGCACTCACATTCATCAAGGAAAATAGCTTGCCGTTAGTTTCCCTGTATTGCCCTTTAACAAAAAGCAACATCTTCTCTTTGCCTATTCAATTTCATGATTCGTATTTAAAAGCATTTGACAGGGAATTTTTTAGTTGGCAGAGTGAACAAGGTGTAAAAAAAAACTCGGACTTGGAGCAAACTCTGATTGGAACAACGAGAAGAAACAGCGAAACAACAATCCAAGATTCACAACCAGTTAGCAGTACTAATAAAAGTTCCAGTCGGGTCAGAGATGGAACACTTTCACCTACGCTGTCTATCCAAAGGGTTGATTCCTTGGACAGTAACTCAACGGCGGTGATTATCAACCGTAAAACCTCTCCCAAGTGTACCGAAGATCCCGATGATCCTACTCCAAGACCGCAGTCACTAAAATCAGAGCATGATTTATATACACCGCGCTGGGTTAGATTTTCTGGGTCGCGGAAGGAGGGTATGTGTGAGCTTTGTAAACCTGAAAAGTGGCTACAGTTGAAAGATAGTGCATTCTGGTATGACTATTCTAATTGTAGGTATCATAAACAGTTCATTCATGGAATATCCTCTAGTAGCGGCACACCCTTTGCCCCTCCGACAGAGTTTCGAACAGTTTGGAATGGTACTCTAAATAGTTCTGGGCCTGGAATGTCTGTGTACTTGATGACTGAAGGGAAGTGTGATAAATGTCAGAAATGGGAGCCACTTTTCAAGAACAAGAAGAGATTCACTCACTTTTTCCCATCAGCAATGGCAGCAGAAGAAACTTTAACCAGAGCGTATCCAGGGCAAAGGGAATTACCAGTAGTAATTTCTGAAACCCCGCTAAAGATCAAGGTTGGTAGGGACGGCAGCTCGAATCTATTTGTCCCAACAGGCATATGTGTGTCTAACTCTCTATTGTCCGATATGAAACAGCACGAAGAAGGTCAAATGTCGAGTGTGTGGTTTAGACATGCTTCCAAGTGTCACTCTGTTATCTAGTTTTATTAACAGTATTTTTAACTTAAATAAATTTGTGTCCACTATTATATTGCAAGCAAAGTCAAAACTTTTGGGATTCTATCCATTTCAAAGTCATGTCGGTCTGAGATTTGTGCGATTCATCAGGCTGGAAATTATCAACAAAAGTTCTTTTGGATTTAGTTTGAGCATAACCACCCCCAACTTGAGTAAAATTGTTTTCTTGGATTGCTTGCTCGGCTTGAAGTTGGTTGCAGTACTTTTCCAAGATATCATAGGACCTAGTTAATCGACGGTACATATCGTTTAGTGCTTGAAGCTCTTGTAAAATTTTTTGGTGTTGCAAATAGAGTTCTTGGTATGCTTTTGTTGCTACGAATACTTTTTGTTTCAACTTGGCTATTTCAGCACTTGAATCACTCTGTTGAAGAGTCGTACCACTTGATTGTCTTGATCGCACTATGTCAGTCGCAATTACCAAAATCTGGTGAAGCATCGGAGTGAGATTGAACTTGTTCAGTTGGAAGATAGACAAATTCTACCATGTCTTGTGGGCACTTCATATGCTAAAATTACTCTTTTTTTACTGCAGTACAAAGTATCATGGTTTTTTGCTTTTCGGTAAACAGCGGAACAGCTAAGGTAGCTCGAACAAGCCGTGTCATCAAATTCGAATAGTCCTTTGTTTTGTAAGTTGATTTAATCGCCTCAATCGCCACTACATTACAAAAGTTTACATTTTGAAAGTTCAAAAATATGGTCCCTTTGAATAGTTGTAAGTATTTCTGGTGAATGCCAGGGAATTTTGGACAGTATCGATATTACGCTCTGATATGGTCGGCTTAGGGCCTTGAATTTTCGATATCCTCGGGACTAGGTTAGCAGGAATCAATACCCGAATTTCCCTACATCGATTTAGCAAAGTGTTTATTTCAAACCTGGTAAGATAATTGACGATATTGGAGCCATCTTCAGTGGAATTAAGTTTGTGTCGTGGAAATAATGCACGAATAAGTTCTTCTTGGGTGCTCAACTGAATAGTTAACAGATCTCCATGCATAAACCTCTTGCTTCCGGTAAAGTTATAAAACCCTTTAGCAAGAGTCTTGGTTGGAAGTTCAATAAATGCATCGTATTTTCCTGTCATACTATTCATAACCAAATGTACACATTCAGTGAAATACGGAGCACTATGAGAGTTTGGAATCTTGATCATATATATAATTACATGAATAGGGTAGAAATAGTTTATCAAATCCCAGTTATCAGTTTCGTGAGACAAACCGCAGATTTTAAATACAGAGTAATTGCTGTTTGAGGGAACGTTTCGGCGTGATTCATAAAGCTGAACTAAGGCTGGGGTACGTTCTTCTCTGATTATCATGTAGTTACCTAAGATTAAATATTAGGTACCTAGAGTTAGTTTAGTGTACCGTCTGATAAGTCATTCTTTGGACCGATTGGTGCAGCTGAAGTGGGCTTATTCATCTCTTCACTCTCATTCGTAATGCCATCAATAATGGATTTATAGGTTTGATTCAATCTTTCCATTTGAAAGATAAACACCACTCTATTATTCAGTTTATATAGTCAACGCCAATCACATGGTAACTTTAAGTTAAAGCTTAATTTCGAAGTTAAAAAGTTTCATGAACGCGTTGCTTCAAGAAGCTTTAATTGGCACAAAGCACATTAGTCATGCAGCAATTATAAAAAAGAAGGATGGAAGCATAAAGGCCAAATCGCCGTTTTTCATTATATCGCCCCAGGAAATTCAACGTATTGAAACTGCTTTTTTAAACCCAGGAGAAATTAGAGGATCAGACGGAGTTGTCACCTTTATGGACAACTTCTATAAGCCATTGAAAGCTGATTCCATGTCGATTTATGCAAAAAATGTAATTGTTATTTCATAGTAGGATCAATCTGGAATTATCATTTCACAGACTCTACACCACTACATTATTGGGACATACGATTCGACAATGTACGCATCGGTAGCTGCCGAGGCAGTCGAAAAGCTTGGCGAATACTTTCGTAAAAAGGAGAAATAAAAAGTTACACTCTATTATTGTCCAAAATTGCTTGACGTCGCAAAGCAAAGTTGATCAAGTCCTTGCAGAATTCCTTTGGATCCGTTTGGGAATTGTACAGTATGTCAGCTAAAGATGAAGAGTGAGGGATAAACGAGAGTCCGCAATTCGCATTCACTTCCAGTACCACAGGATCGCATTCGTCTCTGGTTTTCGTTCGAATATCTACTCGGCCATATCCAGAACCGCCACAACTCAAGTAGGCCAATTTGCTTATTTCTTTTTAGTAAATTATTACCTTTAAGCTTTTCTTGAATAGCTGGTGGTGCAAGCTCGTGCCAGTAAATATGAGATGCATCAGCAGCTGGTAGACTCCCCAAGTCAAACCCCTCCCAAGCTAAAATTAATCTATCCATTACATCGTTCAAATGAAAGGATCCTTTGGTTTCCCTTCAAAGAATCACTGAAATTCCTTTCCATAGGTGGGTAAACCTTCACACCTTGGTATGCGTCACCGGTAACCAACACAGTATATTCTCTTCCTGGAAGGAATACCTCAACAAAGGCATCACTTACTTTTTGCAACAGCTTAACTTGCTTCAGCGCTGATTCCTTATTTTCCACCACAGACTCGTCTGTAATCCCCAGAGAACCGTACGAAATTGCTGGTTTAACAATGAATGGAAATCCCAGCTGCTGAATTGCCGAATCCAAGTCACCACTCTCTGTTCCTCTCCGAATTTCAATAAAATTAGCGGTTGGAACATTTTCCCTCTGAAGCAACTAGATCAATCTCAATTTACTTTCTTCAATACCGGTTTACTAGTGGTGTTCTCGTAGAATACAGCATCTGCTCCAGTGAATGGAACATTGCGTTCTTCAAGAAAATTTACAACCCCAATACCCTGAGATTATACATCAAATACTGGATAGCCGTCAGACTCTACCCCATCACATAGATTTATCACGACAACTTTCTTGCTTCCTTCCAACTTTTGATTTAAAAGATCTCGATAATTAGCAAGTGTGATGGCAAGTATTTCGACAATCGAAGATGGATATATTGACTTTAGTATAGACTGTAATACTGCGACTGTTTCTTGTCTTCCACTCTGGATTTAGGTATAATTAACCTCGTTCGCAAGCAAGATATGTTCATTGCTCTGCGATTCAGCCAAGTGTCCTTCCAAAATCAATATTTTATCAATCTTGGTGTTAACTTCCATCTATGATTTAAGATTTTCGAGACTGCCAAGATTTTAAAGGCGTGACAGGTCACCCATCCAGAACAATAGACAAACGAATTATTACTTGATGACTACGCGTGCTCTGCCAATTTATTAAATTTAAACACTCAAAAGTAGTCTGGCAGGATCTTCAATAGCTTCTTTTACCTTCACAAGGAAAGTAGTAGCCTCACGTCCGTCAATCAAACGATGGTCATAAGTTAGAGCAATATACATCATTGGACGTACGACAACTTGACCGTCGACTACAACTGCTCTATCTTTGACAGCATGCATGCCCAAAATGGCTGATTGTGGTCGGTTAATAATAGGAGTTCCATACAAAGACCCAAATACACCACCATTTGAAATTGTAAATGTGCCTCCGGCCATATCTTCGACTGCAATGTCATTATTTTTGGCCTTGAAGTTAGAATATTATTACTTTTTTTCCTAATGCAGCTAAAGCTTGTTCTAACTGGACAATATTCAAAGTTTCACAATTTCTCAATACTGGAGTAACCAAGCCTTTTGGAGTTGAAACGGCAACAGAGATATCAACAAAATCTGAGTACACAATGTTTTCGCCTAAAATTAGCACAAAAAACCTTCGATTCTTGCATTAACAGCAGGGATTTCTAAAAGAGCTGAAGAGGCAGCTTTAAGGAAGGCCCCCATAAACCCGAGTTTTACTCCATGCTTATCCAACACGGCATCTTTATACTTTTTGCGCAAGTTAACAAGTGCACTGAAATTAAACAAATACAATACCTCATATCAACTTCGTTAAATGTAGTTAATGAGGCCGCAATATTCTGAGATTCTTTTAATCTTTTGGCAATGGTGCTCCTCATTCTGTTCATTTTGACCGATCTTTCCGTACGGACTCCAGGAATATATCCTGGTAAATCATCAACCGAAATAGGTTTTCCACTTGGAGCAGCTTTTGCAGCTGTTGGTGCTGGTGCAGCAGGTTTAACTGCTGGAGTTGGTGCAGGTGCAGCGACAGGAGTTGGTACTGCAGCAGGGACTGGTTCCGGTTTGGTTTCTACTGGAGTTGGTTTGTTTTCAGCTGGTGTAGATTTTTGTCCTTCAGGTACATCTCCAAGTTCAATTTTAAATAAATCTGCACCAACGGCAACAGTATCTCCTTCAGCAGCGAATAATCCTAATACTTTTCCGCTTTCAGGAGCGTTTACTTGAACATCAATCTTATCGGTTTCAATTGTTGCAATTTGCTCATCACGTTCAACATAGTCCCCAATTTCTAATTTCAGCTATACTTTACGTTTGTGCCATTGTGTCAAGGTTCCTTCAGTGATAGACTCTCCCATGGATGGTGTCTTAATAGTCTTTTCGGTTGCTTCATTAGGAAATATTTACCCATAAATCTTAACTGCTGAAATGCTGGAGCCAAATTTCTGGCTGCTTTAGAAATAATTGCACGCTTCACAGCTCCCTGTAGTGAAAGAGTCTTGTTTAACAGAGATGACATTTTTTTTCTGTAGCTTTTTTGCCGCAGTAACCTAATGACCGCAATTAAGCCAAACTGGGAGAATTCGATTCAACGCCAGCTTGAAGACCTACAAGATATTAACAGCCAATTCGCTTTTTTTGGTGGTAATCATTTCTTAATTACGATAATGAGGTGCTCACAATTTCGGTGCAACTCTCAAAAGTCAAAGCGGAAAATCAAAAGAACCTAAATAGCATTGCGGAAAAGGAGCAAGAAATAGAAATGAAAGAAAAGTAAAAAATGCTAATCAAGATTGATTCTTGAACATCCAAAGATCGTTGATCTCCAGAAAGAAATTGCTGCGTTGCAACAAGAACAAAAAGAATTCTACAAGACAAACTCTACAAATGCTCAACGGGTCGTTTCGCTGATTGATAACGTGCAGGTTTTGCAAACAGAGTTGGCTCAATTAAAGGCCGAGTAATTTAAAAGATAATCTAGACGCGATACACTGTTGAAATCTAATTCGTCATCTACTGTTAAGATAAAAGATCTTGAAGAATTGATTAACGAAAAAGACAGAGTTATCCAGATTTTACGGGACGAATTGCAAGCCCATCAACTAGAACTTGTTCAGAGAGAGAGTCAACTTGAAAATGCTCAGGCAAAAGTTAAAGAATTAGAAAACGAAAATCAAGTAAATTAAGAGTAACAACAGGATCTTATTCGAAGATGGATTTCAGAAAAAGAGAAAGAAGCTCAGAAGATCAATGAAGTCAACGAGTTTGTTGAAAGCACTCTAAAAACAAAAGA
Organism: Boothiomyces sp. JEL0866; assembly: GCA_027604345.1. Taxonomy (NCBI): domain Eukaryota; kingdom Fungi; phylum Chytridiomycota; class Chytridiomycetes; order Rhizophydiales; family Terramycetaceae; genus Boothiomyces; species Boothiomyces sp. JEL0866. The sequence continues at coordinate 423,792 of JADIIZ010000001.1, forward strand.
TTCAATGTCTAATAGAGTAATGAATTCTAACACCAGGTATTTTCACTATTCAAAGGCACTTCTAAAGTATCTGTTGTTGCAGAAGAAGAAATTCCTCTTCCCACAGCCTCCATATTGCCATCTATTTTGAAGAAACAATTTGTATTTAAAAAATAACCATAGAAAAAAGTGCACGACGATGATATCAATTGTATGGGTATTAGTAGTGATGGAAACCTGTTGGCTACTGGGGGAAATGATAAAAAGTTGGTGATTCACGATGTTCAATCTGGTACATGAAATTTTGACAATAGGGACACCGAAAGCGATACTCTCCGGCTCATTGCAAGCAATCATGTCTGTTGCATTCAACCGCACTGGAGATATGGTTTTGGCCTCTTCGAACGACAACTCTACAAAGATTTGGGATATGAATTCAAAGAGGATAATAGTTATATCTTTTTAATTCAAGCACACATTTAATGGCCATTTACAGAAAATATATTCATCGAAATTCATCGATGCGAATACGATCGTAACAATATACTAAAATAGATATCTGGCTCGCACGACCGCACAATTAAAGTTCTTTATATTAATTCAGATATGGGATTTGATTAAAGGATATTGCACGAAAACGATTTTCACCATGTCATCATGTAATGATTTGGCAATGTTAACTCCTGATGGGTGCGTATTCATTGATGTAGGTCCTTGATTGCCAGTGGACATTTAGATAACAACCTGCGTATATGGGATTCAAAATCTGGAAAGAGCGTCAAAGAAATTTCGGGTATTCATTTTGGACAAATAACTTCTGTCCAAGTTTCGTCAGACTATCGTAAAGTCATGACGACTTCTAGGGACAATACGATTAAAATTATGGATACAAGGATGTTCATGACACTCTCAACATGTATGGCTTTAGGTTATAAGGTACACTCTAATTGGTCGAAATCCTGTTTTAGCTCTGATGGAAGTTACGTTGCAAGCGGCTCTTCTGATGGTAGTATATATATCTGGAAAGATTCGGAATTAGTGAGCACTCTTTCAAAGCACGGGTAATTTTTTCTCATTTGTAGTGCCGGCGTGTGCAGTGTTGTATGGTCTCCGACGGACGGAGCAGGGCTGTTTTCAGCGTCAGACAAAGATAAACAAGTGAATCAATGGGGAAGCGAAAAGCTATAATAATAAGCACATTATATAGTTAAATTATGTTTTTTCTACTCTAATCCATCCAACCCCTGAGTATGCAAACCAATCACTAAATTTCCTATTACCATTCCATTCAACCTATAATTAGCGCAGATTACCTGATGTATGGCTATTTTAGGGTCATTGATGGTATTTGGCACTTTGTCAGACAGTTTCTTTCTTAAGAATTAATTACCTTTTTAGCGTTGCTGTGAACAAATGTTAGTACCCCCTCAACGGAAATATTCAGAGTAACAAACTGAAGAAATGGCCCGCTGTTTTTCTTGAAAATCTCGCTTATATCCCCTTTTTTAAGAGTCCCATCAGCGGAGGCTGTCAGCGCTGTTGTAGAATATTTAGAACAAGAAATTCTCCATACAGTGGAGTTATGATTAACAAAGCTAATTTTACCACCTGATAAATCACTTTTGGATGAAAGTTTTTTGCTTTCATATCCTGGGCGGACTAGTTTAACAACATTATCCATTTCCGCGAATAGAACTCCTTGGTAAGCTGATACAGCTTCCCCACACGAAATATAGCCTATTGTTCAGATCCAATTCATTACCCAAAGTTTTTACAAGTATAATAGGATTCCAGATATCCCATAGATCAGTAAGGATTAGCTTTCCATCTGCCGAACCACTGACAACATACCTATTATCTTGATACCAGATTAAAAATGTTATAACAGAATCATGGATTTTTGTGCACAATAAGAGTTGCGAATTATTTGACGTTTTTCTGAGTTTCGAGTAGAGATTCCAAACTGCTATTTCCCCTACATTAATATATTTATAAACCATTTGAACAGCCTGTGGCTATGAAATCATTAGATCCCCACTCAATGGAGGTGATACTGTTATTTGGAATAGAAAGAAGTTCAATTTCATCCAGAGCTAAAGTATTTCCCACTAAATTCTTGTTTAATTTTCGCAATAAGGGGATGCTATATATACGTGCGGAACCATCTCCAAATACTACCGCCAAAAATCCTAGTCTATCTTGCTGTTCATTGTAAGAGCCATTAGGGCACCATTTTAGATCAGCAATAACACCAAATTTTGTTTCTAATCGGAAAAGCATTTCAGGCAATGAATCTCCTAATTCAAACTTCCAGATTTGAATTTCCGAACTAATAGGACCTGACTTGTCGTTGTATTCATGATATACAAGTTTATCAGGATATCCTCCAACAGCAAGAAATTCCGGTTCGTTGTTGTTGGTAAATTTTGGAGCCCAAGCTAATTTAGAAGCTAATATGCCTACATTTACAGTGTACTGGTTTGAATTGCAAAAATCTATGTCAACTCATTGTTACTTGTACTGACTGATTGAAATAGACTTAAGTTGGAAGAGATTTTCTCTTTCTTGTGCATAATGGTCAATTTCAGTGAGTAATCAGTCAAAGTTGCTGACTTTGGTTTAACAATGGCCTCAAAATTTGCATAAGTTTCATCCACTGCGCACTCCTTTGTTTCTTTCAGCGTAACATTGTTTTCTTTTTTTGGAGCAGAATTCCGCAAGTTTTGAGAGGCTTCTTTGAGTTTTCCAATTTTTAGCTTGAATGTAATCAACGAGTTCCTACTGGCAAATTTAAAGGATAACGGAACAATATAGATTTCCTTATTGCTTTCAAATATTTCGGATAATTTTGCTATTCTTTCGGTTAATTGAGATGCTTTCAGAATGTCTGAATTAAGTATGTCGTTGACACTGTGAACTGTGTTTGTCAAGTGATATTGAAGACCGTTATACTGCTGAAATTCTTTGCTGCACTTTGTAAATATGCAAGGATATGTTTGGCACTCTGTGTAATTCAAGAATTCAATAGATGGATGTGCGATTTTTGGGTTATGTCCTCCTTCATACATTAAAACTTCTTGCAAAATCCCAACAGCTTCATTACTGAATTTCGTACTTGGAGAGGGTTGAAAATCATCCATTGCTGTTGATTTAACTTGAGATTTTATTCTATTTTTTCTGGTTTGGATTGGCATATCCTCCAGTTCCTTCAGTTCATTATTCACTTCTACGTCGGAAAAATCTTGCTCCAATTCATCTTCCGATTCGGCAATGTATTCATCTTCATCAAATAAGGATGACAACTTTTTCCGTTTCTGATTCGCCTTTGACCTCATGCAAATGTATTGAAAAAATATTATACCGCGTAAGAATATACTAATGACATCAAAAATGAATCTAAAGTGCTATCTTTACCTAGGGAAATTTGTGAATATCGACATTCTCAGATCAGGATACTATAAACTATCGGTCCAGATTAGAATAGGGAATCATAAACGTTGGAACTTGGAAGATATTACTAATACAGTATATGCCGATGATGTTTCCAGTTTATGCAGGGGGAAAAACCATAAATTAGAGTCTGACGTTTTCCATATTGTATACGAAGGTCAGGAGATCTCGCTAGACGGTATGGGGGTATATCAAGCTAGTGTCTCACTGGATGATTTACCGGAATACATTGATATCTACTACAAGCTATACTTTAACGAGAAAAGTTCAAAAAACTTGAGTCCAGTTCAAAAAAGAAATATTCGATACATATTATCTGTTGATACAACCAAATACATCCAGTTGGTGTTCGACGGGACGGAATATTCATTTATTGACTGTTATTTTACAATATTCATTTATAGCTTGGAAATCCAAGAATTTTCATCGACAAACATTTTGTCTCTAACAAAGACTGTGACAACTCAATTTCGACAACTGGACCATCTTGGTCAATATCTAGCAGTTAATAATGAAAATATCAATTTTGGACAAGAGCTATCAACCCTATTCCCATCAATTTGGAAAAGTCTTCATTGTGGTGAAGAACCAAATACGATCGAGGTCAATGATATGCGCTCATTTGCTGAAGAATTAAGAGGAACACTATCTCATTTGTTGCCCCTCTGGATAAAACACAAAATGTTTGACTTTTTAGCTAACCAGGATATAGACAGGAAGTCCTATGTAGAAGAAAATGCAGCTATGACTTTGAATTTCCAAAATAATTTTCAACCAACCGAAATGATGAAGGAAAATATTCCGGTATACGTGCCAAATGGCATTTATTCAAATACACCAATGGCTCCTACTGCAGATTACCATCTTATTGTGTTTGTTCATGGTTTGTTGGGCAACTCTGAAGATTTTCGACAATATCGTAATCAATACATAAATTTACAAGTGAATAGTGGAGCTAATGAACACCATGTCCTATTTTACTTTAGCAAAGCAAATGAAAACAGGTCGTACTTGAACCTGCCTACTATGGGTAAAAGATTAGCATACGAGGTTGACGAATTTATTCAAAACCAGGAAAAAGTTGTCAGTAAAATATCTCTATTTTGTCATTCTCTGGGTGGTTTGATTGCCCGTTTTGCATTGAGAAACAAGCGGTTGAATCAATACAGAAAGCTTCTACACAATTATGTTACCTTTGCGACACCTCATTGCTCATTGATGCTTCATCACCATTTTCTAATTAGACCTATATTGGAAATATCGAAAGATTTCACTAAATCGAAATTGCCACCTCAGCTTTTAATGTCTGACCATTCCAATTTAAGAAATTGTGCATTATACCACCTTGCTGGAGACATATCGTTACGGTACTTTAGAAATGTATTCCTTTTTGGATCCCCGCAAGATAAGGTAGATAATTCAATTCACAAAGTATCTGCAATTCGAGAGTTCTCTCGCAATTCCAGTGAGAAGTAATTATCGGAAGAGCTCGACTTCACACAAAGTAATTATTCATCGCGAAATGAGTGAAATGTTTGAAAAAAACTGCCAGACACTAACTCGAGAAATTGTAGTTTTTGAAAGGAATAGTGCAGACGGGCTTTTTTCTAAAGAAATATTAGGAAGATGGGCACATATTAAATTTCTTACAGATAGACATTTTATAAACCATTCAATCAACATGATTGAACAACACAGCTAAAATAATTACGGGAACTACATTTAAATAAGAATCCTCATCAAAAATGAAAAAATGGCTGGTTAAAAAATGACGTGCACACAAATCCATTAATCCACTTTGAATAATAAAATCTTTATAGATAACATAATTCAATAGCCAAAGTACTTTGCTTTTAGTCATTGTCCTCTCGTGCACGAAAACAAATAAAAGTTTTGTTTGCACTATTGTCTCTTTTTCAATTCGAACTTATGGAGGACGAATATTCACATCAACAAAGCACCTCTAAAACAGCCAAAGAATATATAGCGAAAAATCATATTCATGAATTACTCGAAGTAGAAATACACTAACTGTAGAGCATTGCTATTGGAATAACCTATCATCAACCAGTTGACCCCATATACTATATGGAAGATTGCTTAAAAAAAGTGAAGCAGGATAACTTGCTAACTGTTCCACCCTATCAAAATGGGTATCTTAAATGGGATTCATTCTTACCTCCAAAGAAAGAGTATAAATCTACCTATCTCCTTGAAAACCAGAAGGATATCTACAGAAAGATATACAATCCGATAGATATTATCCCTCCGATCAAGCCATACGTCAAGGAAAAATCAAACAACCCTCTAACTGTGAAAATTCTAAATTTCAAGACTTTACCTGATATTCAGCAAAGTGCACCACCAACAAGACGATCCAAAGCGTGGGGAAATATCGTATTTATAATTGGAGGACCAGGATGCGGGAAAGGTACGCAGTGCGAAAAAATTGCAAAAGAATTCAGTTATATGCACCTTTCAGTGGGAGATCTGCTGAGGAAAGAGGCTGCAAAACACACAACTACTGGACATGAGATAAGCAAGTTAATGGCGGAAGGGAAAATTGTTCCAATGGTATTAAGGCACTAATGTAAAGCATATCACACTGAAATTGCTAAATAAGGCTATGATTTTAAATGACACATATCAAGGATTTCTTATTGATGGATTTCCTAGACAGTTAGATGTAAAATTAACTTAAATTTAGCAAGCTATTGAATTTGAAGAAACTGTATTTTATACTAACAATAGATTGCGAAACCAAAATTCGTTTTATACTATGAGTGCAGCAAAGAAATGCTTGAAAAGAGACTGCTTAAGAGAGGTCAGACTAGTGGGAGGAATGATGATAATCTGGAGACTATTCTAAAAAGGTTCAAGATATTCGAAGATAAAACTTTACCGGTCTGTGAATATTATAAGAAAAAGAATCTATGCCATAAAGTAAGTTATGTTTAATTTTAGATATCTGCAGAAGGAGGGATAGACGAAATATTTTTGGAAACTAAATTTTACTTTGAAATGCCACCGCTTTACCATCCTAATATAGTGTTCGTATTGGGAGGACCAGGTTCAGGTAAATAGGTCAATAATTTGAGGTAAAGGAACCCAGTGCGAAAAATTAGCAGATGAATTCCAGTTAGTACACCTTTCTACAGGAGATTTACTTAGAGAAGAAGTTGCAAAAATGACAGAGGTTGGACTCGAAGCGGATAAATTGATGAGAGAAGGCAAAATGGTTCCAAAGGTTGAAACAAATTAAACTATTAGAAATACCTACTAGATATTTTGCGAAAGAAAATTGCAGAGAACATGGGAGCAGTAGGATTCCTCATTGATGGATTTCCTCGAACTCTTGATCAAGCTGCGGATTTTGAGAAATTGATTGGACCGTGCAGAGCAGTTCTTGCTTATGATTGCCCATTGTCCCTTTTGGAGAAACGGTTGTTGGAAAGAGGCAAAACAAGCGGACGACTGGATGATAATCTGGACACAATCAAGAAAAGATTTGCTACATTCAAAGAACAAAGTTTGCCCGTAATTCAACACTACAAGCAAAAAGGAAAAGCTGTTGAAATTTCATCTGCAGCAGAAATACATGAAGTTTATGAAGAATCTCGCAAACTTTTCCAAAGAAAGTATCCGTGCAAACACCGAAATATTATATTCTTGCTGGGGGGGCCAGGTGCTGGAAAGGGCACACAGAGTGGGTTCATTGTAAATGAATTTAAATTCAAACATATTTCAACTGGGGATCTATTGAGAAGAGAAATAGAAAATCAAACACCTATAGGTTTGGCTGTTACCAGTTACATTTCGAAAGGTCTAAACGCGCCAATGGTAAATGAATAAGCTGACACAGAATATAATTCTTGAGCTTCTTAAAACAGAAGTATTTAATAATCTAGATGCTCCAGGAATTTTAATTGATGGATTTCCTAGAGCTATGGGTAATTATGTGTTAACATTAAGATCAAGCATTGGAGTTTGAAAGAGTGGTAACGATTTGCTAATTTTAAGGTTGGTAAACCAAGGGTAGTTTTGGAATACAAGTGCCCTCTGGATGTTCTTGAGAACAGATTGCTTGAACGAGGGAAGACTAGTGGAAGATTGGACGACAATATAGAAACTATTCGCAAAAGATTTCACACATTTCAAAACGAGAGCATGCCTGTATTACATTATTACAATCAAAGGAAGAAGCTTATAAGGGTAACAATATCCTAATTTTGATTTCATCAACTTCTCTTCCAGAACAGATATATGAGAATCTGAAAAAGGAGTTTTCACTCTCCATGCCTGTACTGCCCTTTAACGACAAAGAGATAGTATTTGTTTTAGGAGGTACACTTTAGCTGAAATATTAGGTCCAGGCTCAGGAAAAGGTACCCAATGTGAGCAGATAATTAAGAATTTCGGTTATATCCACATTTCAACTGGAGACTTACTTCGAGATGAAGTAAGTCAAAAAACCGACCTTGGAAGGCAATTGGAGGCTGATATGAAAGAAGGGAAGATGATTTCGATAGTACTGCATATTTAAATTAAGGATGTGATTATGAAACTGCTCTACAACAAAATGGAAAGTTCACGAAAATTAAATCCAAGGGGCTATTTAATTGACGGATATCCTAGGACGATGGAACAAGTGTACTTGGTACTAATTATTAACCTAGTTTGAATCAACGATCGCTGACTGCACCTTTGCCTTATACTTTGAAGCCTCCCGCGAAACCTTAATAAGGCGGTTACTACAACGTGGAAAAACTAGCGGAAGAGCAGATGACAATGAAGAAAGTATTAAGAAAAGATTGCGGGTATTCAACTTTGAATCAATGCCTGTCATTCACTATTTCTCACATCAACACAAACTTAAGAAAATTAATGCCGAAGAAGATCCGTCAAAAGTTACTATAGAAACATTACGTTTATTTGAAGAATTATAATAAATCTCTACCAGATTCTAAAATTTGATCAATTGTCTTAATCATTAAATCTCCACATAACACACATTCTTCAGAAAGCAAATCTTCTAGGTCATCCTACAATCAGAGAATATCACCTTCTTGTTTTCGATCGCTTTTAATTTAATACCCTTTACAATGTCAAGCTTTATCTATATGTTAGTAAGGTGTTACGGCTTCTTTCAGACAATCGGAGTGAAATGTGTGGTTGCAAGGAAAAACATGGAATTGCTTGGTCATTAGGTTTCGTCCACAATAGTCGCAGCTTTTTACAATAGGAATCATTGCATATTTGGTTTTTAAATTACGAATGTCCTTTCTTATCAACTCGGAATTGTTTGCTGAATCATCTAGCTCAGTAGACAGTTGCTGAAGGTTTTCATTATAGTGACGGAGTGCATCACATAGCTCTACTTTCAAATCGTCAATAAGAACGAAATCAGGGAAAAATTGCATTACTTCTTCAACTTTAAGATTTCCTTCTTTGCATAACTCGAGAGCACTACATAAGCCGCTTACTTACCTTTTAAAATCATTGTTCTTTACAACTACGTGCTTTGCCAGCAGTAGCCATAATTTTTTCTTCATTTCAGATTCATCTTCTAACTTGTAAATTATTGATTTCGCCAATTCAAGGTCATTAAACTTGTCAGGTCTTTCTTACTTTTAATGCGAGAATGATGGCCTCCTCCTCCATGTGAAGCATTCCGTATAATTGTACACATGGTTGTATCAGCTTCTTTCCATGACATATTCTTAGTGCAAACTGTGGGTCGAAAATTGGATCTAGTTGCTTGGTTTAGATATAATATACTTGATTTCCAATAAAGTTTAGCACACTTTCCAATCCAGAATTAGAGTCCTCTACATATAGCTGAAACAAGTAATTATGGATCACCCTATCTCTATTTCCTATTCTAATTATATGTTCCAAATATGATATTATTCGATTGGGTTCACCTTCCACTTTTTTGTAATGTAACATTGATGGTAATAAGTTTCGAGGGACAAGGAAATCACATCTTGTCCAAATTAGGATAGTTTCATTTGGGATTTTTTGAATAAGTAGTGGGGAATGTTTGTAAAATAAATCTGGATTGTTTTGAGTGGTCAATACACTCAATGCATCCTTGTATTGCTGATTTCCAAGGTGCACATCACATTTTGTGCAAATGTCATTTATCAACTCTGCATAGTACAAAATAATATCTTCTCTACCATGCTGTCTCAGCAAACTGTACACTGTGTTGGCATGGAGTTTATCCTATAGTTAGAGTCGAATCACCTTATAATTTCTAATAAAAGCCTTGATCTTTTCTAAGTAAGGTGTTTGGATTTTGGTTTCCAGCAAATTTTCTTGTAATTCTAAATCACTCAACATCAATTCTAGCTGCCATGAAAGTAGAATAGTCATCTGAGAATATTCAGATTGCTTAAGCGCTGATATTTTTTTCAATAGATAACTTTGCAAAGCATCTGAATTTTCCAAACCAGAAAACCTAACAGCGACCTGCTCCAAAGGTATATTAGTGTTTGCAAATAAATCTGCAGAAAGAGCATACTCGCCTTGAGAATAACAGTGTTCAGCATATGCTAATGAAACAAGCATTCGCGAATCAGAATTCTAGCATTAATAATGAGTACAGCCGCTACAGCCAAAGCTTCTTTGTACTGCTTTCTATCGACAAATATTTTCCAGATATTTTTTCCTTCCTCAGTAATAATAATTTCAAACAAAGACTGGTTTGTCGCAATCCAAAAAGTTTTCTTCAGCTCATCTTTGAATAGTGCAACTACTATTTCCTCGAATCCCTAAGTTAAAGTTAGTTACCAACGGAATAGGAATAGAATAAATAAGTTTATCTTCGAGCTTGTTTACAACAATGATATCGGATCGAGTTAAGATAATGTAGTGAAATTCTGTTGTGGTGAAGTCAATAACGTCTATATCAGCTGGGTAAGGTTGTAATTGAATGTTTTCCAAAAAAGTATCGCCAATTTCCTTTCCACCAATTACTTGAATTTTCCCGCTATAAATACCTGGAGCTGTCGGCCAAACCAAATATTCCGGATATAAATATACGGATCCATTTAAAGTACCAGATTGAATCCGTATTCCCAATCGATTTGGACCTCCAATCATTTCTTGGACATCTTGATTAATGAAAAATACCGCTGGTAGTGTCTGGATTACTGAAAATGCTTGAAAATTGTACATCTTCCAGTGCTTTGAATACAGACAAATACTGATAAAGATGAGTCTTTGAAGAAATATACACAACCAGTACACTCCCAATAATGAAATAGTACAACCCGGTTATTGGAGTCTTTTCTGTGAATATAGCGACAATAGACTTTTCGAATCGCTTATCATTAGTCAAGATAGCGTCATAGACAGTCCCTTCAACAGTTCCAATCAAAATTGAGATTTTTTTAGAATGGTTAGACCACGCAACACTAGTGATTTGGTCCTTGATTTTTGAAAACAGCTTTGGTTTCAGGTCGCTAGTTATATAGTAATTGTCTTTATGACAGGATACAATTAGCTGATCAGCCAGTGGGGAAAAGTACAATCCAGTAATCTGCTGATCTTTTGATGGTAAATAAATGTCTTGTCAAGATGTACTTACCTTTAATTGAATTTGGCTTATCCAAATCAATCCACAAGATTCGACAGTCCTTTAGCGCTAATACGAGAATATTGGAAGATACAGATCCTGCGAGAATTTCGCCAGGGAAATTGAACTGAACTTTGTCGATGATAAACTGATCATTCTATCATTAGCCATTCTATACTACGGTTGGATGATCAGGTTCAATTTTTTCTTGAATTGTGCTCGTTTCAATGTGTTCGAACAAAGTCATAATTAATCAAGCTGAGGCTGGAAATTTTCACCACTCGATTTTTTTCAATTCAAAATGTCAGTCATCAGACGTATTTTAACTGTTGGAGAAGAAGGTAGGAGTTAGCTAATAAAGGATTTAGAAGAAAGCAAGTTCAAGAGCGTTTGTTTCTATCAGTAATTCAGCGGTAACAATTAGCAAGAATCCAATTTACCAATGTACGTAAGAAAAAAGTCTGACGGATTACCATTCGCAGCTTCCCTCTTATTAGGAGGAGCCAGCTTTGCCTGCACTGTTGTTTTGATCAAGGATTTCATTGTGTAAGATGATTACTGACGTAGCAAACACAACTGATTAACCGCAAAATAAATATCTTTTATTCACTCCTTTTTAGACTTTTTAGATTTCTTTTCCTTCTTTTTCTTTTCTTTCTTTGACTTTTTAACTTTAGTTTTCGTCTTGATTTCCCTCACCTTGTCAGCCAATTCTGCCCTACTCAGTTTACCATTCTGTTCTCCTCTGGCACCTTTCCTAGCTGTTCTACCTTCGCATGCCCGAAATAGTTCTTCATCCGTGACTTTAATTGAATAATCCTTCTTTTCCTCTTTCGCATCCCTGAATCAGAGACTTGTTACCCAGCTTTAACAAATGCGCCGTATAATAGCTTCTTTTCTTTTTCTTTAGATTCTTCTTTTTCTATTTGAATACTGTCTTCCGTGCCCGCAATTTTTATTGTAGATGAAGCTTTGTTGAAGATATGATCCCTGAATTATGTAAGAAGTACCACCATTGAAACGACCACTCGTCTGATTTGGCTCCAAGCTAAATTAAGTTTACGTACTCCATCTGTGTCATTCTTTACTCCAACTGATATCGCTTTACTAATTCCCTCTGATTAACTATTCATGATACCATTGTTTTTCCCCAAGCCTTGCCCTTTCTTCCATCCATATTTTTTCAGCTGTCGTTCTGCAAAAGTCTCTTTTGCTGCCATTCCTACAAAAAAAAGAAAAAACAAGAGTTTCACCACTGGTTATCCATTGCATATTATTTGTTTGTCTCATTAATCTGGGCTTGGATGATTTTAATGATCAGATGGCAATCCGCTCAAAACTCCGATTCAATCGGCAAATATAAAAACCAACCGCGTTTTGTTGATCACTAATGTTAATTAATTATCTATTATTGGGATCAACAATAGCTCAATCTAAAATATGGCTTACGTAAGATTCTTTTAACAGAAGGTGTCCACCTGCATTTGATACTTCCGCGAATCGAGCCGGTTTGCAAGTTGGACCTTGTGAACCCTTCACATCAACTTCATATACACTTGATGTGATTGCAGGGTCCCGAATGAAAGTAGCTTGGCTTAGCGGTAACAGAGGAGGTGGTTTTGTAAAATTATCCCTTGCACCTTTCAACTCCATGACACAAGCTACCTTTGATGCAAATCTACTAAAAATTTCGTGTTTTGGGTACGATCAAAGGCCACACAGAGAAAGTCGAGAACAGTGTAACCATCCATGCAACGCAAGGGCTGGCTGCGCTTTTCAATCGGCAGTGGATGACAACGAAAGGTATGATACTTCCATCACAATTCCTTATAACCTGAATGGACAATATGTGCTACAACTAGCAGCTTACTCTGGTATATCTAGCACTCCAATTTATTCATGTGCCAGTTTGAATGTTATCGGTGGAAACCCTACTTTGACTTGTGATGCGCCATCATCAGTTCCTTCAGTTTCAAGTTGCCAAAACTATGGTCCTTTTTCACTTCAATCTATTTCAAATGGTTTGCAGGCTGGATCATTTTGCTACGCTCCTAATTCAGTATAAAACAATTAATAATAGGCAGGATCTATCGATCAAGATATTGCAGCTGTCCCAATTAATGCTGATTGTGATGGCCGGTCGTCCTGCCATATCGCAAAGAACTACACTCTCTGTCAAAGCGATATTACACAAACTATAATCGATCCTTATGGACTTCCTCATGAAGCTGGATGTACTTTAACTGCCACTCCGCCAACTCCATACACTGCTGCACCATCTGCCACCGCAGCGTCTTCTGGCATATGTGGAAACGGCGTATCTTGTCCATCTGGTCAATGTTGCTCGCAATACAACTATTGTGGCACAGATGATAGTTTTTGTAGAGTTGGATGCCAACCACTTTATGGGAATTGCAATTCTGGGACAGCACCAACTACTGTACCTTCATCTACCTGTGGAAATGGAGTTTCTTGTTCGGATGGCCAATGTTGTTCGCAATACAATTACTGTGGAACAGATGATACGTACTGTGGAGTGGGTTGTCAACCACTTTATGGAAATTGCAACACAGCTACTGTCCCAACTACCGCACCGTCCAATACGTGTGGGAACGGCATCTCTTGTTCAGCTGGACAATGCTGTTCGCAATACAATTACTGCGGTACAGATGATACGTATTGTGGAGTGGGTTGTCAACCACTTTATGGAAATTGTAACCAAGCCATAGCAACAACCACCTTTTCTTCTACTCCTACTACAATTCCGTCTACTGGAGGATGTAATAACCCTGTAATTGATCCTTCAACGACCTGTGACGTTGCAACGTCTCCTCAAACTTGCTCAGGGGATCAAATAGCTATCTGCTCATGGACTATCGGTACTTTGGGATTTATTGGACAATATGTATTTTCAAGTTGTCCTGGAGGCACATCTTGTTCCTTACAAAATGGAAGTCCAACTTGTGTAACTTCTTGTTCTTCTAGCACAACATGCAACAGTTATCCAGTGATAGCTGCGGGAACTAGCTGTACCTTAGGAGATCTCCCTCAATGTTCAGGCAGCCAAGTAGCAAATTGCCAGATGGATGCAAATGGTAACCCCGTTATAGTACTTTCAACATGCCCAGCCTCAACATCATGCTCGATGAATTCCGGGGCTGGTTATGCACTTTGCGATTTTTCTTCATGTTGAAATAAATTTGAGTTGAATTTACTATTTTCTCAAATCTTCGGACATCAGCAATGGATTTCAAAAAACTACATAGGTTAGAGAATTATAGTTCACAGTTTGTGGATCAACTCAAAAGAGAATTAGCGAGAAAAAAGGGAGAAGTGAATAATAAGCAAATACTTGAAGGATTAAAAGTCTCACTGGATTTGCGTCCAACCAAACGGCATCTGGATTATATCGTAGCGATCGCAATTATGACGCTGAATATCCCAAATTCCGATAGAAAGAGAAAGCAGGCGATGGAAGTTGAAAAGCTCGCACTAAATTTTCTCTCAAAGTTGATTGATATTCAGGCAGTAAGTATATCTAAATGTAGTATCACCATTCTTTTTCAATTCTTCTATTGATTAAGTATTACCTTAATGGCTGCAAGGAGAAAGAGGAGAAATGGAACACTATTTCTCCTTCACTCGCTCGAATTTCAAATTTGTTTCGAATTTCATATTATTCGAATCAAACAGCGAATCAAGTAGTACAGGTGTATTTTATTAGAGCATTTCAAGTAATGAATGGCTTAGGGTATTCATCAATGTTGGATGTAGAAGAACTAGTTCAACAACCAGATGGGCTGGATTGTTGGCTGGCACACTCAAATAGTAACAGCCAGAGCTGTGATAATTTGTTTAAAGTGTTTTACAAATTAATTGGGAATACTACAGGAAAACTTTTGGTACAGTATACGTCGTGCTGCTTAAAATATTATCTACAAACTGAAAATTGCAACCCTGAAGTAGTAGACAAAATTTTGCATCAATTTACCCACAAGATTTCAAACAAAGAAGTAGAGCACAAAGAGCTACTGGAACACTCTTATTCGGTTTTAATATCTCCATTAAAGTTTGCACAATTTAAAACTGCTCGGTTATCAATTCTGGGGTGGTTGAAAAATGCAGTGGATCTAGTGGCAAATTATAACTTTGATTTTCTCCCAATTGCTGCCTTTATATCCACCGTTACAAAATGTGAAGCTGTTCGACAGTTGACATCTTCTTTGCAGGAATTAATAGTTGACCCAACCAAAAATTTGCCAGACACTCAATATGTAGATGCAAAGACAATACTAGAATTTTCAAAATTTGAAGCCCAATTGACTAATTTACTTACAAGCTGCATACAAAAACAGATACAGCCCAGAGTTGACGCCTGTTTTCATAGCTACCTCCAAACAAAGGCAAAATTGCAGACAACGTATTTGAATTATCAACTATTTTTGGATTGGTTTATGAACCTGGTAAAATATTCGAATTTGGCATCGTTTATAGAATTGGAAACTGTAATATGCAATGTATATCTATTGAATGCACAGCTAGTGACTGCACTAGATCAAGATTATCAGCAAGTACAAGAACTTATTATATCTGCTCACAAAAAGTATCCAAAGTCCATGTACCTGACTAGAAGGCTGGAATCCCTGGCGTACAACATTTCTGTGCATTTAATGAACAGCAAAGATTTAAACAACACTATTTGGTTTATAGAATTCTCTTTAGAGCTTTCAAAATCTTTACCAAAAGATGAGATTGCTTTAATACCAAGAAAGATGATGCACCTTCAATATTTGAATGCTGCGGGCAGACCATTGGATTGTATCAGAATTGCAAAGGAGATATTGGCATCTAGTCAATTAGACCATAAAACAATGGAAACCCTAGTAACAATATACACTATTGCTTCCTTCAAAACTTCCAACACAGAGGCAGCTTTTCTCTTTGAATTTCAACGAAATAACCCAGAGAAGTTGCTACAGATAATTGAATTGGAATATAAAACCATATTTCTATACGGAAGAAAGTTTTCTAATGATTCAATTCAAGAAAAATTTCTAGAGAAAGTTACTTTATTACAGGATCTAATACCACAAAGTTATTTAATCAAATATGCTCTCAAAAGTTTGCAGCTTAGTAGAAAATTAGAAAAATCTGATACAAACGATAAGGCACAAACTCTAATTCAATATATATCCAATTTAGACCAAAACGATAGGATAATTGCTAGCTATAAGGCAATTTCATATTGCGAATCAGCCTTATGCAAAGCAGAAGGGAATGAATTCGATACAAAAGATTTGGAAGCTGCTTTCAAAACTTGGAGTGATCTACTAGTCAATATTCCTGTTGTGAAAATTTGTAAAACCATCTTAATTCAGTTTCACCATCATATGAATCCCCAATTAGTGATTTAGAGGAATTACAAGATTACTTGGGTACATTTTTCTAACTCAGAATTTTTGATAGACCATTTAGCAAGTTTGAAGTTGAATTTCTTACGAATTTATGCCATCACCATAGGTCTCAAATTGTGCTCTTTAAATGGCATAAAAGACCGCGCAACCAGTAATCTTGAGATTTACAAATAGAAGCACTAAATTTATATGTTTCTCTCTCTTTAGCATATATAGACCTTGGGTACTCAGGAAAGGCGGGATTGGCATTAACCACTGCAAAAACCTTTTTGGAAAACGCCGACTCGCAATCAAAAAATATGTTCCATCTCACATACTGTTTATATTTAAATACCATTGGAAATTCTGATAAGTGGTAAATCAATTTTAAAGTAGTATGGAATATCGATCAAAGACAGAGATATTGGATGGCGAAATCGAAGCATTAGATCAGTTTCTCCCAAAATTAATCGACTTTCATTTAGCATTTAGCAGCGGTGACTCACTAAAAGCTTATCATCTTGCATTAAAAGGGTATCGAGACATTTCCAAGTATTTGAAAAAATCTGATGGGGACTTGAAAACAATTAGTAGAACTGCAACTAACAATTTAGAATACACGTTTGATTCTCTTTTGAATATCAATACTATTTTAATCCATCAAGGTCTTCCTACTGCCGCTGAGTATTATTTGAAACTTGGGATTTCGCTAGCCGAAAAATTTCATTCTAATTATTATTTTGTAACATTTTCTCTGTTGCTATCCGATTTGAATAGAATGCAGGATCGTTTAGAGGCAAGTTTAGGCTTAATCAACTCTGCAAAAGAAGCTCAATTTAAAATTTCAGACCTAGCAGTCTTGGAAGCCACTCTGTGGATGGTTAAAGGTGATATCAATGTCAAATTCAAAATTTCGAATTGCGGAAATCCGGATATAGAATATAAAGAGGGAATAGCTCGACTTGAAACTATTATTGACCCGCAATCGTCACTATTGCCAAGTGAAGTAGATGAAAAGTATAGAGCCCTAACTCTAGAGAACTAGTCCGGTATTTTCGGGAGGATTCAGCAAAGAAAAGAGATTTATCAATATTTACCGATCTTTTTAAAAAATACGTTACTTTGGAAAGCCTTAAAGCAAAAATCTTGTGTAAGGCGGGTAATTTCTTCTAAATATAGCCGAGTATCTATCTGAAGAAGGAAAAATTAAAGAAGCTGCGGCAAATCTACAAGATGCATCCTTATTGTCTATTTTGAAAGGTGACAAATCTTACTACAACTATTCAGTTTCAAAATTAAAAATGAATCAATTTCTACAAAAGCTGTTGAAGATCAATTTTATGGAAATGTTTTCTGAATCAGTGCTGTGCTTGCCATGGATTTTAGCTTCGAGTAACGGTAGAGATACCAAATCTGCGAACAAAAAGATTGTGGACCAATTGGAAAATAGTCTGAAAGATGCTCTTTGCTCCAGCTGGGAATTTGGGAATTCTGATGATGCTTTTCAAATTGCACACAGTATGATTTTGCTTCAAATGATCAAAGGGTATGTTGTACAATACAAATTTGATGTAAACCAAATGTGCGACTATTTGTTACTTTTGCTAGGTAACATTTTATTAAAAAGAAATTCCTAGAAGTTTATATTACAGTCGTCAAAAGAAAGCTGGAACACCAGGAATAACCTATTCTCCCACAAATCTCTCTGCATTCCAAAAAGACTTTTTTGAATGTATTCCAAATGGGTTATTAATATGCACACTATCTGTTGATCCATTGAAAAAGAACTTGATCGTTTCCAGGGCGACCAACAAATCCAGAATATTATTCAAATTGCCCTTAACTCGATTTGCAACACGCGAGGGCGGAATTAACGGCGAAGGATTTGATTACCATGCAGCATCGGAAGAATTAAATTCAATAATGGAATTAAACAAATCCTCCACACAAAATGCAAAAAATTGCAAAAGTTCTAAAGATAGGAATAATTGGTTTCAATCTAGGAAAGAGTTGGATCTAAAGTTGAAAGAATTATTGAAAAAGATTGACCAAATTTGGTTTGGAGGGTTCAAGGTAGATTAAGCTTAATGTAGGGATTAATTTCTCCTGTATGTATTCCAGAACACATGTATCCCAATTTAGCTAAATTTCAGCAAAGTTTAACAAAGCTGATTTTCAAATCTGTTTCCAAGTTTCTCCCAAAAGGAGCTGTTTGTCAGGAATTTGATGTTGAATTATGCGAAATTATTGTAACACTAGGTACAGACACCCTTTTCGAGGAATTGGAAGATGTTGTTTATTTTTTATTGGATTGTTATCAATCGAAAGGTCATATAATTGACTACGATGAAGTTAACGTGGAAGACGTAAGTTTATTTAATTACTAGTTACGTGACGACATGCTTGAGTTAATATCTCAATTTTACATTGAGACGAATTTTAAAAGAGATGAAAGAATCCACGATGCGCATATAGTACTTATTCCTGATAAAAATACTCAATATTTTCCTTGGGAATCCCTACCAACTCTTAGAGGGAAACCAGTATCGAGGCTTCCCTCCTATCTGCTGGCCAAAGAACGCTTTAGTTTGCCCAATCAACTGGATATAAGAAATACGGTGTATGTACTAAATCCTTCTGGGGATTTGAAGAAGACGCAAAACACATTTGCAAATCTGTTAGAATCCAGGTAATTGGTAATTAAGAAGAAACTGGAAAGGTTATACAGGAAGCCAACCAAATGTTACTCAGCTGAAAAGCGATCTGGAAAACAGCAACCTGTATTTATATTTTGGACATGGTGCGGGTGAATCGGTTATAACTAGAAACGATCTAGAGTCACTTCAAAAAATCCCAGTATCGTTAATATTCGGATGTAGCAGTGGCCAACTCAAGTGGAAGGGGCAGTTTGACCCGGTAGGAATGGCCACAGAGTTCCTTTCTTTGGGCTGTCCACTTGTTGTAGGTAATCTATGGGATATTACCGATGTTGATATTGATCGTTTCACTCTGGACTTGCTCACTCGCTGGGGTGTATTTCCAGGCAGCAAACGAAATTATTCCATTTGTGAAGCGACCGCCGCTGCCCGTTCAGCTTGCAATTTGCCCTATATCGTGGGTGCTTCGCCGGTAATCTACGGACTCCCATTATATATTGCAAAATAAAATCTCTTTTATTTAAATTAGTTATCAGTTCCTACACATTCCATCCAAGTTTTACCTTCTTTTTTCAAAAGGTCAGCCAAACCTTCTTTAATTTCAGGAACAATACCAGGACCTTTGTAGCCCATTGATGTATAGAGTTGCACAATAGTTGCTCCAGCTTTGCAGAACTGCAGAGCATCTTCAGCAGAGGAAATACCTCCACAGCCCACAATTGGGATATCGCCGTTGGTGAGCTTGTAGAATTTAGATACGGTAGAAAGTGCCAGAGGTTTAACTGGTGCACCTGATAGCCCTCCCATTTGTTTTACAATTTTTTCATCTACATTAAGAATCGAGAACCTCCTGATAATGTTTTTGGGCGAGAAATAGTGGTGTTACTAATGATGATACCATCAATTCCAACTTCCTTAACTACGTGAGCGATATCCTCTAATTCGGCATCTGAACAGTCTGGGGCAATTTTAACCAGCAATGGAGGCTTGCGAGTCAAGGAATCTCTCGCTGTAATTGCTTGGCTTAGCAATTGTTGAATTGGCTCTCGTCTCTGCAACGATCGCAAACCAGGAGTATTTGGAGATGATATGTTGATGACAATGTAATCCGCTAGTGGTCCTAGTTGCTTTACCCCATTAATGTAGTCGTCGTGCGAGTCTGCTGGGGACAGTTTGTTCTTACCCAAGTTAACTCCAAGCAATTTCTTTTCTCGAAGGGAACGAGGAGTATCTTTTTCATTTGAAAGCGGATTTAGAGTAAAATATTTGCGAAGTCGGTGCTTTAGTCTATTCAAGACAACCGCGTGGCCAACAGAGTTGAAACCGTATCTATTGATCACTGCATCATCAGAGGGTAATCGAAAGAATCGTGGTTTTGGATTTCCTGCCTTTGTTAAAACCAGAAACCTGAGGCAAAGGGGTTACACTCCCAATCTCAACCAATCCAAATCCAAAATTAAGTAATGCATCTACAGCCTCTCCGTTTTTATCGTATCCTGCAGCCAAGCCGATTGGATTTGTAATTTCTTTATCCCAAAGCTGATGTAAAATCAAAAATTACTTTAACTTTTAATAATTCAGAATCTTTGGTCACATCCCTTGGAACAAGCCCGTATTTTGCACTCCAAATGGAAATGTTGTGAGAGTCTTCTGCGTCCAAAGTGTGCATTAAAGGCATCACGCCCCACTTGTAAATCAGTGCTCTGGAATCCATAGCATAAAAGTAAACGAATGTTCCTGCGACTAATCCCCCGGCCGCTGTTAGCCCAACTTTTAAGAATGAAGGTGATTTCAACCTCGAGGTCATTTTGATTAAGAAAAAATATTTTGCTATTAAATACTTGAAGTTGACTCATAAATGTATAAAATTCAAAAATTATTACAGAGATACTGGATAATTCCACCTGCGGTGCTAATTTACCAAAGCTATTTTGATTTGGTATCGATTGAAGGGAGGAGTATGGCCCCGACCTTGAATCCACATACTGATAGATGCAGGGATATCTGCCTGGTATGGAAAACCAATAATTTGCAAAAAAATGATATTGTATATTTCACTCATCCATCAAAGCCATATTTAAGACTATGCAAGCGAGTAGGTGGTTTTGTGGGGGACATATTTGAACACAACGGGAAATCAGATATCGTAAGGGAAGGGCACTTTTGGGTCAAAAGCGATGAACCTTTTAGGTCTGTAGATTCTCGGGAATTTGGGGATGTTTCGGTAGGATTAGTAGTTGGCAAAGCCGTGTGCGTACTATGGCCCTTAAGTAGAATAAAACGTCTATAAACTTTATTTCACAGCTTTTCTTACATTATTAACACCTTTATCGAATTGTGTGATGTCTTGAAGATCCAAAACCCGGAATTGCAATGCATGAAGTTTGTCTAGCCACGATTTCAAATCAGTAGACTTTGACATAAAGTCACCAGAGCTTTCGGATTGATCTGGCTCTATCTTTCTTGCCGTCAAAACCCTCATTTTATTTTGATCTTTGATTCTTTCATACAAATCATCGATTGCCAATTTAGTTTCACTTAGCATGCGCAACTTTGATTAGGATTTCTTACTCTTTCTTTTCCGGTATTATCCCTCTCCTCGAGCCCTTCTTCCAAATAAGCAGATTCTTGTTTAAGTTTATCCAGCGTTTTTTGTCTCATTCCCAACTTTGAATTGTAAACCATGATTAAATCATTTCTCTCCTTAACCAGTCCAAGTAGTGTCGATTGTGCCTTTTCAATATCATCCTGGTTGTGTTGAACCACAGATATCAAATCTTGGTTTGTTTCCACTAGTGTCTTGTATCTCATTAAAATATCATTAATTTGTGGTTCGTGTACATTGAGATAATCCGGTGGAAGTACATCCACTATCGATTGCAAATATCTTTCATATCCCTGGTGTTGTTCTAGAATCAGCTGGATAATACTTATGAGTTTCAATATAGACTTTGATTTTCCCAGTTCCACTTGCAATTGGCGTTGAATGGCAGCCAATTCAGCTTCCTAATTCAGAACCTAGGTACCTTTTGCTCCCTCAGCTTTTTCTCTACTACTGCCTTAGCATTCGCTCGAAGCCTTTTAGCATCGTTTTCTTTAAGAAATTTTTCAAATTTGGCGACTCTCTCTTTAATTTGTTTTTGCTTGATTAGTGAGTCCGTACTTTTGAGCGCAATTCATCTTGCTTTTCTCTACATTCCTCCATCCGTTTCGAAAAGTCCAATCTCCGCTTTTCTAGTTGCTGTTGCACTTGCTGCATTTCTTTTTTCTTTTGCAGTAGCAAAGTCGATTGAAGAGTTCGTCTATTTTGCAATAGCGATTCCTGTTTTAGATAAAATTACATCCTGCGGTGTTACTTCTGCAATCCCTTGAATACTATAGTTACATCGAGCTTACATTTTACCTCCCCTTTGGGTGATGAAGGTTTCCTGCCTCTGAGGGATTATGGCAGTTTTTTCGACAGTTGCATTGATTCTAGATTTCTTTTCGCTCGATATTATTTGATTCACAGCTTGTATATTTGGGTTTGGTGTTACATCCTTTTTGGATGTTTTATTCTTTCCATCTGTCATGACGTTTCTAGTACGCGAAAGTAAATCAACATTTTTTATTTCAAATATCTTTGCGCAAATCTGATTCAGACCCTAAAAGACTGAAATTGCTCCCGTGATCTCCAGACTTATTTAATGCCGTATTGGAAAGCTTGTTGACAGCCTTAACAACATCAATTGCCTTTCTAAACATGCGACGAGCATCAAATCCTTTACGGACAGCAGGGAACAAGTCTTGTTTTGGTTTAGTTGCTTTGAACCACGGATGGTCTAGCGCTTGCTGTACTGTTAACCTTTTTGAGGTATCGACAAGCAAGCATTTGCTGATAAAGTCTTTAGCTACAATTATAATGAATTACCACTTTGAGAAACTTCACTCCAGACTTCTCCATAAAATTCAAATTGACCGTGAACAATAGCATTTTGATCTTGAATTTGGTTACCTGTATCGAACGGTAAGCATCCAGATAACCTAACATTAGCATAGACTTACAAAAAGTAAGCCATTACACCAACAGCCCATATATCTACCGGTTTTCCATGACCAGTCTTCAAGTAAATTTCTAAATTAATCTTAATTTACCAGGTGCCATGTAGCTTGGAGTGCCGCAAGTGGTTCTAAGCATGTAATCTTCATCATCATTTACAATACGAGAAAGGCCAAAATCCGCTACCATGAGATCGGCATTTGGTTCCTTATTTCGAAACAACAAATTTTCAGGCTTTTATGAATAACGAGTTACTTTGATATCTCTATGGACAATGTTGTGGGAATGTAAGTATTTGATTACTTCCAGAACTGTGTTTACAATTTCTGCAGCATCCTCTTCATAGTATATCCCTTGTTCACAAATCTTATCAAATAACTCGCCTCCAGTGCATAAATCCATTACCAAATATACTAGAGGTTAGCGGTGGTGGTTTACAGTTATTTGGGGATTCAAAATCTACGGTTAGAGCGACTTACAATCAACCAAAGTGACAATATTCTTATGACCTTGAGATATCTTCTTCAAAATATTGATTTCGTTGATCACAAGCGACTCTTTACCCCGCATTAAACTTTTTGAAATGACTTTCATTGCAAAATGTTCACCGGTCGATATCTGGTAAAATACTGATTACTTTAATCGCTTCCTTTACATGACCATAACTTCCTTTTCCTAACGTTCTTCCTGCTTTGTATTCGCAAGCGGCAAGATTGGTGGCCATTCCAAATTTACTAAATTCAAAAAAATTTACGCCTACAAGCACGCCAGAATGTGATCCCCGAATATAGTTGAAAGCCCGTCCATTGTTGAGTATCGCAGGTCAAATCTTTGCTTTCTAAATGATACATTCATTTTCACACAAGAATTGCGAAACATGAACTGGTATCTTTTAATCAGATGCCATGCTTATGAAAACACTAATTCAGTGGTATTCATATTACTGCGAGTATGATACGCATACATTAATAAATTCACAAATTTCTATTTATTGTCAGGGATGACACTTAATGTTACAGCAATAGGATTAGGAATAGATTCTTCAGGTGTTTTGAAAGATCCCTCTCTCGATATGAATCCAGGAACATTCAGGAAACCATTTTCTGTTGGTGAAAGTAGTTCGTCTTTGGCCAAGTCTGATTTGGAACTATGACTGGACTTTATCAGGTTATCTACAGAGTTTTTCGCAGAGTATATGCTATGCATAGAAAGCTTATTAACGGCTTTCACAACATCAATAGCTTTTTTGAACATTTTACGCCCATCAAATCCTTTTCGAACCCTTGGAAGTAAATCTTCCGATCCATGATGCTCGCCAGCACTGTCACAAAGCCAAAGATGGTTATAAGCTTGTTCAGCAGTTAAACGCTTGCGTTCATCAACGACCAAAAGTTGCTGAATAAACTCTTTGGCTATTGTTAAATATAATTACCCAGAGAAGAAACGCTACTCCATAGTGTAGGCTCAAACGTGTAAATTGCATTGCAATTGTTATGATTTTCAATAACCTCGTCGTCATTTTCAAATGGAAGGCAGCCTGATAATCTAAATTAGTTTAATTTACAGGAAGAACGCCATAACGCCCAACGCCCACAAGTCTACCGGTTTACTATGTCCCAATTTAAGAATCATTTCTGATTAGCATTAACCTTACCTGGAGCCATATAGCCTGGCGTCCCACAGGAAGTCTTTATTCCATGCTTCTTTTCAGGATTGTCCAATATCACGGCTAATCCGAAATCAGCTACCACTATATCACTCTCGGGATCTCTATTCTTGAACAATAAATTCTCCGGCTGCATCAGAAACCTACTACCTTGATATCTCTATGAATGACATTATTATGGTGCAAGTACTTTAGCGCATCCACAACTGACTTTATGATCTTTGCCGCATCCTTTTCGTAGAATTGTCCGGTTTCAATGATTCTGTCAAATAATTCTCCGCCGATACACAAATCCAGTACTAGATACACTACGATCAGAGGGCGATTACAATTATTCGGGGTTTCAAAATCTATCGTTATTACCAAATACAATCGTAAAGTGTGATTATGTTCTTGTGTCCTTTGGAAATCTTCTTGAGCACATTGATTTCATTGAGAATCATTTGCTCTTTCCCCTTCATCAATTTCTTTGAAATCACTTTTGCGGCGTAATGCTCTCCGGTTTTGAGCTTAATGTTACTTTAAAGTTACTTTAATGGCTTCCTTCACTGTTGCATAGCTACCCTGCCCTAGTGTCCTTCCCGTCAATCGTTATAAATCTCGTACCTTATATTCGCAGGCATTAAGTTTATTGTTTGTAGTATCCGACATTTTTCACTGCGTATTAGTAAAGTTTTTCCAGTCATCCACGCCAAAATCCACCATGTGAAAACTTTGATTTTTTATTTGACCATGTCAGTGCGTTTACGACTGTTCACCTTAGGCGGAAGCGCATTGGTCGGGACTTATGCTTACTATCAAGATGATTTCAAGAGAGCCACTAGACCGCTAAAATTTTGGAGTCAAATGTTCCCAATTTTTGCCCATTACCGATTTGTCGAGTGGAAACAGAATCAGTTTTCAAGAAAGGAAGAATTCACAAAGAAAAATGAACAGGAATGGACAGAGTTACACAAGCATTATGCGCCAAAAGCGCTAAAAGTAATTTTGGATTTAGGAGGAATTTACATCAAAGTCGGCCAAGTACTAGCAACTCGCCCTGATGTCGCGCCAGAGATTTATAGAGAAGTGTTTAAAGTATTGTTAGACGGAGTGCCAGGCATAAGCGGAGAAGCTGCGCGCCAAATGGTCAAAGAAGGATTAGGAACCGAAATAAGTTCAGTATTTTCTGAATTTAATGATGTACCGATTGCAGCTGCATCTATTGCTCAAGTACACAAAGCTAAACTGCTTGATGGAAAAGATGTGGTAATCAAAATCCAACACCCAAACGCTTTTGAGATGTTTAAATCTGATATTCTCACGGTTTCGAGATTTGTTAGATTAGCACAGCCAGAACAAGCTATTATCATGGACGAACTCGAAAAACAATTTTTTATGGAATTTGATTTTGAAAGGGAAGCATGGGCTCTAAGTACAATTCACAAGAATATGAAAAAAGTCGCACCACATATTAAAGTGCCGTTGCCAGTTCCAGGACTTGTTAAACCCAATATATTTGTAATGGACTATATTCCTGGAGTAAAGCTGATTGACGCAGTTGTTGAAAATGCCTCTAAACAAGCAGCTAGATTTGGATATTCGCTGGAACAATTTCAAGAACTGGCAAAAAATCCTTCCTGGCTATTTAAAGCAAGGTACCTCCTTGATAAATCCTGGATTGCTCTTCTTGGCGGTTTATGCACGATTTATAATTTCGCATTTGGCTTTATGGGTAGAATAGAAGTCGAACCAACCAAATATAACATTCCAAAATTATACAACGAATTGTTGTATATCCAAGGTCACCAGATTTTGATTGATGGCATTTTTAATGGCGATCCTCATCGTAATTCATGACTAACTTAGCTGGCAATATACTTGTAACCCCTCAGGGCAATCTTGGCCTGATTGACTACGGCCAGGTGAAATTAATCACCAGAAAAGACAGAAGGGACCTGGCAAAGCTAATCCTATTATTAGCTGATGGCGTGACAAAGAAAGATGAAACGATTGCTTTCGCCAAGGAGTTAGGGTTTGAGACGATGAAGGGAAACGACTTTGTGATGTACAAAACCTGTGTTATTGGGTTGGATAGGGATGATCTAGAGATAACTGAGGGTATGGGCATTCAAGCTTATATGGAATATTTAGATTCTTTAGATAGGACTAAAACAATCCCGGAGCAGTATGTGATGGCTGTTCGAAGCTGTGTTATCTTAAGAGGTATGGCCGCTGTGTTAGGCCCAAACCACCCACCAATCTCAATATGCAACGAGTGGAAAAAATTGGCCATTGAAGCGATCAAACGATTTCCTCCTGGAAAAGAGGACGGGATATTACCAAATTAATAAAGCCTAATATCCTTAAAAGGTACCAGCTTGGTGAGAGCAAGATCGAGCGATTCGCTCTTTCCAACATAACCTTGACTATTGAAATTATCTGATTGATGTCCGATATAACTTTGGAAAGTTCTTTTTTGTTTTTTTCGACATGGAACAAATCTTGGATTTTAGCGTTGAGCTGAACATTGCAACTTTTGACAAGGTTGTCGCAACATTCTTTAGAACAGCCGGCCCAGAAGTAGTCTAGAGCTCACAATAGCAATTGGTAGCTAAACAGCTACTTGAACAATTTCAAGAACACCCGAATTCGTGGGAAAGAGTCGATCAAATATTAGAACACTCTTCCCTCATCGAATCAAGAGTAATTCAGATTAACCATAGTTTATCGCACTTCAGATATTGGAAAAATTGATAAAAACAATGTGGAAAGTTCTTCCACCTCAAAATCGACAAGGGATCAAGAATTTCATCATCGCATTTATCATTAAGACAGCTTCTGACGAAGTTTCCCTAGAACGCAATCGAACCTTACTCTCAAAATTAAACATTGTCTTGGTACAGGTACGCTCTTTCTGATGTAGATTTTGAAGCAGGACTGGCCACACAACTGGCCTACCTTTATTCCAGAAATTGTCGTTTCCAGTAAATCAAATCTTTCACTATGCGAAAATAATATGATGATCTTGAAGCTCCTAAGGTACTTGCGCTCTTACAGTATGTGAGGAAATATTCGATTATTCATTGGAACAAATGACACAGTCAAAAACAAAGCAATTAAAATCGTCGCTATGCGATCAATTTTCAGAGATCTTTCAATTATGCCATGAAATTCTCTCTGAAGCTGAAAAACCTTCTCTAATTAGTGCCACATTACACACTTTGCTTAGATTTTTGAATTGGATCCCGCTTGGGTATATCTTTGAAACGGATTTGATCAATTTGCTTTGCAACAGAGTAAGTTTATATCTAACCCAGTTCTTTTCAGTCCCTGGCTTCCGCAATGTGGTTTTGAAATGTTTGACCGAAATTGGCTCCCTGCAGGTTGGACCAGAATACAATGATAAGTTTGTATTACTCTATAAAATTGTTATGGAAAAGATTGTGGGAATCTTACCGATTACCACCAGTACAATTTGTCTAACGTAGATATTCCCGAAGTATATGAAAATTCGACGGATGATGATCAAAACTTTGTTCAAAACATGGCACTATTTTTCTCCAGTTTCCTTGGTTCCCATTTGAAGGTAATTGACATTAACTTTAGCCGTTGGAAACTGCCGCTTCCAGCGATCCTGCAACCAAGGAGGTTCTGCTTTTGGGGCACAAGTATTTGATTAGAATTTCTGAAGTTAAAGATCGTGAAGTCTTCAAAATTTGTTTGGAATACTGGACAAAGCTGGTGGCAGAACTCTATGATGATTACTCTAGTGCTCCGAGAATGGCAAATCCTTTATTGAACTTGAGCACACCTGTTGCCTTTGGTGGACGCCAAGCAAACTTTGAAGCACGAGTACATCTTTACGCAGAAATCATGTCTATGCTGAGAGTTGTAATGATTGAGGCAATGGTTAGACCAGAAGAAGTCCTTATTGTTGAAAATGACGAAGGTGAGATTGTCAGAGAGACTTTAAAGGAAAGTGATACCATTATACTTTACAAGAGTATGAGAGAAGTTCTTGTTTATCTTACGCACTTGGATACCGAAGACACCGAACAAATCATGTCCAGAAAGTTAGAGAAGCAGGTACATATTCGTAACATTAGATGGATGGTTCGGAATGGTCTTGGGACAATCTTAACAAACTATGCTGGGCCGTAGGATCGATTTCAGGAGCACTATCGGAAGACACAGAGAAGCGATTTTTGGTCATGGTTATCAAGGATTTGTTAAGTCTCTGTGAAATGAAACGAGGTAAGGACAACAAAGCAGTTGTGGCTTCAAATATTATGTATGTCGTGGGTCAATACCCTCGATTCCTAAAAGCTCATTGGAAATTCTTGAAAACTGTGGTGAACAAACTCTTTGAATTTATGCATGAATTGCACGAAGGGGTTCAAGATATGGCTTGCGATACTTTTATCAAAATTTCCCAAAAGTGTAGACGACACTTTGTCATTCAACAGCCTTCTGAAGTAATGCCATATATTGAAGAAATCTTACAAACAATTGATTCAATCACGTCGGATTTACAACCGCAGCAAGTCCATACATTCTATGAAGCTGTAGGATATATGATTTCTGCACAACCAAACAAGTCATTCCAAGAGAGATTGATAGTCAAGTACATGGAGCTTCCTAATAGGGCTTGGGATAATCTCATTCAGCAAGCAGGCCAGAATGTTAACGTCTTGAATAGTCCAGATAATGTGAAAATCTTGGCCAATATTTTGAAAACAAATGTTTCTGCATGTACAGCAGTGGGATCTCCATTCATTTGCCAAATTGGACGTATATTCATGGATTTGCTTGGCCTTTACAAGGCAGTTGGTGGCCTTATCTCAGAAGCTATTGTTGAAGGCGGGCCAATTGCGACAAAAACTCCAAGAGTGAGGGGGTTAAGAACTATCAAAAAAGAAATTTTGAAGTTGGTTGATACATATATTCAAAAGGCAGAAGATCTGAACGCTGTTAATCAAAATATGATTCCATCTCTATTGGAAGCAGTTTTGATTGATTACTCTAGAAATGTTGAACCAGCAAAAGAACCCGAAGTGTTGAATGTGATGGCAAATATTGTTACTAAATTGGGGGTATATTTTCGCTAACACTAGTCACTTATGTCTGATAAAGTTCCTGGTATTCTTGATGCCGTATTCGAATGCACCTTAAACATGATCAACAAGAACTTTGAAGAATATCCAGAACACCGTATTGGATTCTTTAAATTACTCCAAGCCATTAATCTGTCATGCTTTGATGGTATTTATAGTTAACTCTAGCCCTTTTGACTTTGGGAAAGCCACAATTCAGGATGTTTATGGACTCTATTGTTTGGTCTTTCAAGCACACCATGAGAGATATTGGAGAAGTTGGGTTATGCATCTGTGTAGACTTGATTGCAAATTTCCAAAAGTGTGATCGTAACCTATCTAATCAATTTTTCCAGGACTACTATATCAGCTTGTTGCAGGATATTTTCTTTGTTCTTACCAGCACTTCACACAAAGCTGGTAAGCTATATTAATGTAGGTTTCAAATTGCAAGGATTGATTTTAATGACCATGTTCCAAATTGCGGAATCCAATCAAATCACTGTTCCTTTGTATGACACATCTGTTGTTCCTCCTAATACTACAAACTCCGAGTACATTTCCAAATTCGTATCGGACATGTTGCTCTCTGCATTCCCTCACTTGCAAGCAATTCAGGTACAGCAGTTTACAATTGGCCTTTTCAAATTCGCAAATGACGCAAATACATTCAAAGGGCATTTGCGTGACTTTTTAGTTACATTAAAGGAGTTCTCTGGATCCGACAATGCTGAATTGTATTTGGAAGAACGTGAACAAGCTCTTGCTGACAAGCAAAAGGCTGATTATGAAGCTGCTTTGAAGATTCCTGGAATGTTAAAACCTTCTCAATTGTAAGTACATTGCTAACGGTAGACCTGACGATGGAATGATGGATTAGCCATAATCTTTGAATAAACTGCGTTTAAATTACCAATCAGGATCTTTTTACAAAAGTTTCGAGTTGCATCCAGATGATTTGCTTTTAGTAGCCAACATTGACAAATCGCATCACAGAGTGAATCTATAAAAACGAATAATCAGAGATCTAACGAGTAGGTAGTTGCAAAAAATATTTATTTAAAGGTTGTTTAGTATTGATGGTATTCAAGACTGTCGTGTTGCATCTTTGCTGGTTCGCTGAATCTTTGCGAGGTGCCAATTGGCTTCAATCTGATGGACAAGATATCGGCGTTAGCAACTTGGTTATCAACCCACCCTGGTTGAGTTTGCACAACATTTTGAATCAAATCTTGCTTTTGACAGTTGAATCCTTTGTAGAAAGTAATTTGGAAGCCTGTTGGGATTTGAAGGACTTGTTTGATATGGTTTGGATTTACAGCATTGATACCAAAGCAACCGATACTTCCACCAGTTTCAACTCTGGTTTGTTGGAGTTCGAACTTGACAATTAAAGAACCGCCTTGGTTACCATTCCACTGGCCATTTTGACCTTGACCGTTCCATTGACCATTTTGACCTTGCCCATTTTGACCTTGCCCATTCCACTGGCCATTATTGTAACCATTGTTGTTGCCACCATTACCGGAATCCCATTCTTCGGTATCTTCGTAAGAAGAACCGTAGCTGTTTCCGTTCCATTGGCCATTTTGACCTTGGCCATTCCATTGACCATTTTGACCTTGGCCATTCCACTGACCATTTTGACCTTGGCCAGGAGCATTGTTAGCACCAGATAATGGAACCAATCTTAATGATTGGATATCAGTCATTTGGAATTCATCGGGTAATAGGCCGGTAGAAGTAAAGATTGCGTTACCAATTAGTTGTTTGCAGTTGGTTTGTCTGTAAAATTTGACCCCAGTTCCTGGAGTCAACTGCAAGATTTCCTTAATCCTATCGTTTCCAGCAGCAGGGAAACCAAAGCAACCAAATGAACCTCCAGTTTGACCTTTGTCCATTTGTCTTTGAATGACAACTAGTGGTGCATCGCGCTTTGCGAGAGAGGAATCAACAGGGGAAGCTAGCGCTACAGAAAGCAGAGTAAAGATGATTTGCATTTTTGATGGTAATCATATTCTCACTGCTTGCTTTATACCTTTTGGTGGTGTATTTTTTTTGAGGCTGTGCACTCAGCTTGACTCTGCCCATTGCTCCTCACGTAACTGCCTTTGCCCAATTTCAGTTCTGCCGTTGATCTGAAGGCCTATGATGTCATATTTGAAGGTCAGTGATTTGTATGAAATTTATGCTATCATTTCACGCTGTCGCTTAATTTTTTTCGCAATCTCAAATGTCGATAGAATGCTCGCTCTATGGATATTTTGCAGATAACAAACGAAAGCAACTGATATCGTTGATGACTGGCATAAGCGGAAAAGAATCAGAGACCTACTGCGATCACGAAATAGTATATAAACCGACCATAGAAACACCATATGGACCACAGCGGAACGACGATATTGTTTTATCATTAATATCTCCGGTAAATGGAGTAGAGCTTGAAAATCGTAATTGGACGCTTGTTCAAAGGTGCCAACCAGAACCACCCAAAGCTGGCCAGAAACTAGCGAATCATAGAGTTATACATTCAACAATCCTGGAAGGAGATGCTTTAGAATTCATGAAAGAGTTGGGATACAGGTACAAGTAAGCTGAATTAGTTTTTATTTTGAATTTGCAACCAAAGGATACAAATTTTACTTGCAAGGAGTGTGCATATCAATTTATAGGTCGTACAAAGTAATTGAAATTAATATAGTTGAAAGACCAGCATAATATTATCAGTGCAGAGCCGCTGGATCCTTCTGATCATTGGATTATTGATGCAAAGATAATGTGCAATCAGGAGCAGGTACAGCAATGGAGTAGCAAACTGTTTCAGATAGCTACACAATTATCTGGGCTAGTTGATTTAAAAGTTGTGAGTCATACCAGTTTACAAACCAAGATAAAGTATTCCAGTTGAAAAGGTTCGCGTCCCTTGTAATACCAAAAGGTTCGACTGTTCTTTTGCCAGACAATGCGCGTATATTTAATATAATTATACCTTTGAAATTTCTATTGTCCCTTTACTTTTTTTTCTCTCGTTTCAAATATTATTGTCCGATTTCTTTTTTTTTCTACTTTCGAATCTTGAATGAAGAAGAGGAAGGATATCAAGAAACTGGAGAAACTGAAAAAGGAAGCGTTCCGGTTGCTACAGCAAGAAATCCTCTACCATCAACACAAGATTTTATCGTCCATAGAGAACAAGAAACAAAACGAGATAGACTTGATTAGCGAAATGTACAAAATTAGTGTAAACGATTACCAGGAGATCTACGAGTTTGAAATGTTTGATATTGACCAAGGGTTCTATGGTGACTTGTTTTAATATTTAATTATTTATTTCCATTGTTTTTTTGATCTGTGATTCACCGTAGTATTACCAGTAGGGCTTGTATCTACCAATCGTATTAACCACTTGTTTATCAATCATTTTGGATTCAGGTCTCTCATGCCTGCGAGTCTCTACTGTCTCTTTGATAGATTGCCCTCATCACACTAGCTGTTCATTCAAAGGATTCATCAATCGATATTTCACGACACTTTTTATTGCTTTAGAATGTCTGCATTTTCAAATATCTTTACGCCTTCTTTCAATTCTATTCCAGCTTTCGCCATCTTTGCCCCAACTGCAGAGGTAGGTGCCCCAAAGGTATTTTGCAAACCAAATGCATTGGCGACAGAGATCCCTAAGCCTTCAAAGAACCTCGTCTTTGGTCGCTCCCCTTCAAAGAACAGCAACCCTGGTCTAAAGATGCCCAAGGATTTAAACCCTAAACTTGTAATAGCGTTCTCTAATAATCCTTTTGTTTTTGGATACAGCAAGAACGAATTTGCGTTAGACCCAGTTGAAGTCAAGAGCATGAACTTTACATCTTTTTTGGCCAACGATTTGAATATAGTGGCTGCCTTTAACGGATAATCGTGATCAATCTTTATGAAATTGTCTGCGGATCCAGCGTCAGCTCTGGTAGTTCCCAGGCAACAGAATCCAATATCATGGTCTTCAAATGCACTCTTGTAGTCGTCCAGCTTGTCAAAATCAACTATTTTAACTTCAATTTTCGAATTGTCTTTCCATTGCATTTCTTTTGAGGTCAATTCCCTTCGACTGATTAAGCTGATTCTAGTATAATCAGGAGACTGAACCAATTCCTTTACAAGTTCTTTACCAACCATTCCGGTACCTTTTTAGTTGTATTTTACCTCCCAAAACAAAGGCCTTCATTTTTTGCAAGAAAATTATGAGTCTTGCAAGTAGAATGGGACCGTCTCCCTTTGTCTTTCTCGATTCAAACAAATCCAAAAAGAGCTTGAACAGGTATCTATCACTAACCAGATTGATCAAGTACACCAAAGATAGTTTTCCTGATTTGGTCCCTACCATGGCTTATTGTAAACTAGAAGTACATTACTACTAACCAGGGGAATATATTTCATCCCATCCAGTCACTCCAAACTACTCTGGGGAAGGATCCCAGTTGCGATATAGTGCTAGAGGAACAAGGAATAGATAAACGTAATAATATGTTGACTCAGTCCATGCAAAGATAGAATACAGTTACGAATGTGAAATGTTTGAAATTAATGTTTTGGGGAGAATTGGATTGTATATTAATGAAGAGTTTTATGGTAATCACACTAGTTGTCTGTTGAACGATTGCGATATTATCAGGATTGGTGATTTTGAAGTTGCATTTAGGTTACCAGCTTGAAAGGTCTTAATAAAGTACAAGTGTTTCGATCTACTCTGGTGTTTCAAGCGAGATGAATGCTTGCTCAATAATCTCGCAGTACAAAGGTAATCTGGATTCTATTTTTATTTAGAGTGAGAGATAGCCACAGCTAATGTTGTCTCCATCAGTGGTGCAGGAGCTTCTAGAGTAAATTACACCACAACCAACACCTCCACCAGAAACAATGTAATTTGGAGTTGAGTCGTAAAAGTGACAAGTTGTACCATCAAAGTCAAAGATACCGCATTTGTTTGCCAAACAGGCCTTTGCACAGTCAGAAGTGCTAGACGCCTGAACACTTCCTAGGGCAGAGAAATCATAGTTCCAGTGGCAATTGTCTGAGTAAAGCACATCTCCATCTACTTTAATGTCAACCAAATCGCAAGAATTTTGAGGGACACAGTTGAATAATCGGGCGGCTGCAACGACAGAGAAGAGTAATGAGAGCATTCTTATTTATCAATCGTTTCTAGCAGAATTTATACGCAGTTTCTCGGGGGCGTGTCCGAGATCACCAAAAACGTGCTTGTTGGAAATATCTAGATTGAGCTATCCAGATAAATCACTAGATGCATGAACAAATTAAAACTTGTAAATCCAACACATATAGGGTAGATTAATGATTCTACTGGTTTTATTCAAAACTCTAGTACACACGGTATGGCCACGTTTTATATTCGTCTATTTATAGTTGGCTTTCGGTGAGTTCACCGAATCATAAGGAACTAAGCATTCTAGTTACACAGTATGAGGAAAGGTGTCAAGTTGACAGAGATTATCTATCTAGAACGAAAACAGTTTTCATTACATCTAGCAGGGACTATATTCATGGGCAAGTTTTACGAGTCGATATTTCATCAGCCCTTTGCAAAAGAATGTGTGAATAGTGTCTCTTAGGGGCAAATGCGGTCCAAGAAATTCTGAATAGATTCTATTAAGGCTTGGTGATTTCATAAATTCCCAGTAAAGCCGCAATCTCTCAGCCTATAATAGTGATTTCAAATTTTCAAGATGATAACATCAAGCGCTATAATCTGATAATGGAATCTGCAGGCGTAATTACTCATTTATAGAAATTATTGCTTAAGGCATCACATGTTTCAAAGTTATCGGTCTGTGGATATGATATCCACTGGTCAATGTCTTTCTTATCATGCAACTGATATCTAGCGGAATACAAATCAAATCCCGACTAAAATTGAATAGTGGAAGTTCAAACTAAAATAATACACTATTTACCAGATATTAATTGCTAATGACACTGTGCACTCTATATCACGCTACCCTTAAAGCTCAAAGCAAGGGGTTTTCACGTTGATTTGGAGATGATCACCGTATTTTTCCTTTTTTTGATTTAAGCTTTCTTATCAATTGCTTATCAAAAAACACAAACTTTTTCTTTACGCAGAAATTCATGAAATTCATAGAGCCGAATCAAATAGTTATATTCTCCTACTTTATTACCTTGCACTATCCGGCTCTACTCTAAGATAGCCTGGGTTTAAATTTCATTTTGAGCGGATAAAGAAATATTTCAAGGGTCCCCCGCACTACCTTTCTAAATCAATAATAATGTAGATCATTACTTTACAAGACATGCTACTTCTTGGAATTGCGTCATTATCTAATAATTCATTATCTGGTAAACCATTGTGTTTTTGCATAATTGATTGCGTTGCATTAACGTGATATTCATGTGAATCCATGTCCTTTCACATGCCAATGTCAACTATAATAATAAATAGCCATGCAACTAAAATATATTTCAAAAAAGAATAAATCATAAATTGTCTCTGGTTGTTGGGATCCGAGTGTTACAAGCCTCACAGAGATGAAGCAGTAGATGAATTGAAAAATTATAAATGGCGCTGAAAAAAATTTCAAAATTATTTTCAATGTCTGAAGAAACTTATTGGGCAGATACATTACCAAAGAGTCAGGGATTGTACAACCCAGAACTGGAAAAAGATGCTTGTGGTGTTGGTTTCATTTGCCATATCAAAGGTGATAGACGGCATGATTTGGTACGAGATGCCAGAGGAATTCTTTGCAATATGACCCACAGAGGTGCTACCGGAGCAGATATCCGAGATGGTGATGGTGCTGGTGTCATGTCTTCCATTCCACACGAATTGCTCTCCAAAGAAGTCCAAAATCTATTTGGAATCACTATTCCTCCGCGCGGGGAATACGCTGTAGGAAATATATTCTTCAATCCTGCAGATCCTATTCTTGAAGAATCTAAATCTCAATTCGAAGAAATTGCTCGTGACTTGGGGTTATTGGTTTTATGCTGGAGAAGAGTTCCTGTACAAAGCTCTATTCTTGGACCTGTCTCGAAAAGCAAGGAGCCAGTAATTCTTCAACCATTCGTTATCTTGGCTAAAAGTAGATTGACTGCAGACAAAGGATCTGCCACTACTCCGTCTACGTTTGTTTTTGATCAAGACATGTTTGAAAGACAATTGTACTTGCTTCGCAAGAATGCAACCAGAGTCATTGGGCTATCTAAATGGTTCTACATTTGCTCTCTTCAAACCAAAAATATCGTTTACAAGGGTCAATTATCCCCTGTTCAAGTTTATGATTATTTCGATGATTTAAGAAATATGGACTACAAATCTCACTTTTGCTTGGTTCACTCTAGATTTTCTACAAACACTTTCCCTTCTTGGGATCGAGCGCAGCCAATGCGACTTTGTGCGCACAATGGTAATTCTCGTTAATTTAGGTGAAATCAACACTTTGAGAGGAAACAAGAACTGGATGAGAGCAAGAGAGGGTGTGATGAAATCCGCTAAATTCGACTCGCAACTGGAATCATTATATCCTATTGTTGAACTTGGTGGTTCCGATTCCGCTGCATTTGATAATGTTTTGGAACTTTTGGTTATGAACGGGGCTCTATCCTTGCCTGAAGCTGTTATGATGATGATTCCTGAAGCTTGGCAAAATCAAATCAATATGGAGCCAGAAAAGAGAGCATTCTACGAATGGGCTTCTTGCTTAATGGAGCCGTGGGATGGTCCAGCCTTGTTTACTTTTAGTGATGGTAGATTTGTCGGTGCTTCCTTGGACAGAAACGGATTACGGCCATGTAGATTTTATATCACCTCTGAAGATTTGATGATTTGTGCTTCCGAAGTAGGTACTATTCCTGTTGCAACTGAAACTATTGTATCTAAAGGTCGTTTGCAACCTGGAAAGATGTTGCTTGTTGATACAAAGGAAGGAAGAATTGTTGACGACCGTGAATTAAAAATGAAGATTTGCTCATCGAGACCATTTGGACAATGGATTGAAGACAATATGCTGACCATGACCAATATTAAGGATTGGATGGCCAAGAATGGACACAGTAGAAGACATATTCTTGACTCAAAGTCTTTAACTGAAGATCGTAGAATGATTGCTTTCGGATATACCCTTGAACAACTTACTACCCTAATTGTACCAATGGTAACTCAAAGTTAATATTAGGTGCAAGATGGAAAAGAAGCTTTAGGATCCATGGGTACTGACACGCCATTGGCTTGCCTGTCAGAAAATCCAAGATTGATTTATGACTACTTTAGACAATTATTTGCGCAAGTAACTAATCCTCCAATTGATCCAATTAGAGAAGAAATTGTAATGTCTTTGACCTGTTATATTGGGCCACAAGGAAACATTCTTGAAGTTGATCAATCCCAATGTAGAAGATTACGTTTGCCTTCTCCGATCCTTTCCATCGAAGAGTTGAACTGCATTAAAGATTTGCAGAAAATTGAACCACAATGGTCGGTGGCTAACATTGACATTACCTTCCCAAAAACTTTGGGTGCCGCTGGCTACACTGCTGCATTAGATTTAGTATGTGCTAAAGTTTCTGAAGCTATTCAAGAAGGATATAAAATTGCTGTTTTATCTGATATCAATGTATCGAGCGACAGAATTGCCTTGTCTGCTGCAGTCACTTTGGGAGCAGTTCATCATCATTTAGTAAGAAACAAACAGAGATCAAAGATCGCTTTAATTGTTGAAACCGGAGAAGCTAGAGAGGTTCACCACTTTTGTGTATTATTGGGTTATGGTGCTGATGCAATCTGCCCATATTTGGCATTTGAAAGTGTTTTGAAATTGAATCGGGAAGGCTTATTGAAGCAACAAATGAAGGAAGAACAGATTATTTACAATTTTGTTAAGGCAAGTAACGATGGCATCAAGAAAGTCATGTCCAAAATGGGTATCTCCACTTTACAATCATACAAGGGTGCACAAGTGTTTGAAGCATTGGGTATTGACATGCCTGTTATCAACAAGTGTTTCTTTGGAACTGCTTCAAGAATTAAGGGTGTTGGGTTCCAAATTCTTGCTCTGGACGCGATAGCATTCCATGAATTGGCTTGGCCAACCAGACAAACAGTTTCTTTGCCTGTTCTTCCAGAATCTGGGGATTTCCACTGGAGAAATGGTGGCGAACAGCACATTAATGACCCTGTATCAATTGCAAATCTTCAAGACGCTGTAAGACGTGAAAACCAATCTGCGTATGATAAATATTCTATTCAAGCCTTTGAACAAATTAAAAACTGTACATTAAGAGGACTGCTTGATTTCGATTTTGATAATGCAAAGTCCATTCCTATAGATGAAGTTGAACCATGGACTAATATTGTAAAGCGTTTCTGTACAGGTGCCATGTCTTATGGATCAATATCTCTTGAATCCCACACTACTTTGGCTAAAGCAATGAACAGGCTCGGCGGAAAAAGTAACACTGGTGAGGGTGGAGAAAATCCAGATCGTTCCATTCCAAAGGAAAATGGCGATTCCGAAAGATCTTCAATCAAGCAAGTTGCCTCAGGAAGATTTGGAGTCACCTCTTTTTACCTTTCTGATGCAGAAGAACTTCAAATCAAGCTAGCGCAAGGCGCAAAACCTGGTGAAGGCGGTGAACTTCCTGGATACAAGGTTACTGAAGGTATTGCTGCCACCCGTAAGAGTACCCCTGGAGTTGGTTTGATATCTCCTCCTCCTCATCACGACATTTACTCTATTGAAGACTTGAAACAATTGATTTATGATTTGAAATGCGCAAACACTGAATCACGAGTTTCCGTCAAGTTGGTATCTGAAGTCGGTGTGGGTATTATTGCTTCTGGTGTTGCAAAAGCCAAAGCTGACCATATTTTGATTTCTGGACACGATGGCGGTACTGGTGCTAGTAGATGGACTGGTATCAAATATGCCGGATTACCTTGGGAACTCGGATTGGCTGAAACTCATCAAACTTTGGTCTTGAATGACTTGAGAGGAAGAATTGTTTTGCAGACTGATGGTCAAATCAAGACTGGTCGTGATGTTGCTATCGCATGTTTACTAGGTGCTGAAGAATGGGGTTTCGCAACCACACCATTAATTGTTATGGGATGCACCATGATGCGTAAATGTCATTTGAACACTTGTCCAGTCGGTATTGCTACCCAAGACCCTGAACTTCGTAAGAAGTTTGTTGGTACTCCAGAACATGTTGTCAACTTTTTCCACTATGTTGCTGAAGAATGTAGAGCAATTATGGCCAAACTTGGTTTCAGAACTATTGACCAAATGGTTGGTCGTACCGATCTTTTGAAGGTCAATGATGCCTTGAGAACCCCAAAGACTAAAAACTTGGACCTTACTCCTATCCTTACCCCAGCCTTCACTCTTCGTCCAGGTGCTGCTACCTACAATGTCCGTAAGCAAGATCATTTGTTGCACAAGCGTATCGACAACAAATTAATTGCTGAAGCCGAGCCTTCTTTGACCAACAAGCAAAAGACGGTAATCTGGTCGAATGTTACAAACACTGACCGCACTGTTGGTACCACTCTTTCCTACCAAGTTTCAAAAATCTTTGGGGAACAAGGATTACCTAGTGACACCATCCATATTAATTTGACTGGGTCTGCAGGTCAATCTTTGGGTGCATTCTTGGCCTCTGGTATTACCATTGAATTGGAAGGTGACTGCAATGATTATGTTGGTAAAGGTTTATCTGGTGGTACTATAGTTGTGTATCCACCAAAGAATGCCAGATTTATGGCTGAAACCAATATTTTGGTTGGTAATGTCTGTCTGTATGGTGCCACTTCTGGTAAAGCGTTTATTCGAGGTGTTGCTGCAGAGAGATTTGCTGTCAGAAACTCTGGCGCTACCGCTGTAGTTGAAGGATGTGGAGACCATGGTTGTGAATATATGACTGGAGGAAGAGTGATTATTCTAGGAACTACCGGTAGAAACTTTGCCGCTGGTATGAGTGGTGGAATTGCTTATGTTTTGGATTTGAACTCTGAATTCAAACCAAAATGCAACACTGAAATGGTTGATTTGGAATCTGTCAATAATCCCGAAGAAGTTGCTTGGCTATTGGCTACTATCGACGAACACCGCCAAAAAACTGGATCTTCTATTGCAGACAGGTGTTTAAAGAACTGGTCCCGTGTTTTAACAAAGTTTGTAAAGGTTATGCCAAGAGATTACAAAGCAGCTTTACAAAAACTGCAAAAGCCATCTTTACCGGTCCAAGTCAAACCAAAGGCTAATCGTGAACCAGCTCTTTTGGATATTGAAGACGGTGCATTGGATCAAGCTTTGGCAATCAAGAAGAATGACCCTATTGATAAAGTTCGTGGCTTTGTAAAGTATAAGAGACAAGGAGATTCGTACCGGAATAAGTTGGCTCGCACAAAGGATTGGAAAGAAGTCAACCAAAGATTGACACCTAAAGAGTTGAAAGTTCAAGCTGCACGATGCATGGGTAAGAAATTTGTTTAACATAGATTGCGGTGTACCGTTCTGCCAATCTGACAGCGGGTGTCCAATTGGAAACATTATACCAAAATGGAACGATCTAATTTTCAAGAACCAGTGGAAGGACGCTCTAGAAAGATTGCTCATGACTAATAACTTCCCTGAATTTACTGGTCGTGTTTGTCCTGCGCCATGTGAGGGAGCTTGCGTGTTGGGTATCAATGAACTTCCAGTTTCCATCAAGAGTATCGAATGTGCAATTATTGATAGAGGCTTTGAAGAAGGATGGATTGTGCCAAATCCACCATCATTTAGAACTGGAAAGACTGTCTCTATTATAGGATCTGGCCCTGCAGGTTTAGCTGCTGCTGATCAATTAAACAAAGCTGGTCATCACGTAGTGGTTTATGATAGAAATGACAGACACGGTGGTCTATTGATGTATGGTATTCCAAATATGAAATTGGACAAACAAGTAGTTCAAAGAAGAATTGATTTAATGGCAGCGGAAGGAGTTGAATTTGTGTCCAATGCTTTCGTCGGGAAGAGTGTCGATGTTCATGAGCTTAAAAAGAATTCTGATGTTTTGTTGTTGGCAACTGGTGCAACTTGGCCTCGTGACCTTGCTATTCCTAACAGAAATCTTGATGGGATTCACTTTGCTATGGAATTTTTGCAGAAAAACACAAAGAGTTTATTGGACTCTGATCTTGTAGATGAAAAATACCTCTCTGCTAAAGGAAAGAAAGTCATTGTTATTGGTGCTGGTGATACTGCCACAGATTGTATTGGCACCTCTGTTCGTCATGGTAAATTTCAAATTAACTCTAGGTTGCAAGAGCGTACTTAACTTTGAATTA
Source organism: Boothiomyces sp. JEL0866 (assembly GCA_027604345.1). Taxonomy (NCBI): domain Eukaryota; kingdom Fungi; phylum Chytridiomycota; class Chytridiomycetes; order Rhizophydiales; family Terramycetaceae; genus Boothiomyces; species Boothiomyces sp. JEL0866. The sequence continues at coordinate 465,991 of JADIIZ010000001.1, forward strand.
CTTCCAGCACCACCTGCTTCCAGAGCAATTGATAACCCATGGCCTCAGTTCCCTAGGGTTTTCAAAGTTGATTATGGTCATGCTGAGGCCACTACAGTGTTTGGCAAAGACCCTCGTCATTATCAAATTTTGACAAAGGAGTTTGTTTCTGATGGAAACGGAAATGTAAAGGGTATCAACACTGTGAAGGTAGAATGGAGCAAAAATGACCAAGGAAGTTGGACAATGAAGGAAGTTCCTGGTACTGATGAATTCTTTGAAGCAGATCTTGTTTTGCTTGCTATGGGTTTCTTGGGACCAGAGAAAGATATTATAGCCCAGCTCGAATTGAAGCAAGATATGCGCTCAAATGTTGAAACTCCAAGAGGATCTTACAGGACTTCGGTCGAAGGTGTATTTGCTGCTGGTGATTGCAGACGCGGAGCATCTCTAATCGTTTGGGGTATCAATGAAGGACGACAAGCAGCTCGCGAAATTGATGTGCACCTAGCTGGTAATACTCGTTTACCTGTTACTGGTGGTATCGAAAAGAGGCTGTTGAGCACTTTGGCTCCTCCTCAAAAAGTTATTCCAGCCGTGTTTTCTAGTGCTAGAACATGAATGTAAAAAGATAAAGTATTCTTAAAATAATCCTTTAAAGTTATGTTTTTGAAAATGCCGAATTTCCTGGTGGCTTGAGCGAAACATCTGGGCTCACGACGTTTCGGAACTTTCATTTTTAGATGTATTTTGGGATTGTCTTTGTACTCTTGCAATGTGTACTTACTCAAGAAACATGCTCGAAAGATTCTGATTGTGGCCAACAAAGCGGATGTTACAAGAATTATTGCATCTCCACAGAGTAAAAACGTAGAATTAACAATTAGTTCCAGCTGCGATTTGTTTCCAAAAGGCTGTCTCTCTGGATTTAAATGCTTTGGAAGTATCTGTGGGTTGAGTCCTGGCTGCCAAAAGGATTCAGATTGTCTTGACAATTCCTTTGCTTGTGTCTCAACCCAGTGCATTTTAAGGTCTGAAAGATGTGATTTATTCAACTCATGCTTATCAGGATTTACTTGTATTGGTCGTGCGTGTGTTATGGGTAGTGGTATAGGAAATCCTGGTTCCAACTCTGGAAATCCTGGTTCCAACTCTGGAAATCCTGGCAACAATTCCAACAATGGTGGTTCATCTAATGGTTCAACCAATTCCAACACCAATAATAGTCCAACTAGTAATACCTCTGCCTCTCCCAAAACGTCACCGACCAGCAATGCAAATTCCGGAAATTCTGCATCCAATTCTCCAAACGCAGCTTCTACCAATAGCCCTCCAGTTTCCAACAGCCAAGCATCAAATTCATCTAGTTCTGGCAACGATTCCTCTGGAAGTTCAATGTCATCGTTAGATAAAGGGTTGATTGTGGCAATTGTCTGTGGTGCTATTGTAGCTTTCTTGGGTGTCTTTTTGTTTGTTAAACTCAAAGAAACTTCAAAGAAAAAGACTCAGGCAGCCAAGGATGCTAAATTGGCAGACGATCAGAGCATTTACCCTCCTAGTTCCGCTCAATCCCCCTATTCACAATCCACACTATTACAAAATGGCACTCCGATGTCTCAAACTTCTGTACCAACTTTGTTCAATTCAATGCCAACACATAATTCACCTTATTCTCAGCAGTCTTACCCAAACTCACAAACATCTAGCCCTATGTCTAGTAATCAAAATATTCCACCTAACCAAATGAATTCTAGTCCGTGGAATCAACCTAATTTTCCTTATCAAAATCAAGACCAATCTGAAAATCAGAATTCCATGCCATATTATTTTAACCAAAGCTCTCATCAAAATATGAATCAACAAATTAACCAAAATGCTCAAGTAATGAATCAACAAACTAACCAGAATTTTGATAGAGAGGAGAGCATGCTTCCAGTTATGAAACCTTCATTTATTGAAAAGCCTCCAGTCGAGCAACACTTGCCACCTATGATGGTGCAAAGTGCCGTACCTTCGCGTTCGAATGATCCTCAAGATATCCGGTTTTCAAACGCAATGCCGCCTGTATTAACCCAAGATGGCTCGAATCAACAAATGCCACCAGTGATGTATTTTAGACAGAACCAAGCCCAAAATACTCCATCCCGAAATGAAGAAAGATATTCTAGAGCAATGCCGCCAATTTTGGATAAATAAACGAAATATATATTTTACTATTGAAAATTTCATTTGATTGTGATGAATTGGTAAGAGGTAACAGAATTGATATCAAGCAGTAGCGATTTCCAAAGAACAGAATACTTTCAAGTCTTGTCTATGCAAGTCTGATCACTACACAATTATCAGGACCATACATCTCAAATCAATATTGCACCCACAGTCAAATTTGTGCGTTAATTTTGAACCATGACATTGCAGAAGCTGTAGTGATTGTGGTTTTCATCTGCGTGAGCCTTTCTTGTCAAATTAGCTAGTTCTGGTGGGGGAACGTCTTGGTCGGCAATAGTTCTGGTGGATCCACCGAACCCAAGACAATTCTGGCTGTTCGAATAACATTGGGGACTCAAGCAATGCACCAACCACTACTGAGGCCAATACCAATGATCCTGCACTGGCTAAAACTGCTGCCACAGTGCCTCTACTTCTGCAAATTCCATCAAGATCAATCACTTAATGAAGCTAGCACCGCATCACCAATTTATGACAATGAAACAAGTGGGTAGTTTTCAGAATGCTTTAATAAGTTCGGTATGAGGTGAAGATGTAGCTTTTTTGGTTGTATTTCTGTTGCTAAAGTTGATAAAAGTTTAGAGAAAGAAAAAGGTAAACAGTGATAGCTCAATTGGTAAGCAAGGCTAAATTCTCCTACTTTAAATTCATATTGCATGAATAATTCTTAAGCTACGTCACATAGCTCTTCTCCCAGTGTAATTCCTATGGGCAAATTCATACCCAAAATGTAGTAGCAAATAAACCCCATTACAAGTATTTATCAACAGTTCATGCGAGTAAGATAATACTACAAACCGTAACTATTCCTGTACAACTACAAGAGAATCCTAATTCGAAGTTGGAAAGCTGCTATCCATTATATCATGAGCCAGAATCAGAGATTGGGCAATTACCTAATATGACCAGATCTGATGTTCGAATTCAGATCTGATGTTCAAATTCAAGTCGACGGTGCTATGCCGCCAACGTTTGGGGAAAGTTTAATCAACAAATTCTATCACTCCCCGATAAAATATAGATATAAAATTATTGTTTGGATACATGCGACTGAAGGTTCTAATGAGTCAAAATACTCGGCAAACCCAAATTAGGATGTTCAGCATCACGTGATTTTTTTGTGTAAATGCTTTTAAATTCCGGCCTGATTTTCATTAAAGGTTCTGTAAAAATGAATTGGTTATTATTACTTTCCACGGTTGCAGCACAAAATTGTCCATGTCAGCCGGATTTTCGGTGCCTAAATGGCCAATGTCAAATTGCAAGTGATTGTAATATTTTCCCTGATAATTGCAATGCAAATCAATATTGCGACCAAACACATTCTTGCAGAGACAAGTCGATGGATTGTAAAACTTACCCTCAATCTTGCAATTCGGATCAATGGTGCGATCCATTTATGAATATGTGTACAGCTTTTGGTTTCTCCCATTGCAGAAGTAATTCCAATTGCGTAGATGCTGGATTCTCCACTTATATCTGTGTGAACCAGCAGTGTTCTCCTGGAGGAAATTCAGGGGGAGGTGGTGCACCTTCAGGAGGCAATTCTAATTCAGGAGGTGGTGCACCTTCTGGAGGCAATTCTAATTCAGGAGGTGGTCAATCTTCAGGAGGCAATTCCAATTCAGGAGGCGGCCAATCTTCAGGAGGCAATCCACCTTCAGGAGGAAGCTCTACAAGTAATGGCAATTCAGGCGGCAAAGGGAATCCTTCATCTACCACCTCAAACAATAACTCTGGTGGTTCAAATTCAAGCAATGGAAGTTCCAATTCTAATTCCGGCAATTCTAATAATAATGGAAACGCAATCATTACCACTACTTCGAAACCAGTTTCCAACCCTTCTCCAACTGCTATTCATAATAATGCACCGGCACCTACAAGTACAATAAACAGTTCAAACAACAATGATGGCAGTCAGTCTACCGATACAAATCCGACTGGAGCAGACACCGGTTCTGATAATTCTGGTGGAACCAATATTACGCCTTTTCAGAAGGCGCTGATCATTACAATTGTTTGTGGTGGAATCGTTGCATTTTTGATAGTCTTTCCGTTTGTGAATTATCAAGGTCAGATTAAAGGTTTGCTATTTGGGAAAAAGTCAGAGAGCTTGACCACCTCTCCAGTGCAAATCTCATCTCAAGGTTCCTACGCTTCAACTCCTATCATTAATGCACCAGATATGCAACCTAGATATCCAAATTCACCAAGTTTAGGCTCTAGCCATTCATTGGTCCGCAATTCTACCAATATATCTGGTAGTGGAAGCCCAGTAGTATCAAATGGATCAATTTTTTTGAATCCACCTCATAACGGTTCGATCCTAGTAAATACGAGTTCCGCAAATAGCAGTCTAGCACAAAGCAATTCACCATCAATTTACGCAAATCAACCAGTCCAGAATGCTGGTGTTTCCCAAAATGACAACGCACAACTGCCAATCATGCTGCACAATAATTACCCTCAGATAGTGGTAGATAGCATTCCGCCGTCGTTATACTATCCCCAAGTTTACCAAAAGCCAGACAGCCAACAACAATAAGTTAAACATAGAAATAAAATTATATTGGTAATTACGCATTATCGTTTTCTATAGGAGTACCGCATGGCTGTATATACTTTTGAAATAATTTCTGCTTGACTCGCATTATACTTTCGTTTTCTGCAACAGCGAAATAGGAAACCAAAGTATTGTGACCAATATAACTTGCGATAGAGTCTCTATGTTGATGTGTCAACCACTCACTGAGTTAAATAAATATTACTATCTGCTGGTATCTGCATTTCCGCTGCCAGTGTATTTGGCTTGCAAGTGTTCTAGCTGGGCAGTATTCATTATTTGATCTTGAAAAAAAACATTCCCAAAAAATGGAAGACGCTCCTATGGAAAGACAACTGAGCAAAAAATCGACTCAGAACGACGAAAGAGATCCAACTTACTTTAGTTACTATGCGCAATTTGTTCACCAACAGAATATGTTGAATGACTCTATTCGTACGTCATTATATCAAACAGCAATTCTATCCAACAGTAGCTCGTTATTTATGGGTAAAACAGTAATGGACTTGGGAGCAGGAAGTGGAATTCTATCCTATTTCGCTGTTAAAGCAGGAGCAGAGCAAGTTTACGCAATTGAAGCGAGTGGAATGGCAGACAAAATCCAAAAGATTATGGACCATGTTGGTGTTACTAATGACTGGTTAAAAGGGAAATTGACTGTTATCAAAAGTAAGATTGAGGATGTAGAGAGATTACCAAAAGTTGACACTCTAATTAGCGAGCCTATTGGGGTGTTGTTGGTTCATGAAAGAATGATTGAAAGTTATATCGTTGCAAGAGATCGATTCCTAAAGCCAGGAGGTGCAATGGTTCCATCAATGGGCACAATCTATGTCGCACCTTTTTCTGATGCCAATTTATGGTCCCAAACGATGGCAAAAGGTATTAAATTCCTAACACAGTTCGATTTTGGGAACAGCAGGACTTTTATGGAGTTGATTTTTCACCATTAGCCAAGGATGCAAAAGATGAAGTATTTGGGCAGGTAATTGTAGATAATATTAGCCGATTGTTGGTGGATTTGATGCTAGAATTTTGCTCTCTCCTGCGCATGCACATGCAGTTGATTTTAGAACTGTGACAAAAGAAGAAATCCAAGATATTATTATTCCATTTACTTGGGTAGCCCAATATACAGGCTTGATTCACGGGATCGGTGCTTGGTTTGATATTAATCTTGGGGGATACATTTTGTCGACTGCACCTCATGCTGAAAAGACTCACTGGCATCAAGTTAGAATGATGCTAAAAGGTATTTTTCGCTGATATAGAACCACTCGCAGTCAATGCATTTGAAACCATTAGGGGATGGATTAGAATGGTTGCTAACCCAATGCGTTCATATGACATCAAAGCCGAAATCGTTACTGGTAATACTATTCTTTCAGATCCAAAGAGAGATATGGAATATTTCAATCGCAATCAAACAAACAACTTTAGTAAGCGTACTGGAGAATGGGCGTTACACGAGCAAACATATTACTTTGACCAGCCACCGCCAGAACATGTTGCAAAGCCAGAATATGCTGGGCTGTATCAACCAGATTCCGGCAACTCTCAACTGGATGCATTATTTGAATAAATTTTTAAATCTCTATTGCCCTAATTCTGCAGTTGCGGTGTTTCTTGAACTGTTTTGGGAAAGAATTTCCTTTTTGAGCTTGGCAAGTACAAACTTTTTTAAAAAATCATGTTTCAAAGTCCATTATTGAGGAGAAGCAGAGTCAGCGAATACAAGACCAAATACGATAGAGACTATCCAGAAGATAAAGAAAAGTTTTTGATGCATGCGTACAAAGGCTCCATTTTGAACAGAGTTCCAGTATGGATTAACGCACGATATTTACCTGGTGATTTTACAACTAACTGCAGAGGAGTGTAAAGAGAGAGACCTGAATGAATATTATAGAGTAAGTCAGGATCCAGAACTGTGTGCAAAAGCTACAGTCTTCCCAGCCATCAAATACAAAGGGAAGCTTGACGGAGTACTGATGTTTTACGACCCAATGATGATTCCAAAAGCTATGGGAATGGAGATTGAGCTGACTTCCACGGGGCCTGCCTTAAAAGAGCCAATTATGGATTTTGAAGATATGAAGAGACTGCCTTCCAGAGAATACGATGCAGACAAATTATTCGGGTACATGATGGAAAGTGTTATGAAAGCAAGAACAGCGTTAAATGGAGAGGCTGTTCTGATTGGTATGATGGAGGGCCCTTATACAATTATGTGCACAATGCTGGAAGGAAGGCCATGTAGAAAATCTGCAAAAGCTGAAGAATGGCTAAGAATGAAAAAAGTCGAATCACATATTCTATTGCACAGGATTATCAACTTTCAGGTTGGATTTATGTTGGACCAAATTCGTCTGGGTTGCCAAGTAAACTCTTTATAACCTAGACAATTCATATAGACGAGAGGAACGCGGAAGGATTATCAAAGGAAATATTTGACAACTATCTTTCGCCATTCGTTATTCAGTTGATTGTCGGCGCAATGAATCGCATGGATGACCTAGGCTTCAGATGTCTTACAAGTGTATACATTGGCACAGACCACTATGTATTTGATCGGATGTGCTATACTGACGCTCTAGGAATCCAGACCCCTGCTTGGTGCCATGAAAAAGAAAAGAGGCTAATATCAAGGGGTAAAACTCTGCAGGCGTACTTTAATGCTTCGCAGTTGGCGGGTCTTTCAAAGGAAGAAGTGGAAAAGAAAGTTAGAAAAATGTTCAAGGAATACGGACCGGAGAAACTGGTAGCGCATGTAGTTCATGATTTGGATACTGATCACGAACCAGAAGCCATTGAATTTTTCTTGGATGCGGTGGTAATCTGTAATTAACTGTAGCGGGAAATATCATCCAATATGATGAAAAACAATGTTACCGATATTGACCCTAGAAACGGTAACAATATGATGTATTACTTTTACTAAAATAAACCATGTGGAAAAATTTAATTTTGAAATTTTCAAAATGTCCCCACCAGAAAAGAAGGCAAGAACAGAGAAATACAAGGCATTGTATGACAAGGATTTTCCACCTTTGAAAAACAAATTGATTCTTCAAGTAATCAAAGGAGAGAAAATCCACAAAATCCCTGTTTGGATTATGAGACAAGCTGGACGATACTTGCCTGGTAAGCTGTGTTAATCGTAGAATACAGAAAGGGAAGGGCGAATAATGAATTTTTCAAAGTCTGCCAAACTCCAGAACTTGCCTGTGAAGTTACGTTACAACCAATCGATAGATACGGAGATTTACTCGATGCATCCATTATTTTCAGTGATATTATGGTTGTTCCTCAGGCAATGGGACTCACTTGTGAAATGGTACCTGGAAAAGGACCTACTTTCCCTGAACCAATAAGAAAACCTGAAGATTTGAAGCGATTGAAGGAAAAGGTGGATGTTGAGGAATCATTAGGTTATGTGTTTGATGCAATTACGCTCACCAGACAAAAGCTGGATGGTCGAGTTCCTTTGTTTGGATTTTCTGGTGGACCGTGGACATTAATGGCTTACATGATTGAAGGCAGTGGAAGTAAGAGTTACAGCAAAGCAAAATCTTGGTTATTCAAATATCCAAAGGAAAGCAAATTGCTACTTCAAAAGATTACTGATGTGATTGTTCCTTACTTGGTTGGGCAAGTTAAAGCTGGTGCACAAGTAAGAAATTTTAACTGTAGTTGCTACAGCTGTTTGAATCAAACTCTGGGCTACTGTCTTCAGTGTATTTCAATGAATTTGTATTGCCTTATATTATTCAAATTGTGGACAAAGTCAAAGAAAAAACTGCAGCTTTAGGATATGAAATCCCAATGAGTATCTTCGCTCTTGGGTCTCACTACGCCGTTGAAGAATTGACCAAGACTAAATTTGATATAATTCAGGTGGACTGGACTATGGATCCTAAAAAGACTAGGGAAAATTCAAAGTCAAAAGTATTGCAAGGAAACGCAGATCCATCTTTGCTGTACGGAAGCAAGGAAACAATTTATCAAAATGTTGAAAAGATGATTGATGGATTTGGAGTAAAAAAGTACATTGCAAATTTGGGTCACGGTATGTATCCAGATCACGACCCTGAACATTTGAAATACTATCTGGAAGCTATTGTATATTTTATTAACCATAGAGGGACGTTTCATCTAAAAAGTTGAAATAAACAAAATTCAATCTAATTTCGCTAGAGCCTCCAAGTATTCGTGGTAGAAAGCTTGCGGTTTTCGAATAGTTTTTGCGTGAGCCATTAAAATCATTTTCCCTACCTTTCTAGCACTGGTATTCCTTCTTTCTAATTCCTTGCAGATATTCCATAATTCATCGCAGTTTATTACCATATCCAGTATCATCTCTTTTTCATGTAATTCTTTTAACCCATTGTACAAAATTTGATAAATTGCTTCACTGCTAGGGTTGTCGATTAGTAAGGTCATATCAGCTCTATCCAAAAAAGCTTCATCTATCGCTTCGGTGATATTTGAAGTAGCAATCACTAGAACATTACTTTTGGTTTGTAGTTTGTCAATTTGTGTTAGAATTGTATTCACGACTCGAATAGCGTCACTCGGCTCTAACCCAGAAACTGCAGTTTTCCTGGCAGCTGTCAAACTCTCAACCTCGTCTGTATTAGTTCAATATTACCCATTAGCACTACTACAAATTGGCTTTTGATCAACTCGTAAATAGATTCAAATACTTTTAACACTAATTTTGAGCTTTCTGAATAGAATTTGCTCAAAAGAGAGTTGGTTTTAATTTCAACTAACACTGATGGTCTGTTGATTGCAATCTTTTGTGCAATGGCCTTTGCGAGAGATGTCTTTCCAGTCCCTTTATCAGTTCAAAGTACCCTAAATTAGAAATTTCTACTGGTGGTCCATATAACAACACAAGTTTGTTTACCGACACTTTGGAAATACCATTACTTGCAAATAGAGATACCGATTCAACAAAATTCAAGAGCGACTGTTTGATATTGTATTTGTAGTAGAGGTGCTCGTACAAGGAGTAAAATGCCTTGCATGGTAGTTGGTACAAGTGGAAACTCGTTTGAAAATCCACTTGATCGTGTAATTCGTAAACTAGAAATTCATCATGTAGTGATAGCTGATGAATAGGGCCATTGTAATTGAAGTTGATGAATACTTGCTTGTAAGTCATTGGGCAATTGGTCTTAACAGAGACATAATTATTCATGAGGTGGGATTTTACTTTGAGTAAATCAAGATTCTCAATTGCATCTCTGTCACCAGCGATTTCAATCATTTTTAAACTTTTTCGACCGACGCTTTTGCCTTTTAAGGTTTCCTTTAAAGTTTAAGTTGTTTAAATTTAAAAAAGTTAGAGATTCGAAGCAAGCAACCTCTGGTTCATCTGTTGTATTTTTGTGTGCCATTGATTGTTTGCACACTTATTTTGATGCGCAGTGTCGTTGCCAAGCCACCACATATTAAAAGGCAGCCAATTTTTTGTTAATCTGAAGATGCAACTTGTTCACTTGTTGATCGCTAGCGTACTTGCTTATTCGCCTCGGGTCCAGCTAAAAAGACAGAATGATATTGCAGAAACTGGAGGAAACTTTGGTTGCTTTGGGTTTTCTGCACAAGGAAATAACCACCTCACTTCCATTTTGTTCCTTTCTCCTAACACTGAAGTCAAGTTCTACAAAGGTACCAACTGCAAGGGACTGATCGGAAACGGAGGATTCGTCACTGCCGGTGCTCTTGAAAACCCTTTTACCAATACTGATATCCAATCGCTACGCCTTGTTCGTTACGGAAATGAGGGTTCAAGCTCTTATGATGATTCGGTCGACTTTGATTACAACAATCCTTCTACTCCTGCCGTACAATTCAGATTACGCCAATGGAAGACCGAAACTGGCGGAAACATTGGCTGCTTTGGTGTCCAAGCTATTGGTGATAACAGAATTCAAGAAATCTTGCAGCTTACTCCTGGCATTCAAGTTACTTTCTACAAAGGATTTGGATGCCAAAAGCCTG